>CM021102.1:419141155-419344735 GCA_007115665.2 Sequoiadendron giganteum | reverse complement strand
CTTCCCACTCTCCCTCCCTCCTTCCCACTCTCCTCCCTCTCTTCCACTCTCTACCATTAACCCTTAGATCTATGTGTATAAAAATCAGATATCTGATTTGTGAAAATTCGATGTGTAGAGCTAAAATATTACCATTGTCGAACATGTTTTATAAATCAAATATCCGATTATATCGGATATCGGATTTGTGGATCATCGAAAACCCCATGTGGGTCTTTTTTGTGCATTCCAATGGACCCTAAATTCTATTTGCAACACTTTGCAAGCGAAAAACGTGCGGTTTCATACAAGAAGAGACAAAGATAAAAATTTGGAGCATCTTGTACTCAAATTTGTCATACATATTGATTCTTTAGCATATTTTATTTGGTATAATGGGGAGCAGCAGTCGTCAAAAGCAAAAACGTAAGAGAAAGATGACAAAAGAACAAATTGAAGGATATAGACAAAGAATAGAGAAGGTCATAGGAAGAAAAGATAAGGTATGTTAAATATTGGTGAACTTGAGCCCTATGGTCTTTCAAGTGAAGAGGAAATTGAATATGTTCAAGGTGAAAATGTAGAAAATGATATTGAAATTGGGAATGAAAATGTTCAAATTGATATTGAAAAATTTCAAGGTGAAAATGTTGGAATTGAAGATGTTGAACATGGTATTGAAATTGGGAATGAAAATATTGAAATTGATAATGAAAATGTTGGAATTGAAGATGTTGAACATGATATTGAAATTGGGAATGAAATTACTCAAATTGATATTGAAAATGTTCAAGGTGAAAATGTTCAAAATAAAGATGTTGAACATAATATTGAAGCAAGTGTAAATTATGTTTCACCAAATTACATGAGAAATGAAGAACCTTGTGTGGAAGAAAGGCATATTCCAAATTCAAGACCTTCAAGGACCCCTAAATGGTTAGTTCAAATTGATGATAATATTATAAGCAATTTTGAAGGCAAGAGGTCAACATGAACTATTTGGTTGTGGGCTAGAATAATTTTCAACCAATATTTTAGCGATAAGACATTGACTGAGCAATGCCAATTTTTTGTACAATTGCTAAAGATGCAAAAGATGAGACCTTTGCTAGCCAAATTGAAGATTCGTGTGAACAAAGGACCAAATTTTTTTCTATTACTATTAAAAATGTTTTTAATTCTCTCAAGTCTATTGGAAAAAATAACAAGGAAAAAGATAAGAGAGCTGCTCGGAGAGTCATTACAACTACCCTAGTAAGCCATCAATTGAAAAAGGCTCGCTTTATGAGACAAAATTGTATTGATTTTGACTTAAATTGTAAAACTTTGGATATAACACTTGCAAGAAGAGAAAGAATAGATGATCCTCTTCAAAATGATACATGGGATTTTTCTGGGAGGCTTGCACGTGTTGATAAGAAGCTAAGACTTGCACGTGTTAATGTAAAGCAGGAAATTCAACAATTTTGGCATGATAACTCTAGAGTATCACCCAATGCAAAGGATGTTTTAAAGTTAAGAATTGGCATTCGAGACCGTACACCGCATCCTAAAAATTTCTTGGAATGAAGCCAAATAATGTTGTTCAACAAATTTATTCAAACACATCCAAATATGGAAATCTCACAAAGAACTTTTGAAGGTTTGAAGCCATTTTATTGTGTACCTCTTAAGATTCGTAATACTTGTTGCAAATACTATGTGGAGTTTTCAATGTACCATGAACTATTATTCTATATCCATTCTACTTTGCATACTAATTAAATTTCGCAGGAGTGTGGTGCAATGCATCTTCCGAAATCATCAAGGGACTTGCTAGATCTATTTTTATGTTCTAGGGATGATGGTTCATTTTTCTATAGAAATGATTGTTTAAATGCAAAGTGATCACAATGTGGTGGCTTGTCAAAGTTTGTTCAATGTTTTCATGAGGGTTCCGAACATGAATTTGGAAAGAATATTTTTGAGAAAAAGAGATATGAGATAGTCAAATATACTTTGCAGAGTGGAGGTGAAGGTTCTAGATGCGAGTTGGTTACAAAAGAATGCAGTGTTGCTGATTTTATTTCAGATTTTAAGGACAATATTTTTTACAAATATGCAAGGCATAGTAATAGGTCATAGAGGTTGGATCAACAATTCAAGATATGTAAGGAATATTTTCCGATTGGCACTATTATATCAATGGTTGATTTTTCTAAAAACTACACATTGCAACCACAAAACGAGGTACAATATCAATATTACAATTCCATTCAGATTGCTATTTTTGTCCAAATAACGTTTAGACATGCACCTGATAGTATAGAGGAGGATCGAAAGATAATCAAAGAGTATCATTTTTATATGAGTGATGATAGATATCACTTGTCTGAGTATGTCCAACATTGTTTCGAGATTTTTTTCGAGTTATTGTAGGAGCATGATATAGCACTAGGCTGACATCTCATTTGGTCAGATAAATGCACAGGTTAATTCAAGAATGCTCGTATGTTTTATTGGTTGAGTAGAATGCATGTAGAGAGGGGTGTACCTAATATTTGGAGTTTTTTTGAAGCTGGGCATGGGAAAGGGGAGCATGATGGAGCAGGTGCATGTGTAAAGAGAGTTCTAGTTAAGGAGAAATTGAAGATTTTAGGAGAAAAATTCAGTGATGCACGTTCTATTGTTGATTGGTGTAGTTCAACATTGTCACAAGGAGGGACACTTGATTCAATAGTGCACATATTTTTTTGGTTGGTTGAGGAGGGTACAGTGGGAGGTAGATTGGATTGTCATACAATCAAATATTCTTCAAAGATGTACTCGTTTCAAAGCTCAGATGCAAGCACATGGACCATTTGGACACAACAGTTGTCTTGTTTTTGTCAGAGTTGTATTTAGTGCGAGTGGGATCAATGCGAGTCAAGTGAGTGGGTGGATACATGGGTTCCACAGTATCTAACTCCTTTATCTCAAACTATATCCATGACAAATTACATAATGGAAAGTTCACTTTATTACGACCGTCTTTCAGATCTACTACATCCATGACATGTTTTTGTAGTTGTTGCACCACAGGGGAATGAAGAGAGATCAAAATATTGGTTGGCTTGATGTGTGCGGGTAAAGCACAAGCTAGCACAATCAATGGAAGATGATGATGGCTTCATGTATCCTATAGGTTCAGTTGTGGTTGTAGGAACTTGGTTGTGAACATAGATGATTATAAATAATGGCATACTTGAATTTGAAGACTACGAGAAACACAAAACCATTCTCATGTATTCACACCTTGTTATAGAAACAAATTTTAAGTTGTTGAAGCATCATGCCAAACCAAAGACAAAACAACTATGGACACTTAGTAATGCTGATCATGAAGAAATATTGGAAAATCTTAAACAAAGAGATGACCCTTCAGGCACACTTGAATAGCATATTCAAGAATGGAAGGTACAATGCTTAAGCATCTTTTTTGTTGTGACAATATAGATTTATCATTTGGCAAATTTTGCGATATTCCTGGCATGATTAATCATGAACCTACTGCAACAATAGCCAACTCTGATCCTTTCAAGGACCTATGCAACAAATTACAATAATATAGATTGGTTATTCAAAGCATCTTTTATAGTTTTCATTACCAATTCATCATCATTCAGGTTGCTTAGATTAATATAGATTTGTTAGTCTAAGCATATTTTTTGTTGTGACAATATAGATTTATCATTTGACAAATTTTGCGATATTCCTGGCATGATTGATCGTGGACCTGCTACAACAACAAGAAGCTCTAATCCTTTCAGAGAGGTATGTGACAAATTACAATAATATAGATTGGTTATTCTAAGCATATTTTCTATTGTATGCAGTTTAACTGCTACCTTGATGGTTTGTACAGGTGCTTGTAACTCCAAAACACCAACATACTACTCTTGTGGAAGACTATGCCTTGAATGCCTCAAATAGACAAATTTTGAAATGTGAAAAAATGTAAAAAGGTCATAACTATGTATAGGCATAATCTATATCCAATGATGTTTTTTGAAATATGAGTCAAATATCTGGCATTGTATAAAGGGTATGTTTAAAATATAAAATGATTTTTGTACTTAATTGAGCTACAAACAAAGGTTTTCTTTTTGGTTCTTTCCTGTCGGTATGCTCGTTTGAACCAGGTTTTGTAATATATCCTATTTAAATATAACAAATTACAATGGCTTGCCACTTTTTCAAAAAACAAAAAAGTAAAAAGTTCATGTGAATTTTATTTCCCATGTAATTGATTCAAGTTGATTGGGTAAGAGTTTTCTAATGCAAGAGCTAGGACTTGCAGAATTTTGATCCAACCTTAAATCTTTCTGCCCCCACATTTCATTGACATTAGCACTTTGGACTCTTAAGGGAAATTGCTGGTCCAATGCATCTCAGAGTGATTTAGCGTGTTTGGGTGCAAAAGAGGACCATACCTAGCATAAACATACCCATCCAGACATGTTGGAATAGTTTGTTTGGTCATATGAGTTTGAGAATGAAAGTTGCACCACTTTGCAACTTTACACCTTTATAGAGATTTAGGGATGTCCTCTTCATATCACTCTATTTTGAATAGGTTTTCGGAGCTACCAATGTTAAATCCAAGTTGATTGACTTCAATCAAATCCAAGTTGACTGACTTTGAGAAAAGCTGATTCCTTGAATATAAGACTCCCAAGATGAAGGAAGACCATTAAGAGCCAACATGGTCAAATATTTGTCATCAACAATATGACCAATGGTAGTGAGTTGATCTCTCAATTCAAAAATATTCATGAAGTAGGTGATAAAAAATTCTCCTTACGCCATCTTAACATGATGAATTTGTTGCTTCAAGGCTAGAGCACGACTTGTGTTATTGATATCATACATCTCCTCCAAATTCTTAAGCATTTCTCTCAATGTCTTCAACTTAGGGATGATAGGAAAAATATGATCCTTCACGAAATGAACTAACATCTTCTTCGCCTTGATATATTTCTTCCTCCATTGAAATTTCTCTTCCTCATCCGTAGGTTCAAAAAATTTGCTCTCCACACTCAACCAATTCGTTTTCCTCCAAAGTGAGCATAATTCTGAATCTCCATGAAGTGAAGTTTGATGCTCCTTCGAGTCTACCCTCAATTTTAAGACTATTCACCATCTTGACTAAGATAGAGATAGACAAAAAAAAGGGAATAGAGGTATTGTTGCAATAACTGGTCCCAAAACGATATTTTTCAAACCTGCTCTGATACCATGTTAGTGTTTTAATGATCAGATAATACAACTGAAATCACTCAAAAAATGCATCACATAAGACAATAAACACAACAAGAAATCTGCTTACAACTCAGGCCCAACTCATGGCTGAATTTGATACAATGAATAATAGCACCTCTCCTAGATGCAAAGATACAATCAAATATGCTTCTCCTTGAAATCGGCCCGTTGCTGCAAGATGAAGCACTGCTTCTCAAGTGTGAACTTCTACTTGGAATGTGAATTATTCTCAATGAACTTGATTGAGGAAATGAACAAACATCACATTGTATTTATACAAAATAAGGTGACTCTTCAAGGAGGTCGACCTCTCTTGAAAATAATAAATTACAAAATAATATCAAGGAAGGTTGACCTCATCCATTTAAATAAAATGAGTATAAATTAAATAGCCATAGGCTACCATTTAATTTATTAGAACTTAATGTGATCGCTATCATGTATGAAAAATGTGGTAGCATAGACAAGGTAGTTGACTATTTGAAAAAAAATTCAAAGAAATGTGGTCTCATAGAATTCAATGACAAACAAATGCAATTGACAACTGCTCATAGTTTTTAGTTATGCAATGTGAAGTAATTGCATAACTGCTTAGGTTGACTTTGTAAAAAATATATTGTAATTGAAATTTTTTCATCTATGAACATCTAGTTGTTAGTTATGAAATGTGAAGCAATGATTTGAGTTTGAAAGATGTGTAATGCAATGTAATCAATGATATAAATATAAAATACATAATATAACCATTATTTTTTATGCTATTGTACATTGATATTTAACCATTGCTCAAGATAAAATTTTCAAAGAGTTTAATCATGCACATGAGGAACAAATTAAATTTCGATTGTCAACTTCTATATATCAAATTATCCAATAATCAAATATATGTCCATATACAAAAATGACATCAACGCCAACTCAAACAAAGTTTTACAAAATGTGGCATATGACATCTCAATATGTATTCAAAATTTACATGCCAAAATGTCTATCTCATCCTAAACTACTGGTGGATCATCAAAATGGAGCCTCTTTGAAGCACAAGAAAAAATTCAAACGACAATTGAGATTAGTTATACTATATAATTTAAAATCGAATAATTAACATCAAAATCAATATACATTAAATTTTAATTGACTTCTAAAATTGAAATCTTGATTACCTGAAATATACGTCTCTTTAAAGGGTCGAGATTCCTAGAATACACCAAACCAACATTTGAAATTCCAATCTATATATGTGAACAAAAGCATAAAATTGATTCAAGTTAGCATAGGATTATTGGTAATAAGAACATATTTACCAAAAATAAAATAAAATAAACATATACCTCTTTAGGTTGATCTTTTTATTTATCTCCTCCTTGAGGTGTTTCAACACCTACTCCTTGAGGTGTTCCAATACCTACTCCTTTAGGTAGTGTGGCACTTGTCAAAAAATCTGTATAGCTCATAATTTCCTGTACATAAAATTGACAAGTACATATGAAACTACCAATCTATGTCGATGTATGTATAATCAATATAAGATCTTAAAAATATTAATTCAATCCAATTTGAGTTCAATTACCTTCCCCTTATCTAACTTTATGCCTCCATAGTCTGGACGAGGTTGCACCAAGAGGAAAATAAGATCAGAATATAAGTTATTATATAATTTCATTAATAAAAATTCAAATGACAAGAAATTATATAATATAAAATGTAAACGAGTGAGTGCGAAAATATATACTATGTGTGTGTCCAAGCCAAATGAAATGGACCTAAGGGTGCTATCAGTCACCCATGTGAGCTCCTCCTCAGACATCAACTGTTAGATAGACCATATAAATAAATATTAGTACTTGATAATATCTCTTATTAATATTCATTTAAAAATAAATGCAAGTTATGAAATTACAACTTAAATCTTACCTGTGTCACTATTCCAACATCCCCCTCTCTAGCAGGAGAGGACTCTATAGGGTGCACTCCACTCCCCTGCGATTGATCTATAATGTCCAAATCATGGAGGTCATAATCAAAAGTGTCCAAGGGATGCTCAACAGGTTGTACAAGAGGACCCAAGCATATCTGATTACACATAGTGAAAGTATGTGGCACACAAATATGTGGACCTGAGGAGGATGATGCAACAACACTCGAGCCTTCACCAACATCACCATAATGTGGCTGAGCTACTGTACAAGCATGCAAAACCAAATGACCACTCAAAAAGTGAATTGCCTGAATAGTTTGTGTGGCTGAATCCTAGATAATCTTTGGATGATATATTGGAGGTGGCGAAGGAAGGGGAGGAAGGGGAACATTTGGGCACGAGACTACCCTAACTGCCCCTGGTCTATCCTGGGGCATACCTCCACTGACGCCCTAGAAGGGTTTAATGTCAAAGAATTGACATGATGCCCTAAAACAAACTCAACATATAATTTTTTAATAAAGTAAAATGGTATATCAGAATTATTGTTCGGTGGTTTATCAAAAACCATACACCAACGATCCCAAAATTTAGCTACAATGTCGCTATGCATGCACCATTTTATAGAAAGTTTTATTTTATTAACATTCACTCGCAAGTCGGTGTGAGGGTCAATGAATAAAGAGGATATTTGGGCTTTGTTTATTTGGAGATCTTTCACATCATCGTAAGACAGTCCACATCCATAATATTCCTTGATGTCTTCTCGCCACGAATGAAAGAAATTATGTTGGGTAGAGAGGGTTTCTATATTTTTAATTATTTCCTTCAATGTGTTTGTCATATCTCTCAATCGAGGGATTGTCTTATAAACTTCACAAATGCCCCTCAATTGCCCCAATTTTTCACCAATTAAGTCTTCAATTGGTGGGTACGGAGGTGGTGGAGCATTTGGCTGCGGAGGTGGTGGAGTGTTTGACATTTGTGGATTTTCATTCTCAGCCATCATACCAGATTAAAGTTAAAAACTAATTAATCTAATTGAAATTACACAATATAAATGAAATTATTGTAAAAAAACCCTATTTTTTAATAAAAATCCCAAAAAAACCCTACTTTTTCACAAAAACCCATAACAAACTCTAATTTTTGATAAAAATACATCAACAAAACTAGTTTTTAATCAAAATCCATTTAGAAACATTAATTTTTAATAAAAATTCAATGTAACCTCTAGTTTTTTATAAAAATTAATAAAAAACCCTATTTTTGAATTTTTTTTCATAAAAACTACTTCAAATTAAGAGAATCTACTTGAAAAATTGATTACAACATTTAAAAAACCAAATACTTATCTTTGAAACCGGATATCTAATAGAAGCGGATATCGGATTTTCGCTTTTCCTTGTGCACCCGCGTGCAAACTGTGAGAAATGAAGTTATAAGAGTCGACTGTTTTTTATATAATGTTTCCACAAATCAGATATCCGATTTGTAGAAACTAGGTTTGGGCTTTGGTTCGGCTAAATGTACTGACACCCAAACCTAGGAAATTCAACTCCGCATTTCCATATTTTTGAGTCGATCCAAAACGTGATTTTTTTATCATTGCCACTTTTTGGCCCATCATGATCCTACACATACCCTTATAATCATACTGCTTATACAAACAACACTGCTAGACACTACTATACTCTGTAACTCAAAGGACCTTCTTCTAATATGCCTAACCATGAATCCTCTTTACACAAACAAGAGAACAACACCACTAACTCTCCTTCAGAACCACAAGTCCTGGAAAGAAACTACGGAGAAATGTGGAGCAAATATGTTTCTCCCAAACACCTCTATATAACACTGCAAAACCAGTTCACATATTGATGAACACAACTTTCTCTAACCAATGATCTGAAAGCCCAAATTCTAAATACATAAACTTTGAACAACTCTAACCAACATATCTAAACCACAAAAGAAAATATTCAACCTAGAAGAAATGTTAAGCAAAACCAAAACACCTTTGCAACACCTTATTTCCTTATTTTATCAATTTTCTTAGTATCCTCGACATCTTCATCATGCAACAAACTTCCTCAACATATTGTTGACATGAATTACAACACCTTCATACTTGCAACAAACATCTTCCACCAAAGTTATGTTTATTATTTTTGGACACTTCTGATGTAGTCTCCCTTTTGGTTGTATTTGTCACCCTTCCTCTCTTATTTAGTCTATATATAGTCATTCTTCTAGCTTATTTTGCATCACATTTGCATCTTGTAACTTCATGTTATGTTTTTCTAGTGCTATTTTTCTTCTTCAGCATCCATTGGAGACTAGCTTTGTAACACTTTTGATTTCTTTAATCATCTATATTTATAGTTTAATAATTTCTATTTCTTACACTAAATATTGGGTTATTGTCTATTTTGTAGATTCTAAAATATTAATAGAGCTTGATGATGCAATAATAGATCTTTAGTTTCCATGTTATAAAGATTTGAGGGAGAGGAGAGGGAGGAGGGGCTGTTAATCATCTTTCTTGCATGTTTCTTAAAATTTCAATATGCTCTTCTCTTGTATCTTCATTTGATTTGGAGAACCAAAAAGTTTGACAATTTTTTTTAAACCTCTAGGGTTGTGCATTTTAAGGCAATGACTATCCAACCTCGTAGATGCACCCATTCATACATCATGCATGTTGATGCATAATTATAATTTATTGATCTTTTTATTTAAATGCTATTTTCAAACTAAATATTTAATATTTCTTCATTATTTTATAATTTCTATAAAAATATTACAATGTATAATTATATATTTATTTATTAGATTGCAGGAATTGGTCAGGTATGACCCCTATAAACTACAGTGCGCTTGGTAAAAAATTTTCACGTGACCGACAACGCTAGTGTGCCATGCCCTCCGCTACCATGGGTTTGGGGGGAGACTACAACTCGTGACCTCTTGCCTGCAACATGATGCTTTAGCCAATCGAGCTAGGTCCCCCTGCCCCATTTAAAAAAAAAAACATATTTATTTTTATTAATTTAAAATATGAAATATAAAATATAAAATTTAATTCAAAATATATAAATTTAATGAAAATATTCAATATTCAATTTGATTTAAAACACATAACTAAATATAAAATATTAAACATAATGTTAATGCAAAATATAAAAACATAACATATAATGTAAAATTTAAGATTAAATGTCAAACATAAAAAATAAATTATTTTCACAAAATTAATTTTTATAATTGTTTGTTATTTTAAAGAAAAAAACATAAAATATAAAATGATTAAAAAAAGACAAAGAAAAGTCAAATTTTGATGTAAAACTTTAACTACAAAATATAATATATAATATAAAACAAAAAATCTCAATGTCAAATATTAAATCTAAAATCTAAAATATATATACTTGGATAAAAAATATAGAGTAAAATAAATATAAAATTTAACAATACTATTCTTTCAATTATATTTTATATATAATTTAAAAAATAAAATTAGTTGAAATTAATTTATTTAATATATTTAACATAAAATATAGAGTGGTGATTAAACTTTATTTTAGTCATCACGTGAAGTTCGTTGCGATTTGATCACCACTTTCCACATTTTGAGAGAGAGATAGTGGTGCATGAGCTCTGCTAGGGTTTTGTGCTTTATGAGGTCATTCATGGCCCCTCCTGCATCATACTGTGCTTCTTGCGCAGGAAATTGTTTCCTTCATTGAGTACGGCCGCATTTACTGCGGTTTTAGGGGTTTATTATGCCTTCAAACTATTCTAACCCAACAATTTTTGCTGGTGTTAGTGGTTCATCAGCGCATTTTAATGGCTCCCCCACCGAACAAACGCCCTCAAAAATTTGTTCTGAAAGTCTTTCACGAGGTAAGCATTCTGACACCCCTACTGATGTAGTTTTACCTTTACCTGATTTTGATTTTGCATGCCAATGGCTTGAACAACACACCCTTGTGGGTTATTTTGTTGAGAGGACTCCCCCCAAAAGTGTGCTAAAAGAATGGATTAACAAGGCCTGGGTCCCTCATGGGGTCCGCTTTGATATGGTCCAAAACCTGACCAAGGGTTTTTTTTGGTTCTGCTTTGTCGAAGTTAGTCATGTCAAAGCTATTTTGGGTCATGGACCCTAGTATGTTCGTTCTTCCTTGTTGGTTTTCCAGGCTTGGACACGGGATTTTTGTGTCTCAGAGGATACCAAAATGCGTGTTTTGGTCTGGATTGAGTTTCCTGGGTTGCCTTTGCCTTGTGTGCCCTTCTTGAACCATATTGCTTCCTCTTTGGGGAGGGTTGTTTGCATTGAACCTGATAAATTTTTTCAAGCCTGTCCTCAAAAGAGGGTTTGTGTGGAAGTTGATTTATCCAAGGATTTGAAAGAATCTATAGACATTCAAATTGGGGATATTCGCCACTCCCAGAAAATCACATATTTTAACCTGCCCAACATGTGCTACCGGTGCCAATCAGCTGATCACAAGATCAGGGACTACCCTTTGACAGTTCCCCGTATAGTCTCTCAGCCACGGGGTGCTGAAAAGCCTCATCCGACAGAGCCTTCAACTAAGGTAGACACAAAATGGACTATGGTCACAAACCGGAAGAATAAGTCATCTGGTACTGGGTTGGCTCCCAAGGCCCCGGAACCGACCAAATAGGTTTCAAACCCTTCAAAGAAGGGGACCGCTACTCCCTCAGAAGTTTCTTTTTCTATTCTATAGCCTAGGCCGAAGGCCACGCCCCAGCCTGCTACTATTTTATGTGCTCAACCGTCTCTGTCCTCCGTTGTGGGGACCCAGTGGCATTCTCACAGCCCATCTCCTCCACCGGAAGAAGGTGAATATGTGCCATAAAAATTGAGATTTTCTCCCTCTATTCAAATAGGTTTTGTTCGGCAAGAGTTTTTGAAGAATAGCTTCTCTTCCCTGGGTGAAGAGAACCGGGATTCTGCAAGCATGGAAGATTTTCCATGAATTTTCTCTCATGGAATGTTCGAGGTCTCACTAACCTCTCAAGGAAGTATTCTGTTAGGAATACTTTAAAGAATTACCTAGGGACTGAAGTGCTTTGTCTCTTGGAAGTTAAAATTTTAGGTTTTTTGCTTGCTTCAGCTTGTCGTTCTATTTGGCCAACCAGTTTTATGTTTTGCACTCTGCATGAGGCTGGTCGTGGTGGAGCTGCTACGTTTTTGGCCCCACAACTGCTTCTTTATGTGGTGGACCATGGGGTTGACCCCTCCCAATGGGCTGTCTGGGTTCTTCTCAATGTTGAGAATCATTCCTTCAGGATTATTAATATTTATGCCTCTAATGATGCTATGGAGCGTTGCTTGCTTTGGCACTGGATTGCTGACTCATTTCTAGTTGCCACCTAGTTGCTCTGTGAGGATTTCAACATGGTTGAAATGGCGTACAATAAGAATGGCACTGTGCCTTTTCATTGGGCTGCGGGTGAAAGGGAGGCATGGTTTTATATGCGCAATAAATTGGGGCTTTTTGATCCCAATATGGGTTACTGCCATTCTCGTTGCCTCTGGCACACTTGATGTAATTACAGGGCTGGTTCTGATAGAGTCTTTAAACACCTTGATCATGCTATGATCTCGGCTCAGTCCTTTTTTTCTTTCAGGATCTTTGCCTTGCCTGTGAAGCTGTTAGTGGATGTGACCCTTTCAGATCACTTCCCTATTCAATTTCGCATTGAGTGGGTGTCTTGTCAACCTTGGACTTGTAAGACTCAATTCTTCTTGAACACGTCTTTGCTCTGTCACAAGCCCACCCTGGCCCACATTCTTCGGGTGTGGAATTTAGAGTGTCATCCTCCTGGCTGTACGGGCTAGATTGCTTGGTGGAATGATGCCATCATTTGTACTACATGTTTCTTATGCTTTAATGGGCGCCAACTTGCTATCTTCCACCGACATTCATATGAGGCCACTAGTGCTGACTTGCATGTTGCTATGGAGGCCTTAGCGGCTTGTTCTTTTTCCTCGTCACATCAAGTCCGGGTGGCGGACTTAAGACACCAACAACAAGTGGGAGATAATTATTCTGCCAGGGGTGCTCAAATCAAGGCTCGGCTCCACTGGCTCAAAATTGGTGATTGTGCCTCCAAAGAGTTTTTTTGGCTCTTCGTGCTAGGAACTCTTCCCCAGGCATTAAAGCCATCAAAGATGGTAATCAAGTGCTTTATGAGCTACCTGACATTCTCTAGGATTTTGTGCATCACTATGAGCAAGTTTTCATGGCTCAGGACCCTACGCCTGCGCGCTAGCAAGCCCTTCAGAGCTGCCTTGCTATTGTGTCACATAGGTTTTCTTCAGCCCAGATTAATTTTTGTGATCAATTGTTTACAATTGATGATCTCAAGGAAGCTGTTTCCTCCATGGCCGATGGTAAGGCTCCTGGGATTGATGGATTTCCTTGTGAATTTTATAAAGCGCTTTGGGACTGTATTGGGAGTGATTTGCTTCATGTTTATCTTGAAGTCTTTCAAACCAATTCTCTAGGTAATTTAATAAATAAAGGCAATATTAAATTCATACCTAAGCCTGGGGATTCAGAGGATATTTGCAACTGGTGGCCTATCACGCTTCTTAATGTTTCTTACAAAATCATTGCCAAAGTCTTGGCTCTGAAAATTTGCCACCTATTGCCTCAGATTATGTGTCCCGAACAGACTGGATTCATTAAATCCAGTTTCATTTTTGATAACATTATTGTTGTTTGGGAAGGCATGGAGTGGGCTCAGCGATCGAACTAGAAAGCAGTGTTCATCAAAATTGATTTTGCCAAAGCATATGACCGTATTGAATGGCCTTTCATTCTTGTGATGTTACAGGCCTTGGGCTTTGGGCCCAATTTTTTACAATCTATTTGTATGCTTTTTTTCGATGCCTTGGCTTGCATCTCCATTAATGGCCGCCAGTCTTTTGCATTTGGCTTTTTTTGTTCTATTCGCTAGGGATGTCCTCTTGTCCCTGCTTTGTATATTCTCGCTGCTGAGGGCTTTGGATATCTCCTAGCCAATGTTATCTCCCAGTAATGTGTTAAAGGAATTACTCTCCCAGACTCTCAAGAGTAGCTTGTCAATGGGCACTTCGCGGATAATTCCTTTCTCACTCTTTTAGAGGAAGAAGGATCGATCGTTGATGCCCTTGAGTGCCTTGATAATTTTTGTCTTGCGTCCGGCTCCGCTATTCAATGGCACAAGACCTTGTGCTATAGATAGTCGGTGCTCCCCACTTTTGCTTGGCTTCAAAATTATAACTGGAAATGGATTGGTCAGGTTAAAATCTTTCAATTTCTGGGCATCCCTTTCACCTTCCAAGCTTGCCCTCGGGAGCTCTAGCAAGCCATGCTCTCCAAGGTTGAGCAGAAGTTGGCCTATTGGGTTACCAAGCCTCTTTCTCTGGCTCGAAAATTCCAGGTGTGCTCAAAAATTTTGGCTACCACCCATGTCTACTATTCTTCTTGTTGGGCTCCTTCTAAAGCAGCCTACAATAGGGCTGAGAAATTGCTACGCGATTTTCTATGGGCCTCTTCTGAGACCCATAAGGGATTTCATCGGGTCACTTGGGAATTTTGCTGTCTCCCCAAGGATTCGGGAGGGCTTGGCTTGCTCTCCACTCAATGACAAGGGACTGCTCTCTATGTCAAGTGGATTATCCACGTGCTTACTGGGGATGAAGCCTGGAAAATTCTCCTCAGGCATTGTATTCAGTCTGGTTTTCCTATTCACAGACCTGCCTGGAAAGGAATCGATCTCCAAACCCTTCTAGTTATGAGGGAGCCGATTCAAATTATGGGCTCCTTTGTGGCCAAAATTATTTGGCATTTTTGGGAAACCGTTAAGCCTTGGTTCCGTTGGGCCGAGGCTGGATTTAGTGATGGAATCTCCATCAAACAGCATAACCTCTGGTGGTCTCCCCTAGCTAAGTCACCTTGGTTCAAAGCTCTCATATTTCATAGGAAGGGCATTCATACACTGCATCAGCTCTTCCACTGGCCTACCATGTGTATTTTGCAGTGGGATGCTTTAAAACCCAATATAGTCTTCAAAACTAGGATCGTCTTACTTTTGACGGGCTGGTGAGGGCCATTACGACAAAAATTCTTCACAAATTTGGCATTTGTGGGCACAAACCTTGGTGGAAAGATTGGAAATGGTTTTCAGATACTCCTCTATAGAACTACAAGCTGCGGCTTTGTTATAGGTGGCTTTCACCCCATTTTCCTATGATCAGTTCTTTGAACCGAAGGTGGCTTCTTAACTCCTCGGCCCATACTTGGCGTAGGAGGTTTGATTCCACTTGGTCTGCAATTGTTAATCTTAAGTTGGCCCACTTTGCTTGGTGTATTCTTTTCCAAGGCTTGCCTATGGGTTCTCAGCTGATTCATTTGGGGGTCTCTGACCCTCACTGCCCTTTTTGTGGGCAGCTAGAAAGCTTCAAGCACCTTTTTTGGTTTTGTCCCAGAGCTTAGTAGCTTTGGACTTGAATTCATGATTTCTTCCGGCCTTTTAGGCTTAAACCCTTTTCGTGGCATATGGTTCTGCTGGGGGACCCGCCTGGAACCTCAACTAAGTTCACCCAGCTTTGGCACATTTTTAGAGTGGAAATCCTCTTCAATATCTGGAAAGACAAGAAAGCTTGTGTATTTGCTCATTCTCAATTTAGATGTTAATGTGTCTCTTTATGCTAAAGCAGTTATATGTTCTAATGTAATGTTACATATTCAAGTGCAAGCCAACAAGGATGCACTGGAAGTGGCTCACCTGTAGGTTCTCCTGGACCACTGGGGCAATTCCCCTTATACTGTGGTTTGGATCCCTGATTCACCCTCCTCTTCCCGTGGCTCGTCGCCCTCTCGGGGCCAGAAATGGAGTGATTCCACACGAACTCGCTCTCGGCCTCCTGCTCGGAGGGATTCTCAGCCTCCCAGATGGGCTCGTTCTCCTTCGCCGCATCCTGGTCAAGGCTGACACTCTAGCGGTGCGTCGAGGAGTAGTGGTGGTAGTTTTGGGTGGCCCTCTGATTCTCCACCTACTTCTGGCTCTAGTTGGCCTTCCACTGGTAAAATTTTTTCGCGGTTGGCTCTTGCAATCTCATCTCGGCGTGAGGATAAAGATAAAGATGAAGAAAAAGTTGATGATGGCTGGGGTGCTCCTCCTGACGTCACTCCAAACCCCACTGATGTATGGGGGAAACATTTGGATGACTAGGATCCCCCAGGATCTACTGACACTGCCTTAGCTACATAATTCTCTTTTTGTTATTGAACCTCTAGGATAGGCCCATGTGATATTTTGGACTTTCTAGGCTGGGCCCATTTGTTATTTTGGTTTTTCTGGGCTGGTCCCATGTGACTTTCTAGGTGCGCCTTCTTACCACCCACCCCTTTTTTGTGAATTTGTAATTTTATCTTTATTAATTTAGATATCTGGAAAATTCATCAAAACAAAATAAAATATAGAGTATATTTAAAAAATAAAAACATAATATTTTATTTTTTAGTTTTTTGAATCGACTTTGCAATGCTTCACAAACCCTCTGCTTCCTTTCCTCATGCTTTGTTGATGTATGTCTACTTTGGTCTACGAATGCTCCTCCCTACATGGCGATGGGAGGTATGGATTTTTGGTGGCTTGTGGAGGGGATGTTGGTCTTCGCGGGATGAAAAGGCCATCATTTTTGGATATCCTATATAGTGCTAGCACTGGCGATGCCCTCAAACATCCCTCACATCAGAGGCCACAACACCAAAATGGGTGATATCTATGTAGTAAATTGGGGGGGTCATCTCGAGAATAGACGATGACATTGTCTTCCTCTCCCTCTCCAAAGAAAGCTCGTAGGGAGCCTAATGTCCTGGATACGTTGGGTTTTTCCATTCCAATCCACCATTTGGCGATAGTTCCAAAAATATTTTTGGATGGATTCTCAAATGATAGGGAGGAGTTCCTGCAAAAGCATGCATTAATCTATAGGTTCACTAGAATGTGGTTGAAGTTGAGTGAATTGCATGTGTGGATTTCAGGATGCTAGAAAGATTTTTTTGGAGGAAGAAGTCTGTATTTTCCTCCGTGCTAAGGGGTTTTTCATTCTTGAATTTGATTCATCACTTGACAAGGATTGGGATTTGGAGAATGGCCTTTGGGTTTTTGAGGGTGACTTTCTATGGATGAAGCCTTGGTATCTTTCCTTCAACTTGTGTGCCGAATCCTTCTCAGCATATTTCTAAGTGTGTTTACCCTATCTTCCCTTCCAATTTTGAGAATTTGACTTTTTTTAGGCTATTGGTAATGGCCTAGGGAAATTCCATAGCTGCTTAGAAGAAAAAAATCAACTACCAAAGCTCCACCTATGCTCGAATATGCATGGAAATAGATCTCTCTATTAGGCTCCTTGTAGAGTTCTTGCTGAAGGTGGATGGTTGTTGTTGGGTAAAACCAATTGAATATGAAAAAGTGGCTTTTTGATGAAAAAAATATTTCTCTACAGATCACATTACCTCTTAATGTTTGAAGAAAAGATCCCACAAACAGAGTAATTTGGATCGAAGCGAAAATACCACTTGGTGGATTGAGGTTGAGCCTCAGCACTATGTGATTCCTTCTAGCTCATAGAACGATGTGGATTTGAATCAAGCCCTCTCAAGAAAATCACCAAATACTTGTAGGGAAAATCCCACTTGGTGGATTGGGGTTGAGCCTCAACACTATGTGATTCCTTCCAGCTCATAGAACGATGTGGATTTGAATTGAGCCCTCTCAAGAAAATCACCAAATACTTGTAGGGAAAATACCACTTGGTGGATTGGAGTTGAGCCTCAACACTATGTGATTCCTTCCACCTCATAGAACGATATGGATTTGAATCAAGCCCTCTTAAGAAAATCACCAAATACTTATAGCCCCTCTGATTCTAGAGGCATTAGCTCTTGCTAGTGGGGATGCTCCATATGACAAATCCAAGGTTGGTGCCTCTGCTGCCCGCTCACTTCCTATACCAGCAACTCCTAAAAATTCCCAAGAGCTATAGACATCCTTAGAGGTTTCGAGCATAGTGAATTCAAAGGTAGAGCATGGTTCGACAAAAGTAAAGAGGAAAAAATCAACTACATCAAGATCCAAGAATCAAATGATTTTAAGGTTATCATTAAAGGAGAAAAATGCATATGGAGTGGGAAAGTCTATCCCCCCATGCTGGTGGGATAACAAATTCTTGCAAATTTTTTTGTAAGTTTTTAGTGTTAATAAGCTAATAGGAGCAACACATCTACAAAATTACATAATACTGTTGTGTTTTTCATATTACAGTATGTTTATGAGATTTCTTGGTTTAGATTTGTCAAGATGAGGTTTTCCTTTTGTGACCTCAATTAGTGTGGGCTAGGTTAAAATTCTAGCACTAATAAATAGGGTGTGGCTCTTCATAACCACTTTTATCAATAAAAAATGAAATTCAAGCATAAAATAAAATAAAATAAATATAAATAAAATAAATGTAATTCAATATTTTAAAATAACAATATAAAGTATAGAAAATAGAATTTAATTTAATATATAGAATCAAATGTAGAATATGTAGGTTTTGATTAGAGAAAAAACATGTTTTGAAGGGACCTCAAATTGTTTACAAAAATATTGTTACTTAAAGAAAAGTTAGGACAATATAAGCAACCAACCATCAGCAAAACAATAGCAAGAAAAAAAAGAGACAACAACCAAAAATAGAAGCCTATTGTGAGTTATTCAAAATCTTTGTCGCTTCCAAATATTGAGTAATGATATGCTCATGCATATCTACCACCTCGACCAGTTCTTGAGAAGGAATCTCCATGTGTTTCATGGTCTTGCTTCGAGTACAAATACTTGGACCTGCACCTATAGCTGAACCTTGATTACCCTTAAGCATTTCTACCTCAACACCATCAACCTCTTTCCCCTTTACAACCGTCTCCCTTGTCCAATTATGAGCATTTTCATTTAGGAGAGTAAGACCTTGTACATTGTTGTGTAGCGATGTTTGGCTGAATCTGACCAATTTGTCCAAATTATCTTATAATTTAACAGTGTTCTCCTTTAGGGTAGAAATTCTAGGTTCAAAATCTTTTTTCATGACCAACACATCATCAATGACACCATTAAGGATACCAAACATTTTGTCAATCTGATCATATATAATAGCATCCTTCTTTTTGTTGATATTATTCTCAACATTGTTAATAAAAGAACGCATCTTACTATTGATCTACTTGACCTCATTGAAGAACCATTTAAAAATCCTAAAAAAACTAATTATACCATATTTTTCCATGCCAAGGACATTGTTGATTTATTCTCTGTTATAGTTAAAGATGTTAATATCATCAGACAAACTATTAGACAACATATTATGAGTCTCTTGTTGAGTATCACCCTGCATAGATTCTTTACCCTTATCTATAACATAATCATCTCTAGGAATTTTTATTTTAGGTCTAGGGGTCTCCTTCACAACTATCACAAAAGACTTGAACAAATCCACTTCTTCATTCCCAATCTTTCCAGCAACATTATCCTCACCAGTCTCCACCACCTTATTAGAGTTCCTTCCGACAATAGTGTCTTCACCCAACTCCTTCACATTACCATTTTTCAAATTCTTCTTAGCCACAGATAAATGTCCCTTTACTTTGACACCCTTAGCACTGTCATCACCAAGTTTGGTGTTCTTTCTTTTATGATCCAATGGATGCTCAACATTGTGATCCTTAGGAGAAATCAGCCCCCCTTTGACCCACATTACACTCCTCATTGTCAATTCGAGGACTCTGAAATAGAACCAAAAATTGGGGCTTTAGAAGATTTCAAACCATTACTCTTAGCAATAGGGGAAGGTAACTCAACATCTTCATTGTCAATCTAAGAACCCCTAGACCAAGAAGGCTAGGGATCCTTCTTGGGTTTTTTTCCTAGGCTTCTAGTCAAAATCCTCACGGGGTTCAAAATAGATTTCCATTGAAACATCCCCAGAACCCTTCTCAACTCATTTATTGTCCTTTGAATCCCCTCCAATATCATTTATCTATACTCTTTTATCCCATTTTCCAGAGAGAAACAAATTGTAACCAAAATAAACTACTTTTTTGTGTCAAAAATCGTTTAAAAATATGAAATGATAACCATATATAGCAGAAAATCTACCATCCAGTGTAAAATACCTCATGAATGCAACAACCATGTCCTTTTATATATGTTTAATTGACTTCCTATCGTACCCTCCACAAGAAACTTTGAGAAATTTCTCCCTCTCATTCTTCTTGAAGAAGATATTCATTACAATATTTGATGCCTTCCTATCTCTATGGATTTTCCTTCCATTAGTTGGCAGGCCTGTGATACTTCCAATGAGCTCCTCCATAATATTGAATTCCATTCCATACACTCTAAGAACCTTGTTCTTCCACCCATTCACAAAGACTTGAGAAATCTGAGAATTGAAACCATGTAGCTTCTCAATGTACGAGGTTACATCACCCTTAGACAAGATCTTCCATATCTTCTCATTGATTTTCTTCACAAAACACTGGTTCCACTTTGCATCAATCCCCTCCCACGACAGTCGAAGGTCGACGAAAGCTAGGGCATAAAAGAAACCAACAACATATGAGAGCAAAAATAATTCACCAGAAGCAAAGAATTATAAGACTCCTATGCACACACAAAATATGTGTGTGACTGACATCAAAAAGACTATAAGCCATCAATAATTGTAAATATTGACCCTTTCCAAAAAAATCCATAATCATTAGTGTGAGTTGATCCGAGCTGAGGGAAGTGTCCTTTCCTTATAATGAAAACATTATAGTTCAGTGAGTGACCACCTCTAGGCAAAAAGATGCCTTCCATCTTGCATCGATTGAAAATCATGCTTAATAATATTTTGAACTTCAATGGGAAGGGGGTCATTCAGATCCCAATTCCTAGACTGTGAGGAGACACCAATGTTTGCAAAACAATCCACAAGCCCATTGCCTTCATGAAAAATATGGGAAACATAACACTCCTCAAAATAATTAGGGATAAATAGAGAATCATGAATGAAATTTTCAGTGGACTAGCAAATAGGGTGAACTTTGTAAAGAGAGTTAATGATATTTAATGAGTCTCCCTCTAGTCAAATATTTTTGAATCCTTCAGACCGAACAAGTTTCAGACCATGATAGGCTATAGATGCTTCCACATAGTGGTTTGGTTCTGAAAGGGAGTGCCACATGAAAAAAACCCGACCATTATAATCACGCAACACTACCCTACATCTAATAGATCCTATATTTCCTTTTGTAGCTCCATCAAAATTGATTTTAATCCATTCAATAGGCAGAGCTTTCCAAGAAACATTATCCCTAGAAGAATTCACCTTCTCCAAAGGGAGAAAGATATCAAGAGTGAGGTTCCATTGTTGAGCCACCAAAAAATCATACTTGAAGACAAAGACTTTCAAACCAACATGATTAATATGAGACACCTTGGATCTTGTATGAAATCCTAAGAGGATGAAGAGAGGCATTATGAAAAATTATGTTGTTCTATTCTAGCCAAATCCCCCAGGCAACATGACATAATGAAGTACCAAATTAAGGAAAGGGAAGGATTAGATAAGGGGGCATTCATTGAGATAAAAACTCACTAGTAGAAGAGGGGGAAACCCAGTGACATAAATTCTAAATATACATAACATGAGACCAAACATCATACACATAACTGCAACCAACAAGAATATGGAAGGCATCCTATGAGGCCTCCTCACAAAGATAGCACATGTTAGGCATCATAAAGCCCTATTTTCAAAGATTGTCAATAGTAAGAAATTTATTTTGGAGAAATAACCAAAAAAACAAGTTAACTTTAGGGATTAACTTAGGAAACCACAATGACCTCCAAAAGGGGGAGGGACAAAAGACATCAAACTACTTAGAAAAAGTAAAATCCATAGATAATCTGCCACTCAAAGAGAACTACCAAACCACCTTATTTGTAGGGGAAGGATCTGGAATATGAATTGAGGATAAGAAGTTATAGAGAACATCAAGCCCTAGATGAACATGATGAACACTTTTACATGTACCATCAAAGATATAATCAACAAAATATCTCCCAAAAGTATGGATACAAAGGTCCCTAAAGGGGTTCACACAAGGCTCATCTTTAAGGGGACCACAACCAATCCACCAATCCTCCCAAAAGAGGATCCTTCATCCATTTCCCAAATACTAATGGAGCCCCTTTAAAATGATACATCTCAACTTGAACATGAAATTACAAAGTGTAGAACCCAGAGGAAGAGAGAAACCACTTGCAAGATATTTGAAACGATCTATCCCATGAAGATATTTTCTAGAGAAAGTGCATGACCATTCACTACTCCTAAGAGATAAGAATCTAAAGCTGCTTAGCAAGCAATGCAAGGTTAAATTCCTTGATTATTTTGATTCCTAGACCACCAAGTTTCTTAGGCCTACAAACTTCTTCCCAAGACACCAAATGCATCCTTTTTCTCTCTTCAGTCCCAAACCATAGGAAAGGTTTATGCATAGTCTCAATATTTTCAAGAAATTTCCTTGGCATTTGAAAAAGACTCATCACATAAACATGAAGATTCTGGAAAGTAGATTTAATAAATTGAACTTTTCCTACTTGACCAAGCAGGGATCCCTTCCAACTAGCAATTTTGGAATTAAATTTATCAATCACCCCCCTCCAAAAAGAATTAGGAATAGCATTAGAATAAAGAGGAAAAACCAGGTAGGATGAAGGAAACTCCCTAATATTACATTCCACAATCCTCAAAATTTTGTGTTGCCTTGGTTCCAGAGTATTTAGAAAAAACATGGTACTCTTGGGAAGACTTATTTTTTGACCAGAAGCAGCTTCATACTTCTATAAAATAGAACAAATAGATTTAGCTTCTTTAATCAAAGCGTCACCAAGGATGATTGTATCATCCACAAACTGTTGATGAGAACAAATATGATTGCTGGGAGAAGGGATTAAAACCATCAGAGTACCACCATCGACCAAATTTTGGATAAATATTCCAAGGGTTCCACCATAATTATGAAGAGAAAGGGTCAAATAGAATCACCCTACCTAAAACCTCTTGAACAACTAAAGAAGGAAGGAGAACCATTTATTAAAACAAAAAATTTAGGAGTGGAAATCAACTGCCAAACTAGCTACAACAACTAATTACCAAACCTAAAAGAGTTCATAATATTGAGAAGGAAACACCAATTAACCTTGTCATAAGCTCTCATAAGGTCCAATTTAAGAAGAAAGCTCACATTATAGTTAACAGTTAGGGAGTGAATTTTCTCATGCATAGTGAGAATAGAATCAAGGATTTTTCGGCTAGACATAACCATTTTTCTGCAAAGAAATAATTTGGGGAACGACTATCTATAGCTTTACAACCAACACTTTAGAAATTTTTTTATAAATAGAGTTGCAAAGGATGATTGGGCAATACTCACCAAAACAAGTAGCCCCGGGTTTCTTGGGGACAAGAAAAATAAAAGAATTTAGCTCCCTCAAAATATTTCTGCTCCCAAAGAAATATTTAGTGGCATCCAAGACATCCTTCGAAACAATATCTTAGAAGAGCTAGAAGAAGAACATGAGGAAGCCATTCGATCTATGAGCTTTGTTGCCTTAAAAGAAAAGACCACCCATTTAATCTCCTCCATAGAAAGGATACAAACCAACTATTTTTTAAGATCCTCCAAGATAATACTAGGAATAATATTCAAGAAATCTTCTTGACAATCTAGATTCATATATATATAGTCTAAATAATTTATTATATTATATTTTATTATATAATATAAATATTATATTATATTTATATTTATATTATATTATATTATTGTGTGTATTATATTTTTTTGGATAGGTGAATTGGGAACAAGGGGGCCCATCCCGAATACATCAATAAAATGGCATATTCCATCAACTTGGCAAAACGTAAAAAAAATATTACAATGATCAAAACCTGGACTTTGACCTTGTGCTAATCACCTACCTCCAGCTCCATATCGACGTCCCCCGTAGCCAGCATATCCACCTCCTCGCCACCCTCCTGCATCACAAGAACTGCTAACACAACCATCCTCCTCAATAGGTTGCTTACCCTGACGATTTCCTTTAATAGGGCAATATTGCCCACCACTTCTGCCATTCTCTACTCTTGATCCTCGCCAACGCTCCATAGAATGAAAGCAACCCAGGGACCATTAAACGATGAGGTAAGTAGCAGCCAAAACCCACTCGATGGTCGCAGATCTAGCCCTGGAACCACCATTCCAATAAAATACTTGATTGCCTCCTGATATTGAGCATTCATAAAGTTTCACACTAAGAAACACACCATGCCAATATACTCCCTTGCCTGCAATAACCAGGCCATAAAAATCAAAGAAATGTCTGCATTGACACGGAAATGGTGAATTGACAGTAAAAAATGAGCTCCCAATATTAGCCTTAATTGCTCCCAACACCGAGCCTCATCATTGGATTTGAAGATCTTTTTCAACCTAGCATTCGAAATCGATCCCCTGAATGCCATTTGTCTCTCCTTAGCACCAAAATAGATGGCGGATTCCATTGCATTTGTGTGTGAGTTTGATCGCCCAAGATCATCTTAAAGCCGAAGCTGCTACAAAATGACGCCTGAGTAAATGCTTCAACTGTCCAAGCATTAAAAACTATCCTCAGTCCTACTTGTCCTCACACCCGCTGCTTGTGTGAAGCATGGATTTTAGCATTTTTGTATCGTCGTGCTCCTCCTTTGCATGAATGGTGGTCTTCGACAAACGATCCACCTCATCGTTCACTTCTTGGTAGATGTGAGATACCTTGTAATCCTCTAGGCCATCTAAGATCTCCATAATTGAAGTAGTCATGTGCTAAGTTTCCAATTTGGGGTGGCCCTTCTAATTACATTAATGGTGATCATAGAATCACCTTCAAATTGTATTTTATTTGCCCCAAACACTTTTCTAACTGCATCCCAATTCATGCAGCTTGGAACTCGGCTTCATTATTTGTTCAATCGATTAATCTTTTCTCCCATTTTGTCATTATCTCATCTTTATGATTGCGGATGATACACCTGGTGCAGAAGGACCCAGGTTTCCTTTTGCAGACCCATTAAAGTTCACTTTGATCCACCTTTCATCTGATGGATGCCATTTTAGATACATCCTTGGGTATGTTCCAATACCAACCTTCCAAACCCCATAAACGAGGGTATATTATATACATTATATTATATTATATATTATATATTATTTATACAATATTCTATATAATAAATTATATTATTCATTTATCGAATTGACAACTCGTGAATTGTGAAGTTTTAATATTTTCCTCATACTAACTAGCAAGATAAAATCTACATGTTTAAAACAAGTTGCAATACATGTTGACTCTAACAATGAAGTTATGTGAACTCATTATGTGATATATTTTGATGTTTTTAAATGATACTTCATTCAATAATTGATGCAATATCTTGGTGTGTTTTTTATGTATTTTTTGTATCTTTAACAACGTTAAAAGTCATGAATTGATGGTTCCATATTAAAAAAAATCATTTCATTTACTACGTATAAATGCTTTTTGTATATTGCATTAAAATTTATAGAAATGCATATCATTTTCATCATATTAAATATTGGCCTTGTTGCAATCCAAAAGGTGATTATTCTATTATATTTTGTACATGTATATATAATATTTACAATTGTCAAACCTTTATTACATAACGACCTTTAGTTTTCAAAATCATGTCAAATTATTGATTAAATATTTATAGTTTACTTGAAAAAAATATAAGATATTCATAAATATATACTTATATGTCCCTTATTTACATATACATTTTAAATAACAATATTTCAACACAATGTGTTTGGATATGACAAAGTGTAGGTTATAAAACATGGTTTATTTTGAAGCATGCAATCTTTTTATAATATGTAGTGTGTGCAATGTGAAGTGTGTACTATGAAGGTTAAAACCCTATGCCATAATGTGTAGGCTAAAAACCAATGAATGTTTTGGAACCTCAAATTTCTTGTAAGATATTCATAACTATACTTATCTACATAGCATTTGAAATAACATCACTATTTCACGACACTATGTTTGGGTATGAGAAATTGCAGGTTTCAAAACTCACTATGTTTTGTAACCTAACACTTAGAGGGTACCCAATAACACACATTATTTTATAACCTCTAATGTGGAGAAGTATATTCAATTTACCCAATAATAACAACAATGGTGTTTTTTATTTGAAATGCAAACCTGCATAATGAGAGTTGCAAAACATAAGGGTTGGGTAAGTTATGAAGTGAATGTCATAAAGCATGGTGTGTTTGAAGAATGCAATTTATTTTAGAAAGAAAAAATGTGCAATGTGAAGCATGTACTGTGAAGGTTAAAATCCTATGCCATAACATTCTATAAATTTGTTGAACATCCATGTCTTAAAAACACAAGACAACTGATATGAACAAGTTTTGACACTGACTATGAGGAGATACTAAATACCATGGAGATACATATGATGTCTAAAGAACATGCATGCCTATAGAAGAAACAAGGAAAAATGTTTTGTAGGTAAATATATAAATACCTATTACTATTTCAATTTATGTACAAATTATATTATTATACTAAAATACTAAATTTATCATAATTTTGTTACTCAAATGACAATAAGGTATAATGCACCATGGACATTAAATTTACAAGGATCAAAAGTATATGAAAATATACTATAGTGAAAAAATTTGCACCATTAAGAAATGATGACAAACTTATCTCACACAATCAATACATATTTTAACTGTGGTGAGAAAATATTGATTGGCAATCTATTTTGTCAAAACATGTTATAATTTTAAATATATTACAAATTATGTCAGAAAATGACAAAGAAAGGTGCTATTTATGTGAATCTATAGTTCATATGTCATCAAGAAAATAAAAATGGAAGGTGTTATTTATGCGTAAGAACGGAATAGTAATCAAGTTATAAGCTATGACTGAAAAATAAAGTAAAGAGTGAAAAAATGAGATACTCATGAGGATCTTCTAGCTTCCATAATCCCAATCCCCTTATCAACATCGCTTTGTTAATTATAATCTTGTGTAGTTCCATAGCCATTCACCCATTATTTATCATTTATCTTTCTCTCACCATAAGCATAAATTAACTAAAAAAATAAACAAATATGGTATATATAGGTAATTTTAGAACCTTCATAATGGGTTCATGTGAATCAAAGAGAGAATATGCATACTCTACACTTTCTTGTCATGGTATGTCCTCTTTTCTGTATTATTTATGTAACTTGAGATAATATTTTGAATGTATGCAAGTTTGAATTTTTTGTAATTTTCACCTTGCAAGTTTTAGATAGATGATAGGAGCATGTACTCTTGTCATTTTTATAATCACTTCTCATGATTACTATGTTAAAAAAATCTCATGTGCATCATTTTTAAAGTCTAGACATGGGATATTAACAAATAATTATAGGTAAATGTTGGTCCCACATACCTATTTTAGGAATGACAAGTTTACTTTCCATATAGACTACTCCACTTGAGAGGAAAAATTAAAAGTTCCAATTTTTTTTACGAGTTAATACAATAGTCTAATATGATTTGGTGATCCAACTCATGCTTCACATGGAATTGACCATTTATTCGCCTTGATGAAATTTTTCCTAATATTCTTATAACTCTTCCTCATGTGTTCACCATCATAAATATTTGCATATCTTGTTACATAATGTTGCAAATTGCACCTTAGGGGAGATTTCACATTTTAGCACTTTGCCTTGCATTTATACACTTAAGCGCATTTCCAATAAGAGCCTTGTAAGTCAGAATTTTGTGATTCTAACTCCTTGAGATCTAATGGTGAATCAAAAATAGTTCATCACCTTGTTTCTCGAAAACTAACGTGTTGGATGCTTGTGCGACATGTGAACGTCTGCATGGCATGATAGTGTCCTAGTAGTTTTCTAAGTTTGAAATGAGGAATCTCAAAATATTAACTCATGACACGTGTCCCTATAGTCAAATTTTTTAGTGTAACGGCTCCTTCTGCCCTTGCATGCAACAAAACTCCCCCTTTTCTCTCATTTTGGGGGATTTCTTTCTTAATTCCTCTCCAATCTTGCTCCATTTGTTGCTCTTCTTCCTTGCAACATCACTTCTACAAGCAAAGCTCTATCAAACTAAGGTGCCTCTAACAACCAAAGCTCTCTAGCAAGCATTCAACGATGTGTTTGTGTGTTCAAGAGGGGGTCGAGGGCTATTGGTAACACCTTCTTTCTCTTATCTATTTGTGAATAGATTAGATCACTTTGTTCATTTTCTAATTGGTGGTGTGTGTTCTCCTCCTGAAGCAGGGATTGTTTTCACCGCTTCCTATTATCCAGTTTTTTTACTCTCTCTATCTATATGGCTATTTGTGGAGGTGGGAACACCAATCCCTAAAACAACCCCAAAATTTTTCCTCATTCATCTTGTGTGCAAGTTGTCGAAGCGGAGCTTGGAGAAGGGTTTCAAACATTTGGCATTTGTAAGTTCTCTCTTAGCTCTCCTTTGTACTTTGTCTCATTTTCTACTTTCTATTTAGTTATTCTGTTAAATAGACCTTGGTTCTGTGTAAGATTGTAGGTTTCTAGTCATTCTATTCAAGATTTAAGTTCTCTATTTACCTTGGACACCAACATGTCCTTCAAAATTCAGTGTGTCATGTTGGCGTCTTGATACTACACTAAAGTTATTTGGCTGAGAGCTATTCCTTTTGAGGCAAAAGTCTTGAAACCCTACTCTCTTAGATTCTAAAGAAATCTCCTAGAATAAGTAGTTTGTATATGATATTCTTTACAATTTATTCATTTAGAAATATTTGAGGTGGTTAAGGGCAATTCTCTCCCTAGGATTATCTTGAGAACAATGAGAACCATGAGCAACGCTCTTCCCACTTATCTCACATTTTGGTGAACTTGATGTGAACCATGCCATATGTTTTCTGCAACGTTTTAATGTTTATGATAATTATTTCTCTAAGGAAGATTTTGATATGTTGGATGATGCTCTAGATGACTTCTTAGGAGCATATTCCTCTACCTATAGATCTTTCAAACAATTTTTTTTTTTTTAAGCTAAAGAGTTAGTGAATGTTGTTGTAGTCTTCATGGCTTCTCCAAGGCCTAAGAGACTTGTTGTTTACTTGAATTTGACTAGCCCCTCTCCTAAGAGGATTCGTTCTATTTGTGGGATTTCGTATCATAATGATTCACCAAATTTATATTCAAGGTTTGTGAAAGCCACAGACTCTACTTCTTATAATTTTTTTGGGAACACATACAATACTAGGAGAAATAAGCAGAATTTGGATAAAAAACCTTCCATTCCTACATCGCAACCTACTCAATTTCCTACTTCTTTAACACCTTCTCAACCAAGTCTTCCTTTAGCACCTAAAATTACGACTAAAGCACCTAGAGACTGTGACCTTGTCGAGAAAATTCATGTTATTTCGACTAATATCTCACTTTGGGATTTGCTTCAAACCAATCCAATTTATCAAGGTATGCTCCAGGAAGCCTCGTAGAAGATCCTCTTGCCTAGCTCTGCTAGGTCAACAAATGTTAATGCATTGATGGCTCATATTTGTGTAGATTCATTGAATATCACATTCTATTTGCAAGAACTTTGGCCCCCAGATGTGTAGAAATAATTGAACCCTTTAATGATCATAATTAACATTAATACTATGGGTATTAGACATACTCTCATTGATACCAGTTTTCCCCTCAACGTTTGTGGTATAATATACTACCTAAGATTAAAGTTGATTCGTCTTCTTTAGCTGCTTCTTCTCTGTGCATTCATGGGTTTAATAATGCTGGTTGACAAGCCCTAGGCATAATAATCATGCCTTTACAGTTGGGCATCATTACTTTACCCACCTTGGTTTATATGATGTATAGCCCCTTACCTTAGAATATTCTCCTAGGGAGACCTTGGATTCATGTTATGGGTTTTGTAACTTCTACTTTACATTGTTCTTTGAAGTTTTTGGCAAAAAATCAAGTGGTCACAGTCAAAGCTAATCCAAATTTTGTTCACCTTTGTGAACTAGCAGCTGTTGGTCAGGTCTTGGTTGTTTCCACTCTTAAAAATTGTATTCTATCTTTAACCTCTAATGTGATGATGTGTTATTTAGTGATACCATTTGTGGAAGTTGTCCTTGAAGTGAATGTCACTACAAAGGAGCAACCTAAAGTAGAAATTCCCAAGTCTTCCCTGTCTACCTCTTCTTCTGAATTGAATACATTTCTTGTTGATGATTGGGGATCCTTAGAATTCTTCATTGGAGAATAAAAAGTGAATCTCGTTCATCTTCAACTTTTGATAAATTCAAACACCTCTATTAAGGAGACCGATTAGACTCTCGTTGAGAAGGAAAGTTGTGATCCTATTCAGGAAACTAGTCATTCCTTGACCAAGGAGGATAATCCTATTCTCGCTAAGGAGGTTAAATTTTTTGAATTGGATAAGGAAGATGGTTTTGGCCTTGTAGATGAATTTGACATCCATTGGTGGAATGATGCTCTCTACATAGAATCATCATCTTTTGAAGCTTTTCAAATATGCTATGGTCCTAGAAATAGGCTCATTTCTTAATATAGTTATGGGCATAAATGCCTTGGATGTATTGAGCAAGAAATTTAGGTCCCTATCCAATTTAAGCCTCACAAGAATTATTTGGGTTTCGGATTCTCTATTGAACAATCTAAGCAAAAGCCTTGGTGGAGTCTTATCATGATTTCAGTTGAACCCCTTAATCTAGTCCATGCAAAATTGATAGAGGATGGGAGGCTGAAGAAGTCCACTTAGAGGTCTTCTCCTTGGAGCAAGCACTAGAAGGATTATTAGGCACCTACTCCTACTTTCCCTCCTATTACCATAAATGATGATTTATGTATCATCTGAGTAAACATGCATACTTTGGTGAATCTATTTTGAATATGGATGAGGAGGTCCCTCTATCAAATGTGGATGATGGTATCCCATACTATATCCTGAAGACCATAGTCCCCTCCTCCAAGGGGATACCATTGAAGTTTTCATGGATCCTAAATATTCCAAAAAGGTGATTAAGATCAAGAAATGCCTTTCTTCTGAAGAAGCTAAGGAGCATTTCGACCTCCTACATTCCCACCAAATATCTTTGCTTGGTCATATGAGGACATGCTCGGTATTGATGAGTCTATAATGGTTCACAATATTGTCTTATGTTCTGATGCCAAGCCTGTTAAACAAAAAATCCAAAAGATCAATCCCAAGGTTGCCTTGTTGGTTAAGAATGAGATAGAGAAGCTATTAAAAGCAGACTTTATCCATCCAATCAACTATTTGCCTTGGATTTTGAATATTGTTTCCATTAATAAACCTGATAACTATATTTGTATATGCATTGAATTTCATGATCTCAAGAAGGCTTCACTTAAGGATTATTTTCCATTGCCTAATATTGATATGATTGTAGAATCGATTGTAGGCCATGCCTTGTTATCCTTCATGGATGGATTCTCAAGCTATATCTAGATTTGTATTAACTCAGAAGATCAATATAAGATAACCTTCACTACCCCTTTGAGTAAATTTTGTTATGTGGTCATGCTATTTGGGTTAAACAATATAGGAGCAACTTACCAATGGGAAATGACCTTAATATTTCATGATTTCATTCATAAAATCCTAGGAGACTACGTTGATGACATCTTGGCAAAATCCATAACTTGTCGAGATCATGTAGGAAATCTTTGTCTTATTTTTTAAAGGCTTCAACTCTATAAGATGAGGCTCAATCCTATTAAGTGTGTCTTTTGTGTGGATGTGGGCCAACTTTTGGGATTCATAGTTTCTCATCATGGAATCGAAGTTGACAGGAATAAGATTGACACAATTGTTAACATGCCTCCACCTAGGAACATTTCTGAGTTGCAAAGTTTAAAAGGAAAGATTACGAAAATTTGTAGATTCATATCTCAATTGGTTGATCATACTCTCCCTTTCACTCATTTGTTAAAAAAGGATGATTTATTTACATGGGATGAGGGGAGCTAGAAATATTTTGATTCAATAAAAACTTATTTGGCCAATCCTCTCGTATTAATGTCAACTATGTAGGATAAACCCTTTTTGATTTACCTTGCCGCATCACCATACACTTTGGCAACTTTTCTCACTCAGTATGATGATGTCAGGAGAGAAAGAGCAGTATACTAAATTAGTCATGTCTTGGTTGATTATGAAACTTGTTATTATTCCATGGAGAAACAATGTCTTGCTCTTGTCTTTGCAACACAAAAGTTAAGAAACTATCTTCTTCATGCTGAAACACATGTTATTGTGAAAAGTGATATTTTGAAGTATTTTTTTTCTAGTGCTAACCTTCTAGGGAGGTTAGTGAATTGGGTAATGTTGCTTTCTAATTTTTTACATAAAGTTTGTAAGCCAAAAAATTGTTAAAAGGTCAAGCGGTTGTTGATCAACTGGAAGAAACTCCCTCATATCACTCCTTCTTGAGCCTATACTTGTTCGAAGATGAGGATATTTTCACAATTAATCATGATCTTGTGTGGAAGATGTATTTCAATGGGTTGAGATGTCAAACTAGCTTTGGGGTGGGTGTAGTTCTAATCTCGCTTGAAGGTAATTTTGTCCCTCTTTCCTTTCAATTAGAATTTACTTGCACTAACATCGCTGAGTATGCAGTCCTCATTGTCGACTTGTGTGCCATGATTGTGTTACCCATAAAACATCTTCGTATACATGGTGACTCTGAGCTTATTGTGAATCAGATTACAAGAACCTATCAAGCTAAGAAAAGTAAGTTGTGTCTGTATCGAGACCTCTCTTTGTCCTTACTTGATCGACTCTCCTCTTTCACAATAGATAGTGTTCCTAGGTGATAAAACCAACATGAAGATTCCATGGTGAGCATTGCCTCCCTGGTACCTTCAAATAAGGATACAAAAGAATATCACTCTGTGGTTCATATCCTTTGGTGTCTTATTATTTCTGACCAACCGAAATCCGATGCTCTTGTGTGTTCTCATGTAGATTTGGGAGAATGGTATTCCAACATCTAAAACTATCTAAAGACTCAAATTTTTCTCGATGATCTGACGAAGAAAAATCACATGTGTATACAAAAGTTGTCAATCTATTATGTTCTTTTGTAGGATGTTCTTTATTGAAAATATAATAATGGATTTTTTCTTCAATGTCTCACTAAAGTGGAAATACCCCCTGCCCTTAAGGAATCCCATTTAGGTTCTAGGGGTGGACATTTTGGTAGTTAATCCCTAGTACAAAAAACTAATTCACATGGGATACTTTTGGAAAACAATGGAACAATATTCCTTCAATTTTGTCAAGAAGTCTCCAGAATGTCAACAACATAGTCATCTTATTCATGCTCCTTCTCAAGAGTTACAAAATCAGACCTCTCCTTCGCCGCTCACAAAATTGGGATTGAATATTATTGGAAAAATATCACCTCCTTCTTCTAAAGGACATGTCTTTATCATCACTGCTACCGATTAATTCATGAAGTGGGTTGAAGCTATCCCACTTCAACCCACGACCGCTAAAGCTATCTATTGTTTTCTTCTAAATAACATCATTACTCACTTCAGATTGCCTTCCACCTTAGTTTCCGATAATGGTGTGCCATTTAATAACAAATATGTGAAGTAATTTCTAGAGAAGTTTCATATTCAACATATATTTTCTACACCATATTATCCTCAATCTAATGGCCAAGTAGAAGTGTCTAATAAAACTCTTGAGCTCATTCTTTGCAAAATAGTGAATAAACATAGTAAGGATTGGCACATTCAATTGACATATGCTTTGTGGGACTATCACATGAGTGTTTGTACAATGAAGAGAACAATTCCTTACAACCTCATGTATGACACTGAAGCTTTCATGCCTTTGGAGTTGGAAATTATGTCTTTGCGAGTTTCCCTTAAAGGGTTAATTGATGACGAGACTTACGAATCTAATAAATTACATCAGCTTGAGATGATCGATGAGAACCAATTACAGGCCCTCGACCATCTTAAAGATTATCAACAATCATTCTCTAAACAATACAATCAAGGTATTATTCCTAGGACTTTCAAGGTAGGAGACCTGGTTCTCTATGAAAATTAGAGAAATGTAAATGTACTGCCTAATCAATAGGGGAAGTTCAGTCCTAATTGGTTAGTCCATTACATTGTCATCTCCATGTATGGTTTTGGTGCATATGGATTGTCATATGGATGGGATACCTATAAAAGAACCTATTAATGCAATGCACCTTCAACGATACTATGCATAGTGTCTATGTATCGCATGTGTAACGTTCACTCCTAGGGGTTGCAATGTTGCATGTTTTGACATTCCTTCATTAACACATTATATTTTTTTTTGTTTTATGATGTAACCATGTGTGTGTGAGAGACATACATACATGTGTTTTTACTATGCTATGTATCCATGCATTACATTACATCTTTTGGTTAGGTAATTAGATCTCATTGTATTTAATTAACATACATCTATGTGTGTTTATTAAGTCATGGTGGCATCTAATTTAACATACATCCATACACACAACATCCATCACATAATCATACATGAAAGAAAAGAAACATACACATAAAGCGAATAACACCATGATATCAAAATCAGTATCTCATATATATATATATATAAATATCAATGTCATGTACATGTATCATGCCACTATAATTAAAAATAAGTGGTTGCTGCATATGTGTACCAAATTTATATACATCATAAATAATCTAAAAAATATATAACATCGCTACAAAAATGATATGCAAAATGGCTATTCAACCCTTGAGCATGTGACTCCCTAAGCCCTCTGGTTCTTGTGGCTATGGTTGGGGCTAAACGATGGACATGGAGCAAGCCCTCTAGGACTGGGAAATAAAAAGTGTCACATAGAATCCTTAGATATCTCCCTTAAGGGAGGCTATGTGAATCTTTATCACCCTGAGCACATCCCAAAGTTGCTGATCCCCTACAAGTTACCCTATGAGGTCATCGAGTTATCTTTGAAGAGAGTCACATGCTTGCTTGGAACCCTTTACCCTCGCTGCAATCACATCTCACTCGACCAAGGAAACCCATAGCTCTATTGACACCTCATCCCTTTTTCCTCAGGTGGTATTGTTGATGGTGAAAATGACACAAACAATGTTAAAACAAAATATCTCTACCCTATTTCTCCAAAAAAAGAAAGACAACATATAGTAGCCTAACTCCCAAGGTCCTGGTAGTTGGTTCTCAACTTTTTGGTGTCGCTCAATCGGTTCATGCAACTATAATGTTCAAGGGGCCTGTGCTGGTAACAAAAGATTCAAGCAATGACTCATTTTATCCAACCGTTCTTGTAAATAAAGGGGGTTTCAAACAAAAGAAAAAGATAGATCAAAGGGGCCAGTAAATATGAATCAAATTTATCTAGCATCCGGATATATATTTTCAATAATGAATATTTTCTAATAGATCACAAAACCAAAGCATGACACAATTTACAAAATAAATTGTACCATTGCATGCATCTAAGGTGCTTAATTTAATACCACTATTCGCATATCACAACTATCTCCAAGATTTTGAAAAGAACATACATCCATTCATTGCCAAGGTCATAGATCAACAGACTTTAATAACTTCAATTCAATGATAATCTAACAAGATAATCCTTAAATCTGATTCCTTCAAATGACTTTCATGACTCAAGAAAATTTTATGTTTCAGCACAATCACTGCATACAGATAGATTATAACTTATCAGCCTTATCACACAAAACCATTTAATTCTAACACCATATTGCGAGAAAACCTATAATTTTTATTAACTATAAAGCATCTAGTAACAATGTATCTCAGAAATTACTATAAAATTCTATCTCCTAACATTAGGTAAGCCAATTCTATTCTCAATTAGCCGAAATTTACAATATGATACCCATAGGGTATTTATAGATATACAAAATTCGAACTCCCCTTCTATTTTAAGCCATCCACCTTTTTAGGAACACAACTTTCTTGGAAACTCAGATCGATTTGATCTTGAGTTCTTACATTAGACATTTAGTTTAGATTGGAGAATAGAAAAACAAAAGAGAAACATGCCATGCGCATTAACTGTTAGTGTTGCATGCAACATGCAAAGAAGAAGAAAATCATGCATGTAAGAGATTTATGCATGTGAAGTTGGATCTGCAATGAAATCATCATAATTGGTGAAGACTTGTTGTAATGTATCTATTTATGGCCCGTCAATCCAGCTATCTTCAAATTTAATTCGATCCAATTCTATTGCAGAAAAATATCTCATGCCTTTTATCTTTGTCAACTCTCTTCCAGTAGCTTTTATTTCTTCTTTGACATCCATTAGTCGATCCATCATCAAATCTTTTCCATCATCTCCTTTCTGCATGAGTCCTCTGAATCTTTCATCCCATTTCTCTTTTATCTGATCCAAAGGCATGCCTTCTTCTGTTAACACATTTACATCTACAATGATAGCAATGACTGCTTCTAGCTCATCCAATTGCTCAGTTAGATTATTAACAACCTCTTGAACCTCATTCCTATGTTTACACAAGAAATCTGCTCTGAATCAGAGTATACAAGAGGTTTTTCCAACAAAATCTTTATTCTCCTCAAGTATTGACTGTTCAAGAAGAGTAGTCAAAGGTAATGTATTAACCTTTTCCAATTTTTGACTATACTCTTTATACTCCTCTTCTTGTTTCTCGGATGCTTCAATATACTCCTACATTTCTCTTATCAACTCTTCAGTGCCTTTGTAGGCTTCAAAACCCTCAACCAAAACTTTACCTACCTCCTGATTCAACTTGTCTACCCATCTGTCTACCATCTCCACTTTACCTCTTACTTGTACCAAATCATCTACCTCCTTTTTTCTTAACAAAATAGGAGTCTCAATAGCCGTTACCTGTTGTAATCTTGGAGAGGAGACACTTCTCAAAAATGAATGTAATTGATCCAACTGAGCCTTAAGCTCATCCTTCTTTTGTTTATCCTTTATCATTCTTGACTTGGTTGTTGAAGCCACCACATCAATTAGGTTCATCTGCTGACTTCTAGTGGGCCTTCCCAAGTTGACAGTACTCAACTGATAATCCGTTAGCTGCATGTCCCCTACCTCCTTTTTTGTCATTGGCATGGCACATTCAACAACAATCTCTCCTTTGTCCGTGAGTCTAGTAGAATGTAGAATTTTGGCCTTCTTTTTAGGCCTCTCTTGTTCAATCTCCTTCATCATATCCTCCCAATTAAGAGGTTATGAAGGTGTTATTGCCCTCTTCTGCAGGTCCAGTTTTAACCAAGTGGGAGCTCATGGAGCAGTAGTCATCATAGAGGAAGAGGAAGCAATAATAGTAGAAGGTGGTTGCACATTTATTTGAGGTTGAGAGTCAACCCTTGATTTCTCTTGTTGTTCTTGCACCATATGCATATGCACAAGCCTTTCAGCCTCTTCCCTATCTTTCTGTTCTTGCATTTTCTTATCTTCCTCTTCTTTCTTCAAACTCTCTTCCTCCAACCGATCTCTCTCCACTTTTTCCTTTTCCAACCTTTCTTTTTCTAATTTTTCCTTCTCTATTCTTTCCTTCTCTAAAGCTTTAAGCTTTTCTGCCTTTGCTTCTTCTTCTCGTTGTTTCTTAACTAGCTCTTCGGCCTCTCTTTCCTTCTGTAATTGTTCTGCTTCTCCTTCCTTTTGGTGAGCTTCCTCAACAAGTTTTAACTTGGCAACCAAGATTTATTTTTCCCTCCGGTTCCTTGCCTTCTCTTCCTCAAGGTCATGAATCTTTTCTATTAGTTCCAACTTGTCATTCTCTTCTTTAACCTTGAGTTCATGTTCTTGTTTCCTTTTCTATCTCTCTACTTCATCAGCTGCTGCCTTAGCTTTAATTTTTTTGGCTTTTAATTATTGCTGGTGTAGTATAGCATCAACTTGTGCCTTGGCATCAATTTCCTTTTATTTCTCTAAGGCTACAACCCTTGCATCAAAATACTTTTTTGCCTCTTCAAACAACATCCATTGATTTTCTTGTGTCAAAACCTGCTCAGTATCCTCCTCTAGAGGCATATATTCTTGTATATCTTTTTTGGACTCAGTTTCATCTGAATCCATTTCAACATCATGAATTTCCATCTCCACTTCTTTTACCTTGGTAGTTTCAGCCATACTATAAAGAGCTCCCTCTTGAACTTCTCCTCTCCACTGTTTTGTAAGTAGTATTTGTGTGGAAGACTCACCTAATGTAGGCGTTGAAACAACCGATCCCATTGGAACATCCCCTTCTTGTGTTTCCTCTTCATTCCCTTCCGCTTCAAGTTCTATCTCATCAACATATGGGGGAAAGAACTCCAAAGGCTCCTTGGGATGTGTCTTCCTTTTGATCCTTTTGTATCCCTTACCCTTTTTAGGGGCTGGTCCTTGAGGAGTCTTGGTTCTTAGAACTAACCATTGCACACTCCTATCCAACATTGTCTTCCAATTTTCTTAATATCAATGGTTTCTTCATTGTCCCAATCAATTGGATCCAGACTCTTGGTGCCAATGTTCAAAGCTTCATAGGATGGATCCAATACAATTCCATCATCCACCAATGTGTCAAGAATGTTATCTTTAACCCCAAGCTCTGACATGAGTGAGACAGATAATCTTTCATAATTCTTCTTTCTTAGATCATACTCATCTTGTCGGTCACTCCAAAAGTCTTCTAACAAATTGAAATGTTTGACAAACACCGAAGGCAACAAGGCATACATCTTACCCTTTGGATCAAAATACTTATGAGCTATGTATCAAACCAATTTCAATTGTATCAACTCCTTGCAATCAACCTTTTGTCCTACCAAATGTTGACAGTTGTACTCACCCAACTTCATGGGAAACTTATGACATCCGGTTTTATGTTTTATCCCAAACCGAGCATTAACTCCAAGAGCCTGATATACAAACTCCATCAACACTATTATGCTATTGCAGCACCTTGGAAGCAAATGTGAATGGCCTTCAAAACAAGCTAACCTGAAATATGTGAATTTGGGGTATTGAATGTACCAACATCCCCATTCAGCAATGAATACCATGGCTTCTTGACTCAACCGGCACCCTACATATCCATTCAATTGATTAATGACTACAGATATGAATGCATAATTGAATCTTCTAAAATGAGTCTCAACAACCTAAAGAGACAACTTGTCATAATGCTCCTACACTTTCTTTTGTCCATCCAAGGCTCCCATTATGCCCACTCTGTTCAAACCTAGGAAAATATCCAACCTTGTTGCTGCATACATAATGTAAGAAGTGATAAAGAAACATTTAGTCTGCCTGACACTAGTCAGTTAATCATGAATAGAATTTGACACAATCATCGGCCAATCAAATTGTTGGGCTCCATTTAAGATTGTTTGGATGAAAGGAAACATCCACTCCTTGAACCAAAATGTATCTCTCTTCCCAAAAACTCTAGACAACATCATGATTAAATCTGATACCTCCTTATAGAAATCTTCCCTCTTTGGCTGGTCTGCAAGCTTGCTTAGAGACTTCTTTTCTGTCTTCAGCCACTTTTTGTTCAAATGAGACTTATTGGAGTCCTTATACTTACTATATTTCTCCAAGGCCTCTGCCTCATCCAATTGCACCAAACTCTTAGGATCTGGGACATTAAATATATTTTGAAATGCCAGAGGAGTGAGATCAATCATCACATTATTTTGGGAATCCATGCATTATCTGGTTGTAGGATTATAGGCATTGGCTACTACCAAGATCAACTCCGGGCACTAGATTGATACAGGAAATACAGTGATATGTGCCAAGCCAAAATCAACAATTCTTTGTTTCCTTCTCGTTAGACCTTCCTGTTCTGTAAAGGTTTCTGCATATAACTCCTCGAAGTTGTACTGGCCCAAGTTTGTATCAGTGATGTCTAACTAGTCGGATTCCACCTTACTCGCCTTCACAATCAGAATCCTATGATTACACCTCAAGGTATAAGGTAGTTGTTCAGGCTCGATCTTCTTTGGTTTAGGCGTTGCCTTTGATGTTCTCATAGGCTGATTTATTTGAGCAGCCTCTTCTGATGTTCCTAACATTTTCTAGCTTCCCTACTAGAAAAAACTCTAATTAGATCTTGGAATATTATCATAAAACATGCTTTAAAACTATACCTTTCATGTATACATCAGAGGCAAAACCAGGCAGAAACATATTCTAAACAGTCTCTTTTAACGCACTGCCGGGATCAGAGTCAAAACTAGAATGGTAAGTTTACTAAAAAGAAGTGGGCTCAGAGTCGAAACTGAAATGTGTTCGGAACCGGAATCAGAACTGGAACCGGAATGGAAACGAACTTCGTTTTCCTCAGATTTTCTATTTCATATTCTTATTTCGTGCCGATTCCGCTTTCGTCTAGGTTATCAGTATTTTGAAGGAAGGCTTCTCACTATAAGCAGAGCCAAATACATGATGAAAATAGAATCGATACCTTTTCAGAAACATAATTTTCCAAGTTCAAAATTGATTCTGATCCCGTTTTCACCCTAGGTTATCATGACGTCATAAACAACTTCATCAATTTAATGCAAAACTTCATGGTTTCAAACTAGGCAACTTTCAAAACGACATGGGGCTTAACCTGGAACTCCATAGAAGCTTCCCCATATGACCAGGGGGTGACTGTATTCTTAGGTCATCATTTTTAAACCTTTAAAATGCATTTACAGACACACACTTAAAACCCTAATCTAGAAAACACAAGAAAACTAGGGCACAAATTTAACCCTCCCTATTTTAACTAGATAAATACACAATACTACTATTAATCCATTCTACTTCACTATAAATCCCTAATCTTAACTAACACCACTTAAAACCTCTAACTAATCTAACTTACTATAAATCAACATAGCACGACGAGATCATGACTAGAACATGAAAGCGACTGTGCCCTAAAACACAAGAACCAAAAACAAAAGTTAAAAAAACAAAGAAATAACCAGTCAAACAAATAAAGCAAGAACCTACTCAAATAAACATGCCAAGAACCATGAATTCATTAAAACAAAATGATTGAAAGCACGAGAAAACACAAAACACAACCGTAAATAAACAAAGAACAACAACAATACGAAACCCTACCTTGAATGCCAATAAATAGACCTGGCTAACTTTCCGAATTGTTTCGCAACAATTATCTCCTTCCCCTTCAATCGATTCGCTCAGATGGACTCCACAAAAACTCTATTTCACTCTTCAAGTTTTTAATAATGATAACAATGATGCATTTAATCCTTAATGAAGGTAAAAATCTGAGTTCTTACCTACAACAAGCTGCTGTCATTAATGGATTAAATGTAGTTTAAAGTGGAGTCAGAATTGAAAGAGAACCAACACTTCACTACAATGCGACTTCAGTCAAAAAGTCAACGACCCAAAAAATGGCGGGGGCAGAATCAAAACTGGAATGATTTAGAAACTTAAGATATTTCCTAACTTCATTACCGTTCTGAGTTCGGTTCCGCGAACAAAGCACAAAAAAAAACCAAACCCATAAAGTGAAACCAAAGATCGACATAATGAAACTTAAATAAAAAGACTCAAACTAAAATAAAAAATGAAATAGCGGAGGCAGAGGCAAGATAGATTTTGATTTCACAATTTTCAATAATCACCAACTTAACCTCCACTCCTGCTCCAGCTCCGATAAAGACAAACAAAAGAATTTAAAAGAAAAAATGTTGGGATGGGAACCAAAACAAGTTTCAAAAGAACTTTCAAAACCCAATTCTGTTCTGGTTCTGCTTCTGATAGAGAAATTTAAGAAAAACAAAGTGTTGGCAAAACAAGACCCCTCACTTTGTTTGAAAAACAAATAACGACAAAACTAACAAGGGGGGCCCCTTTTGATCAAGACAAAATATGGGGTGGTTATGCAGGGCATAATAGGTAGTGGCATTAGTTGTCCTTTGCACGACCTCCATCGATGCCTCTGCATACACTTTCTTCAAATGCATGATCAAATCAAAGAATAGAGCGTGTTAATTTATTGAGATAGACCAGTAGGAATTGAGGACAAGTCTCTAGACTAGCACAACATGGGCCACCTCTATTATGTACTAAGTGAAGCTCACCCATTCCATCCCTATGTATCCATTGCAACCACAAAGAGAAGAGATATATCAATATCATAGGATATATAAACATGAAACCAAAGAAAAATATATATGTACATGAGATGAAAAGTGAAGGTATTGAAGTGCAATGCCATAATATAACTTCTATACTTGGGTCCCCTAGTTGCCAATGTCAGTCAGGAGGTGGACCAATACCAAGATCCACAACTCCTACCTTTGGTGCTACTTCTAGTGTTGCTAGAGCCATCGCAGGGTTGATAGCTAGATTTGGTGTCGTAGACAAGACTAGGACCATTGGTGGAGGAGAAGACATACTTCATCATCACCTCGACCTTGCCTTTGCTACCTCAACCTCCTGCTCATCCTCTTACTACTATCATTTCTTCCAGCCTTGATCTACCTGCCTTTGCCTCTGCCCTGGTGGTGCATCACCTTGAAGGCTAGGATCCCCCTTGGGTGCATCTATGGGAAAATGGGTGCAAGGCCATCTACCTCCCACCAAGTTCGGTAGCGTCTTTCGACACCTATGTCATCAACCAAATAAATCTACAATAGGTACTGGTCATTGGAATCATCATCATAAAATATGAAATCAGTGATGGTGGGTAGCTGATGATCACCCAACCACATGGCACTTCTCACAACTTGTGCATAGGAAGGAGCCACAGGGCGAATGATATGAATACAGATGTGTTGTCACATAACCATGGTCCAATAGTATGGTATGATAACAAATTCTATGCGATGAAGAGAAAATGGTCGTGCTGTAGGTTCCTAAGGAACTTGCTATCATCTACCCATTAGAAAAATCAGTGGGGATGCCACCTAACCTGGTTGTGTTATAGGTATCAAACTACGACCACAAAAATTGTAGGTCTTCGTGCCTCCACTATTGAATAATCTAATACCAATGAGCCATGGGTACACTATTATCCCACACTTGGGGATATCCCTTTGGTCATGTGCATGTAATATGAGCAAGTGCCCACACCTGCAATGAGGTGCATTTTATCAAGCTCTAAAACTCATAGTGCACATACCTACCCAACTTGTAGTATAGGTGTGTGAGCATGTGATGCCCCCACATGTACACCGTACTATGCTCCTCCATCTCTCAGATAGTATACACAAGGAACCTATGTAAGTGAGAGCCTCACACATCTATCATGACCTAAGTGGCCACAATGATCACTAGAACCTGTAATAATAGGGGCACAACAACATTGCCCTGCTCGAATCAACATATACAGATGTGGCCAGTCCTATCATTTCCATTAGTGTGGCTTGAGAAATACTCAACCCCCTCACACCGCTCTTGATTAGAGCGTGTATCATGGATAAGGACCCTCCACCCATGGATGGGAAGGCTAAGGATGCAGTAGACGTCCTCTAGCATGATGGCCATCTCACACATCGAGAGGAAAAAAGTCAAAGTGGTAGAGTCCCACCACTCCATCAATGCCATAAGAATCTAATCACGGTACACCATCTTTGGAATTTGAGGAATATGATAGAGGTCGAACCACTATAGAAGCATCTCCTACACAATTGATAAGCACTAGTACTGATCTCGAACAAGGCATAGCACCCATCCACCAAGATGCTCCCTCATCTCTGGGTAATCTTGCAAAAATGAAAAAAGCCTAACTTAGAACATCTGATATGTAAATTTTTTTACAAGAATCTACTAAGTGGAGCCTATAGGACACAAACATACCACACAAAAGTTTGCACATTGCGGATGCGTTTGAGGCCTGCTAGTAAAGCTGGCAGAACACCAATGCACTTGGTAGATGCTAGCGCCCATGTGAGTCCCCAACACACTGGAGGGATGCCAACATACGAGGAGGATTTAAGTGTAAAAAATAGATGCCCGTGCTTTTATTCTTCCAAAAATCTAGTAAAAACCTTAAAAAAATGCACTAAATGAGGTTTAAGGACTCACTTGGCCAACCTCGATGCCCTTCCACACATCCTCTCATAGATAGTCTAGATTGGGCTATAGAGAGTCTCATCTGTATGGCATTTTCTTGAATTTTCACTCATAAAATTTAACAAAACTCCCATAGTGAATAGTGAAAATGACCCTTCTAAGGGCCCACCAAGGTATATATAGGCCCCCCAAGGCCCATTTTTCCTAGCAATCACGGTCCCTCCGTTTCTCCTACTTTTCCCCCACTAGATTGGGGGAAAAACTAGGAGGGGGAATATAGTCACCTTTTTATCAAATTTTTTCTTTTGATCCATTGAAATTTTTCTTGATCATTCTTCTCGTCTTGGTAGCTTCTTTTGATTTTTCAGCTAACTTAAAATTTGGATTTTTGTAGAATCAAAATTTGTGTGATTTTTCACAAAGAACATTGTATTTTTTGCCAATTTCGATTGATGGGGGCATATTTAGTTTTCATCGGATCAACCTCTATGACCTCTACAATACCCTTTTTGGCACAAAAATTGGTAAAAATTTCAAGTTTTGTTTTGGCTTTCTATTTTCTACTTTAGTGTGGCTGATTTTTCCAAAATTGAACCCACTAAAGTGGGGAAAAATGTAATTTCATAAAATTGCACCTTAAGGGCAATTTCACATTTTAGCACTTTTCCTTGCATTTATTACACCTAAGTGCATTTATGATAGGAGCCTTGTGGGTCATAATTTCATGATTCTAACTCCACAAGTTCCAATGACAAAGCGATAATAGTCCATCACCCCATTTCCCGAAAATTGATGTGTTGGATGCTTGTGCAGAGTGCTAGCATCCTGACAGTTTTTAATGTTTGAAATAAGGAATATTGGAATCTTGACTCATGAAATGTGTCCCTATAGTCAGATTTCTAAGTGTAACGACTCCTTCTACCCTTGCATGCAATAAAACTCCCCTTTTTCTCTCATTTTGGGGGATTTATTTCTCAATTCCTCTCCAATATTGCTCCATTCTCTACTCTTCCTTTTTGCAACATCACTTCTATAAGAAAAGCTTTGCCAGAATGAGGTCCCTCCAACAACCAAAGCTCTCTAGCAAGTATTCAATGATGCATCTGTGTGTTCAAGAGGGGGTTGAGGACAATTGGTAGCACTCTCTTGCTCTTATCTATTTTCAAATAGATTAGATCACTTTGTTCATTTGCTACTTGGTGGTGTGGGATCTCCTCCTAAAACGGGGATTGTTTTCACCACTTCCTATTTTCCATTTTGTTTACTCTCTCTATCTATCTGGCTGCTCGTACATATGGGAACACCAAAATGAGGGTTTGATTACGGCAAGCCTCGAAACAAACCCAACATTTTTCCTTTTTCATCTTGTGTATAGGTTGTCAAAGCAGAGCTTGGAGGTGGGTGTCAAACATTTGGCCATTTGTAATTTTTCTCTTAGCTCTCCTTTATAATTTGTCTCATTTTCTACTTTATGCTTAGTTTTTTGTTAAATAGACCTCATATTAGTGCAAGATAGTAGGTTTCTAGTCATTCTGTTCAAGGTTTAAGTTCTCTATTTTCCTTGGATGTGAGTGCATCCTTCGAACTTCAACATGCCATGCTATAATTTTGATACTACGCTATAGTCCTTTGGTTGAGAGTTATTCCTTTTGAGGTAGAAATCTTGAAACTTTCCTCTCTTGGATTCTAAAGTATTCTTCTGGATTAAGTAGTCTATACATGATCTTCTTTGCAATTTATTCATTCAACAATATTTGAGGTGGTTAAGGGTATTTCACTCCGTGGGATTCTCTTGAGAACAAAGAGACTCGTGAGCAACACATCCCTTTTATCTCACACTTACTTGCATGTCCTATATTTTACTTTGAAGCTAAATTTATACACCTTTAGCTATAGAGTCACACAAGATATCCTAAGGTAACTTGGGAAATCCAAGTTAAGTTATAGGATCACTTGGGTAACTTGTATTGGTAAAAGGTGGCCCACCTTGCCAAAAGGGTTGACCCTAGATATTATATTTGGTCATTGCTCAAATCTTCCACTTTTAATAGTTTCTCTTCTAATTTATCCCTTGATGGAGAGTCTTATTAAATATATATGAATTTAATAACTCTCCTAATTTATTCTCTTCTAATATTGTGCGGTTGTCATATCCATTTGATTGATAGTATATTTTCCTATATAACAACCCTCATGCCTCATTAATATTGGTGGTACTCTTTCTTGCATTTAATTTCCTCTTCATGAATTTGTAAATAATATGTACACCTTCTTCCCCTTGGAGTGGGATTAGAATCCCAAATTTGTAGATCTACAAACCCCCTTGGCCAAATCTAATATTTCTTACAACATCCATATTAGATCTAACCTTTATCATATAAAATTTGAACCTTTCTTACTAATTTCTTAGTAATCTTCAATCTTCCCTTTTGTTGGAAAAACAAGGATAGACAACTGAGAGGGGGGTGAATCAGTTGTCACAGATTATTCAAACTTATTAAAATTTATCCAACTTAATCTCAGATCTGATGTAAGAACATTAAGCATAAAAAATCACAACATCAGAGACACAAATAACACCAATATTTTATACGTGGAAGCCCTGTCAGGGGAGAAAACCACGGTGGACATTAGTCCATAATATTATACCCTGTTAAAAGTATATAGATGAATAATGGGAATGCACATGCATTTAGGAACATTGCCTAGAGATCATTGCTCAAAGAAGACACACTGTCTTACATAAAATATTTAGATTAAAACCATTTGAAGAATTTGAATTGATAAATTCACTTCTACAAAAGCCTGATTATAGTTCTAGTTAAGAACATAAACACTTCTTCACACTTTGCTCAATCTTCTTCACACTCTACTCTGCAATCGAATGATCTGACCTTTATTTGCACATATACTTCACATACACACTTTACACATACATCAAAATGAAGAAATAATCACTCTTATATATCTTCTTCATGGAATTACATCAACAACTTTGTCTGCCAAAAATAAAATATTAGATGAATACAAACTATTGGCCCAAATTATCAAAAAATATCAATCCACACCAGCCAAAGTCGATCACAACATAATGAAGACCTAAAACAACATCCTCAAATGTGCCAAAAATTAATCCATAAGGATCCACAACACACTACAACCATCATGTCGGCCAAGAACATGAAAACCCAAACATGCAAAGGAAAGATCTCCGATCACGAGCACACCGATCAATGCAGACATGCAACAAGGATAGAGAACGATCTAGAAACATCAACGAACATTGAAGGAGCATATGCAACAAATTAAATTACCAAAATCATGTTCTCTTCTTCTAGAAACACCAACTATGGTAACAAAATAACTGTAGGAACACAAAAAAATCACAACTTGCTCAAATCTTGCTACACACCTTTGATACTTTTGGTAGATAAAATAGATAGAATCAACAATAAACCCTTTAATGGGAAACATCTGAATACCAACATATTGAAATTTTCATCACACTAAACTTCACAGCTTCACAAACAACCTTCAACATATTTATTATAATTTTCTCAATATCCTTGACATATACAACCTTCAAGACACCAAAGCTAATAGTGTTGACATCAATGAAAACCACATATCAACAACACAACCATAGCATCCAACAATCTCCCCCTTTGGCATTGATGATAACACATGATGTGAAAAATATCATCAAATCAACTCTCAATCAACACTTACTCCCCTTAGGTTTTGATTCTTCTCTCATGACTTCTTCTCCAGCTCTTCTCCCTTTTTCATAATTTTTCACATTAATCTTATCCCCCTTTGAAATCAATGGAAAATATACACACAAGCTTTGAACCACATATTTTAATTATCTGACTACCCCCCCCTGAGTAGCAGCCACCATAAAATCAATCCGGAACAAGATATGACTTGTAAATGCACAGACTAATGCAAAGACTTGCATCTTAGTTCTGATTAGGAGGGGAAATCACCCCTAACTTCCCTTTGAGATACTCAAAAGTATCCTTAGGAAATGGCTTAGTAAATATGTCTTCAATCTATTCCTTAGTAGGCACATACTCTAGTATGAATTCTTTATCACTCACCTTATCTCTCAAAAAGTGATATTTGATAGATATATGCTTGGTCTTTGAATGTAGCACCGAATTCTTAGAAATGTTTATTGCACTTGAATTGTCACAAAATATAGTAGTAGGCTCATCATAATCAATTTTGATATCTCTCAACATTTGTTTCATCCATATTACTTGAGTAAAATTATTTGCAACAACAATATATTTTCCCTCAATAGTAGATAAGGAAATAGAATTCTGCTTTTTGCTTAACCAAGATACCAATTTTTTCCCCAAGAAGAAGGAACCACCACTGGTACTTTTCTTGTCATCCACCTCACCTTCCCAATATGCATCAATAAAGGTGCTCAAAGTGAGATCATCATCTTTAGGATACCAAAGGCCAAAATCAATTGTCCCTTTCAAGTATCTAAAAATTCTTTTTATAGCAGTTACATGGGATTCCTTTGGATCGGATTGATATCTAGCAACCATGCATACAAAATTCATGATGTTAGGTCTGGTGTGAGTCAAATAAAGTAATCCACTGATCATTGACCTATATCTTTTCTGATTTCCTTAGGAGAATCATCATTTTGTGTTAACTTGCATCCGGTCACCATGGGTGCACCAACAGGATTTAAATCTTATATGCCAAAGTTTTTCAGCAACCCTCTTTCATATTTGGACTGAGATATAAAAATTCCATTATCTAATTGAGTGATTTGCAATCCCAGAAAGAAATTCATCTCTCCAATCATAGACATTTCAAATTCACTTTTCATTTCATCAACAAGCTTCATACACAAATCATCATCACCTCCAAAAATGATGTCACCAACAAAGACTTCAATAATCAACTCTTTATCATGATCCATGTAAGACCCCTCCATTTTTCTCTTTTGATCAAACAGTGTCCTGTTTGGTTATGTTGTGTTTTCTATTAGTGCTTGGACTGTGGTACTTGATTTCTAATTGATCATTGTCTGCAAAATGATGTGATTTTTATATTTTGACGTAATGGTGATTTATTCAGGTGTTATTATTATGACATGCTTTGGGATTAGCATTGTGAATATTTGAATTAATGATGTTTTATGTTGGATAATATTATTGATGTTAAATTTGTCAGTTAGTAGTATTGTATGGGTGAAGGTGACGGGATTGCATCACTCGCTTGCGAGCGCCCTACGATTCCGTTATTCCCTCTTCACGGTGTGTTTTCTATGATGCAGATATACATGTGCGATATTCTATTGTTCGCAGGTTGACAGGTACAAGACACTGATTCCACCTAGTTTCTCAGGTATGAGCATGTCCATTGCCAACGACATTTGATTGGGAGATAGTAGCTAGGTTTCTTGTGTCAAGCCATCACCCCAGTCTTGTGTGTGTCATCGGTTTTAGTCTGGTTCAGTGGTTTTAATATTGTCTTATTTGCCTAGATCTTATTAATTGCAAGTTAGAAAGGTTAAATAAATGGCATATGCATTAAGTTGTGAATTAAATGAATCTGGTTTTATTGTAAAAAAATGTTATTTTATTTATGGGTTAATTTAATGTAATTAATAATATAATTAAATCTTGGATTAGATTTATTTTATTAATTAATTAAATTAATTGTGTTGTAATAAATTGAATTATTCATTTTGAATTAATGGATTATTGTTTGAATGGAGAAATTAAAGAAAATGTTTTAAATTTCATTTTTGAAATTTAGAAAATGCAAAAAATTGGAAAATAGAGTTAATTGGGATATTTTCAAAAGTTTGACTTTGGGGTTGGGGAGATATTTTCCATTTTTGCTATTAATTGGTTTTTGGGGAAAAATTGAAAAAAATGAGAAAAATGGAGAAGGAAAGAAATTTCTTGGTTGGATTTTTGGAGAAGCTCAGAAGAAGCTAGAATCGGAAGAGAAAGACCTCCACCATTTTATCATGTCTCAAGCAATGGATACCAGGTTTTCTTTGATTAAATTAGTTTCATTTTGGAAAAGAAATCACAATTTCATTATGCTGTTTGGAAATGGTTAAATTTTGTTTGATTTGTAAATTAATCCATGTTTAAATCTGGTTTGAAAACTTCAAGAAACCTTGTTTTGAAAATGAAAATTCTCAAAGAAACTTATGTTCTTGGTTGTAATTGATCGTTTTAGTAATTATTTGCTCTCCTAAATCTGTGGTTTTAATCAAAATTGAATATATATATTTATTTATTTCATTAAAGGAGTGGTTGTTTTAAAAAAAAAAAATGAAACAAGAAAAAATAAAAATACCCCATTGAAATCGTGGATTCCAAAATCCGCAGGGGTTGGGCAATGGAAATTTTTATAACAAAAAAAATAAAAGAGAGAAGGGTTTTTTGGAGGGTTTGGGGGAGCTGTGGGAGGCGTTGCCCCCACCGCCGCCCCCACACAGGGGATGGTTGTGGAGGTCGAGCCTCCACCGCAACCCCTTCCCCACTCCCTTGCGTCAGCCACACCAAGGGGTTCGGCTGTGTGTAACACAGCCGGCGCCCCTTAGGGGGAGCCGACTGTGTTACCCATAGTCGGCCCTTGCCAATCCGCGGCCGCCCTCTCTGTCTTCCACCGCCTAAGAAAATGTGCCGTTGCCTCCCTCAAAGAAACGCGTCCGCCGCCTCCTCCAAAAATGTGTGCCCTAATACACGCGGTTCGAGGAATGGTGTTTGGATCTTAAAAAAAATAATAATAATAAATAAATTTAAAATGTATATTTTAATATTTTGTATATTATGATTTATAATATTTAAATATTTATAAATAATATTTAATATTATATTTCATAATATTAAAAGAGTTAATATTAGAATAATCGTGTAGTATGTATATTAAATATATATTAATATATACTTAAAATTAGGTATATATTAATATTATATTATAAATGTAACTGGGAAAATTTTGAATGTTTTAAAATAATGATTTAATTATTTAAAGATTTAATTAAATATTTAAATGTTGATTTAAATATTCAAATATTTATACCTTAATTTGTTGATTTAAAAATGACATGTTTCTAAGGTAATTGAGGAATTTAATTTATTGTGATCATAGTCAAACTATCGATTTTATTCTTTAATGATATATTTGAAAGGGAAATATTGGATTTATAAGTAAATGGTTTAATAGCGTGGTTATTGAATTTTAAAATGATTGAATTAATAAATATCATGTTTTAAATGTGTTCGGGAAAATTTCTAAAGCTTTATGCAATAGTCGAATTTTCGATCTTGTTTCAAATCTATATTTAAAACTAAGACAAATATTTGATTCAAAATAATGGACGAATTAATGGATTTTAAGTAATATATATATATATATATATATAGGAAAAGAGGAAACAGTCATTCATTTTGAAACGACATGTTCTGAAGGATTGAAATAGATGTCTATTTTATAATTTAAATTAGAAGCAATTAGAGAATGAAATATTTGGTGTATGTTTCATCTTGTCTGATAGAGACGTTGTTCAAACTCAATTTTATTAAACGCAATAAAGTATCGAAGGTTAATTAAGAAGTGGATTTAAGAAATCCGAAGTAGATCTAATTCTGGTTAAATTACTTGTTTTAATGTGATTCCTTTTGTCATCGCTTTGGGAAAAATTAATTAGAAGGGTATTAAGTCTTTTAGATAGGGTTTTAAAGATGAGGGTTGTTGTACCATGTTGTCACCCTGTTTGGAATGGATGAAGTTAATGTTGATTTTAGTATTATTGAAAAAGCAATTAGGGAATTAAATACCTTGATTAAATTGTTTTCCTTTGCCTGAAAGAGGCGTTAATTAATTAGTTTCACTATGACATTAAACTAATGAGTTATATTAAGGAAGTGGATTTAAGGTATCCAAAGTTAGTTTACTCCTCGCAAATGCTTGTGTGATTGATTCCTCTGTGTTCATGTTTGAGGTAGTGGGTTAAGTGTCGTTGATTGTAAGTCTTCTAGTGGACCCTAGAGTTTGGGAGTTGTTGTTTGTGAGGTCACACGGTTGACGGCTCCTTGGTTAGTGCTTTAGGTTGTGACAATGTTCTTACCCAGTTTCCATGAACAGGGATGTTTGGTACCTCCTATGAAAGGAGCGGTTTATGTGAATAGTGGCTCCTTGTAAGGAGTGGTTTTGTTATGTTTATTTCCTCCAGTGTTTGGAGAGGGCTTGACTTATGTTTCCTCCTGGTGTTGGAGTGATTGTCTCATCTGTTTGTTTGTGCTTGGGCTTCCCTTGGTGTTAGTTGGTTTGGTTGGTTGTCAAGTAGAAGAATGACTTCCGTTAGGGGCCAGAGCCATGAGAGGTAAACTGGGTAACCTTTGGAAGGATTTTATTAGAGTGATAACCAGCATTGTAATCTACGTCAGTGATGTTATGGTGTACTTGTAGTTGGTACGTGATTGTTATGTGAATGGTTTTCTTATCATACCTGATCTATTATACTTGGAAGCAATGTAACCCTGTTTGAGTTGTACTTGGTGTACTTGTGATGTAATTGAGTTGTATGTGCATTGATCTTGAGTTGTACTTGTGTGATTCGTGTGTTAGTTTGAATCAGTTTGGTTCTTCCTGTGTCTAGAGGTAGTTGGTCTTGTCATGGTACCTTGTTACTATCTCCTAGCATGGGGGGTGGGCCTTTGGGTTCCACTTGGTCGGGTGGTGTGCACCTTACTCCATTGGGCTTCCTTCTTGTCCGTGTTGACGAGGTTTCCAGTTGGAGAGCTCGTGGGATCCAGTTATCTTTTATGCTTTATTCATTTAGTTAATCTTATAATTTATTTTACCCCTCTTTGTTATTGAGGTGGAAATTGTATTATGTATTCATAGTTATGGATTTACTTCATTCGGGGAATGAGTGTTGTAATCTTATTATTAAAAGAGATCTCGTGGTATCTTTTGTTTTCTTTGATGAATTTATCTCGTATGGAATGTATGTGTTACTAACTTCATAAGTATTTAAATGTTGTGGTTTCATTTCGTTAATGTTGTTCGTGGGTTATTAAGTAATCTCAGTCTCGTAGCCTTAGAGGTTGTTGCAATTTGTAGCGAACTTGCATATTAATTATTTATTTAAAAAAAAAATTAGTTCGCTTGTGTAGTTAATTGCAACTTCCTCTAGGGTTGCACGATAGGGCATTACAATCCATCTTAAAATATAGATTAATGTCAACAATACCTTTATTGAATCCAAGCTTCAACAAGTATTTATCCAGTCTAGCATACTAGGTTGTAGGGGCTTTCTTGAGTCCATATAGTGCTTTCTTCAATTGGTAAACCATATCTCCCTTATCAGTCAATTGAAATCCATATGATTTCTAAACATATACTTCTTCTTCTAGCTCACCATTCAGAAATGCTGACTTTACATCCATTTGATAGACTTTATAGTTCTTAAAATTAACATAAGCAAGAAACAATCTTACAACTTCAATTCTAGCAACATGGGCAAATGTTTCTTCAAATCAATACCTTCCATTTATGAGTACCCTTTACATACTAGTCTTGCTTTATTCTTGACCACTTCATCTTGTTCATTCAGCTTATTCTGAAAGACCCATTTGGTTCCAATCACATTTTTATTTTGAGGTCTAGGAACAAGAACCATGTATCATTTTTCTCTATCTACATTAGTTCTTCCTTCATTGCTTCCATCCAATTTTCATCTTTACATGCTTCATTGACATTGTTGGGCTCAATCTTGGAAATCAAACAATACTCTTTTTTAATTCTTCTTCTAGTCTGCACACCTTTGTTCTTGTCTCCTATAATCTAATCTTTAGAATGATTTAGCTTTACATACCTTAGAAATTTATGATTCTCTCAAACTTCTGGTTCTTATGTTTTCTCTTCTACACTCCCACTAGCTTCTCCTTCTTGATTCATCATAACAATTTGAACTTGATTATGTGTGATCATTCTTTCCTTTATCAATACTATCATGTTGGTCATCTGAATCATATCCATAGTATCTAGATGATCTAGCAATGTCTTCATCAACTCTAACATTTGCACTTTTTACCATTTTCTCCAGTCTTCTATTATAGCACCGGTAAGCCTTGCTTTTAGTAGAGTAACCCAAAAATATTCCTTCATCACTTCTAGAATCAAACTTGCCTATGTCTTCATCTCTCTTGATATAACATATACTTCCAAATATTTTGAAATATCTAAAAATTGGCTTATAACCAAACCACAAATCAAAAGGAGTCTTACAAAAATTACGATTGGCATTTACCCGGTTGATAGTATACACAACAATTCTTACAAATTCTCTCCAATAGATATGAGGAACATTACCTTCCAACATCATAGTTCTAGCAACATCTAGAATTGTTCTATTATTTCTCACTACAACTCTATTTTGTTGAGGGGTCCAGGGAGTAGATAACTGTCTCTTGATTCCATGCTCTTCACAGAAAGAATTGAACTCCAGGGAAGTGAACTCACCTCCTCTATCTGACCTTAAGTATTTAATCTTCAAACCTATCTCATTCTCGGCCATAGCTTTGAAACTTTTGAACTTCTCTAATGCTTCATATTTTTCTCTCAAGAAAGCAACCCATATCATCCTAGATTAATCATCAATAAGAAACATAAAGCACCTTTCTCCTTGTAGACTTCTAAATCTGGAGGGACTGCATAGATCAGTATGCACCATCTCTAGTACTGCATTAGAATAATGTTGTTTTCTCTGAAAAGAAACTCTAGTCTACTTTCCCATCTGACATTCCTTGCATAGGGTCTTAGTAGGCTTCATTTACTTGGGAAGATCTCTAACTTCTTGAGTGGAGCTTAAATTTGATAATGAATTCACATGACACAACCTCCTATGCCATAACCAACTTTCATCAACTTGAGAAATTAAACAACTTTCACTAGCAACACTCAAGTGAAAAATAATACCTCTTGTCTTTGTATCTAAAGCAATTACATTTCCAAAACTTCCTAGTATCTTGCACTTTCCATCTTTGAACTAAAGATTGTATCCCTTGTCGACCATCTATTCAACACTCAACAAATTATGCTTCAAGCCTTCTACATAAAGGACATTATCAGTATTATGTTTACCACCAAGAGAAATAGTGCCTCTACCACAAATCACACCAACATTATTGTCTCCAAATATTACAACACCATCGTCATATTTTTCTAAGCTTACAAATTTTCTTTTTTCATGAGTCATATGATGTGAGCATCCACCCAATCATCCTTTTCTTCAATTCTGGCTACAAGAGCTTTCTCAACATTCTTATTACTAGCAGATTCAATGGACACCAAACCATTCTCCTTGATAGCAATGAATACTCATCCATCCTCGTTTCCATAGTCTTTATCAGATTTTTCATCAGTAACACCTTCTTCAATATAAATAATATTTCTTTTGAAATCTAGGATTGTTAGGTTTGGACCTAGGAACTCTTTCAGGACACCTTGAAGAAAAATGACCTATCTTATTTCAAGAGAAAAAATTAATAGGCAACTTTCCTTTGTACTTACCATTTCCTTTGGCTTCTCTTTTCACAATAAGTGCTTCCATTTATTCTACCTCTCTTTCTTCATCTTCAATTTGTTTCATCTCATCTTCATACTTGAATGTCTTTCTAGAACTTTCTCCTTGATCATATCTCTGTTTGTTTCTTCCAGATACTAGAGCTTTAAATGAAGATTTTGTCTTAGGGGTAGATTCACCAAATTCACTCAACTGAAAGGAAATTTTTTTACCAATCAACATATCTCTTGTCACATTTTTTACTGTCTTGATCTCTTCAATAGCATGAGATTTCATTTTTTAAGAAGCAGGAAATTATCTGAGCACTTTATCAACAATCTCTTCTTCATCCAAGATTCCACCATCACATCTAATACCCATCACTAGTTCATTTACTTTTTGCATGAAATAAATAATTTTTTCATCTTCGCCCATTTTGATTTTTTCCACTGGCCTTTCAGACTTTGTAGCTTAACAAATTTTACTTGTGCATCTCCTTCATACAATATTTCAAGCTTCTTCAAAATTTCATGTGTCATTTTTAGACCCATCACATTTGTCATCTTTGAATCTGTCAAAGCGCTCAATAATGCTTCTATAACCCTGATATTAGTTTCATATTCTTTGATCTCATTAGGAGTAGGGGGACCATTATGAATCTAGGACTATCCTTCTTGTATGATGCCATCTCAGATCACCTCAAGCTATTAAAATTCTTCAGAGGAACCCGCTCTGATACAAATTCTTGGCAAAACAAGGATAGAAAACTAAGAGGGGGGGTGAGTTAGCTGTCATAGATTATTCAAAATTATTAAACTTTATCCAACTTAATCTATTATCTTATGTAAGAACATTAAGCATAAACAATCACACCATTAGAGGCATAAATAACACCAATATTTTATACGTGGAAACCCTGTTAGGGGAGAAAACCATGGTGGATGTCAATCCATAATATTATACCATGTTAAAATTATAGAGATGAATAATGGGAATGCACATGCATTTAGGCACACTATCTTACAAAAAATATTCAGATTAAAACCATCTAAAGAATTTGAACTGAGAAATTAGCTTCTACAAAAGCCTGATTACAGTTTTGGTTAAGAACAAAAACACTTTTTCACACTTCACTCAATCTTCTTCACACTTTGCTTTGCAATTGAATGATCTGATCTTTATTCGCACATATACTTTGCATATAGAAACTTCACACATACATCAAAATGAAGAAACAATCTCTCTTATATATCCACATCATGGAATTACATCAACAACTTTGTTGGCCAAAAATAAAATATTAGATGAATACAAATTGTCAGCCCAAATCATAAATAAATCTCAATGCGCACCAACTGAAGTTAGTCACAACATAATGAAGACCTAAAACAACATCCTCAAATGCTCCAAACATTGAAAAATTAATCCACAAGGATCCACAACACGCTACAACCATCATGTCAGCCAAGAACCTGAAAACCCGAACATGCAAAGGAAAGATCTTCGATCACAAGCACATTGATCAATGTAGACATGCAACAAGGATAAAGAACGATATAGAAAAATCATCACACATTGTAGGAGCATATGCAACAACTCAAATTACTAGATTCACATTCTCTTCTTCTGGAAACACCAGCTACAGTAATAGAATAACTATAGGAACATAAACACTCACAACTTGCTCAAATCTTGATGTGCACCTCTGAAAATTTTGGTAGATAAACTAGATACACTCAACAATAAACCCTTAAATGTGCAACATCTTAATACCAACATACTGAAATTTTCATCACACTGAAATTCACAGCTTCACAGACAACCTTCAACATATTTCTTATAATTTTCTCAATATCCTCAACACATACAACCTTCAAGGCACCAAAGCTAATAGTGTTGACATCAATGACAACCGCATATCAACAACACAACCACAACATCCAAAACCTTCTTTAATTCTATAAAGAGTAATTTCCTAGAGATCAAGAGGATAATTTAATTAAAAAATATAGACCCTCTATGTTAATAAGCTACTAAAATTTCAAAGAAGCTCCATTGAAGCTTCATACAAGCTCCTCTATTTTATTTTGTTTAATATAGTATTTATTTTAAAATTTAGTTTAAAGTAGTAATTAGATTGCCAATTATTATAGGGAATATTTATGATGATACTAATTCTTGGTTATATTCAGATTATATCAAAATTAAATTAGATTAGATAAAATTTAGATTATTCCCTTTATTTTATTTTATTTATTCAAATAATTTATTTTAACTCAAAACATCTACAAAACTAGATTATCCCTATTCAAAAATAAGATTCATTCATCTTCAATAATGAAACCAAAACAAATAAATATAAGATTCATTCTTTTATCAAATGAGAAAAATATACAAATAAAATATAAAAAAATAAAATATTGTATCTAACTAAATTTGTTAAATTTAGTTGCATTTATTGAAAAAAAAACTTTTCATTCATTAGCTAATTAAATTAATTTAAATGTTGGTGTTTGGAAGAGAATAAAAAGATAATTATTTTCTTGCATGCACCTTATCATGACATTCATCAAAATATAAAAACATAAATGATAGGACAATTCACAAGTTCTAGTAACCTCTAATAGAAAAAATATCAAGATTCAACTAATCTCAAATAAAATCAAATGAATTCACTAAATTAAGTGAATCAAGCATCAACCATCTTTCAAAATAAACACTCACTAAAGATAATTTCCTAAGTTTTCACTTCTCTATACCACTCAAATTTTTACATCCAATGTGTCTCAAAGTTAGTGAAAATTAGATAAAGGTTATTTTAAGCGAGATAAGAACGAATCAACCAATACAAGGAATTCCTAACAAATAAAAGCAACCATCTTAAGATAAATCTAAGAAGAAAATAAAAAGATATTAGAAAGAGAAGTGTTTTGCACAAGATCGCTAGTTATTTTGGAAGATTTGAGTGAATTATAATAATGCATGCTTAATACCTTTCATCTCTTTGCTTAGAATGAGTTTAATAGAATTCAAACTAGTGACCTACTTGTTCAAGTTAGAATCACTACAACTACACCTCTTCACATATTTTCTATACAATATTCCTACAATCCAACTCCAAAACCTTGCAAATAAATATGACCTTTAACCACCAACCACTCGGTCATCATGAAGTGTGAGACAATTGATGCAAACTCACCCAACGTGATAATTTTGTTGTTATTTTAGGACTCTCCTCCCTCAAAAAGAGGTTAGTTTTTATATTCTCCCACATTAAATTAAATATTTTCATGGTATAAGGATTGATTTAATTCATGCCTAATGTAAGGGTGAAACATATGTTCTATCTTGATTATATCTCAAACACATTGATGGTGATTTGAATTAGAGTATCAAAAATACAAATGTGAGAAATATTTTGATTCCATCTAAACAAAATTTAGATGTTCCTAATATAAAACCAACAATCATCAAATTGATATGAGAAAACACATAAACCCAAAAATTCTAGATATAACTTAATAAAAACCATGAAGAGGACAAAGGAAAATATCTTCTTTTCTAATGCTACACAAGATGTGGCCAACATGATTTATTAATCAAAGAATTTTATTCCCATGATGCTAATTAACCTAATAATAATGTTACATATGCTAATATCTTGTTATTTAAAGAGAAAGTAGAGATCCCACCGTTTTTATTGATAATTATACTTTTTAAAAAAATATTATATGATTACCTTCTTGATTTAGGTAAATTATGAAATGTCATGTCTTATTCAATATGTCTAAATTTAAACTTGTAACTAAAAGCATTAAAGAAAAAAGTTGTTCAATTAGATAAAACTAAGGTGAATGTGGTGGGCGAATTGAATCATATAGACATGTCATTAGGATTATATCATAGGGTATAAAACTACACAAACATTCAAATTTTTGATATTATATGTGATGTTATTACTTGAAAAGAGTAGTTGAAGACCCTTAACAAGTATATGGCTATAAATTTACCATATATGTGGCTCCTATAGCATAGAGTTTTGGATCATATTAGAATTGACCCAAATTCAAGGTCAGAGCATCTTATTATTGAGTATAACCATGCTAATGAGTAGCATAGGTAGAACATAACCTAGGTTTTTATTCTATAGAAATTAAGGATAAAATAAAAAAAGATATATCAAAATCCAAAATTGAAGCAAAAATCAATTGAGCATCATATGTAGAAATTGAGGTTTGATGGATATAAATCTAAACAAGGATGCATTTCTATAATAGAGTTGTGAATACTTATGTAAAGTCATATTTGGAAGCACACACTATAGAATTTATATGCACTCAAAAATAAATGAGTATGAAGCTTTAATCTAGGGCCTTCTCCTTGATATACAAAAGGGAGTCAAGAGCCTACAAGTATTTGGTGACAAAGATTAGATTGGCAAAAATATATTAAATTTTTATAAATGTGATGATAAATAATATCCATTATTGTAGGAAATTATGGAACCTCATTTAAGATTTTGATGCTTTCAAAATCAAGGTTGCTCCTATAAGGAATAATTGTATAATAGAGGGTATCACTACTAGCATATTGGAGCCTATTAAAAACTTTAAATTGAATGAGTTAAGTGGAGATTATTTTTATAGCCCAAATTTTTATGAAGAGAGAGTTCTTGATTTAAAAACTAACACTCTTTAAAACATGATGGTTACCCTAGAAGAATATATGATATGAATTATCATTGAAATAAATTTGATTCAACTTGTCCCAAGAAAGAACAAGTTAAAAAGTATAATTAAGAAAGTATAGATGAACTTAAACAGACTTTGATAGGAAATGATTTTATGATGATTGAAAAGGAAGGAATGATCAAGACACTTTAAAAAAAATTTAGATGACATAGAATAGGGATATAAATATTTAATGATGTATGATACATCAATCATGACTCATACAGTCCCATTGAAACTAGAGAGAAAAAAATCTTCACACAAAAGCAAAGGTCATTTGACCTGCTATAGGAACCACTTAATTTTTTTATAAATTTAGAATTTTTTGTTAGCCCATATCATTTTCTTATTAGACACTCTATTTATATTTTCAATTTGGTTCATGTTCAAAAGAAAAATGGAGAAATATCCTTATGTGTGGATTTTTAAATTTGAATAAGGTGTCAAAAAGGATATAATTATCCATTATCCTCACTCGATGAGGCCTAACAAATAGTAAACAAGTCATAAATAATATCTTTTCTCAATGAAAATTATAGCTACAATCAAGTGATGGTAGATCCCAGTGATAAATTGATAATGGCTTCATAGTGATATGGATAACTTTCACATATGAGTGAATCCCATTCAATTAATGAACATAAATACAATATTTTAGAGATTTATTATATTAAATTCAAATATTTTGTGGGTAAATGTATTATCATATATATGGATGATGTCACTATCTTCTCAAACAATTGAGGTGATTATATTGAAGATATAAGGAAATAATTACAAAGATGTAGACACCACAGAATTTCATCGAATCCTAATAAGTGCAATTTTTGTGTGATTGAAGTCAAATTATTGGGTCACATAATTGTAGAAAGAGTAATACTTATTGTTCCAAATAGTGTTGAAGCTATTGAAAATATACCTTTACCTAGAATTAAAAATAAGTTAAATTCATTCTTTGGAAAAATTAATTTGATCAAAATAGTTAATTTAGGGATTTGCTAAAACAGTAAGACCTTTTGAATATCGTGGTAAAAAATGACCCCTAAAGTAAAATGTTCCTTTGAAGATATAAAAAAAGGCTATTGCTATTACTCCTATGTTAATCAACCTAGATTATAGAAATAATATTAACATAGAAGAATGATGTTGATGAAAGACCTATTGTCTTAATGTGTTATCCTTTGTGTAACAATTAACTTAGGTGTTTTTGATTATAAGAAAACAAGGTTTTGAAGTGACCTCAAAACCTTGTACAAAAAATAATACTACTTTTAAAGATAATCAAAGAAAAACTATACAGTCTACCGTCAGAAAAAAAATAAGTGGAAAACAAGGCAAAAAATAGGACAAAACCATCAGACAATTACAATTTTTAAAAGTATCAACTACTTCAAGATAAGTAGCTATGATCTTCTTGTGCATATCGATTACCTCAACAACCTCCTTATCAAGAACCCCTAAATTCTTCTTAGTCTTGTTGTTCGTATGGGTGCATGGGCCCTTATCATTTTCTCTCCCCTTCAAGTTTGTAGGGAGATCCACCAAACTAGTAGCAACTTATTTCAACACACCTAAAGAGTCACCTTTCCATAGTCTAGCCTTTTCATTGAGAAATTGGAAACCCTCAACATAATTATGGAGAGTAGACCTACTGGTTTAACCATAGTTTCTAGATTCTCATAGGCCTTTGAAATTTTTTATTCTAGGATTGAGATTCTATACTCAAAGTCCCTCTTCAATTTCAACATATCATCAGTAACAATATTCAGAACATCAAACAATTGGTTTAACTGGTATTGCACAAAAGATCCCTAAGAGTTAGTATTTACCCCAACATTATTAACCAAAGATCAAACCTTAACATTGGTAAGGTTCAGATCATTAAAAAATCATTTAATTTTTTTGAATAAAATGATTGAACCATCCTTCACCATTCCTAACAAATTCGCTAAATCTTCTTGGTTGAAATTTAAGATATCCATGTTATTGGCCAAATTATCGTCAGGAGCATCCTGAGTGTCTTGGACTTCCTGCAAAAATTAAGTACCTTTATTGAGAGTATAAACACCATCAGGGACCTTAATTTTATGTTTGGACTTCTCCACCTCAACAACATCAAGATTTTATAGCTCCTTATCCTTCTTAAGACCTTTATCAACATACATCTGGTGCTCATCATTTAGACTCCCATCAAGATCTTCATTAACATAAACCTCCTAAGGCCTATTCTTCTTGCTTCTAGACTGCACCTTACCCTTGGACTTGGTTGAACTATTACCACTTGTGATCAATGATGTAGTATGGGCTAACTACACATTATCCATGTAGATTCAAAGAATATTTAAGACACTATGCATCAGTCCCAATAAGATCATTCAATTTAAACAAAGATGAAGAATCCATTAAAACTAACAATTTAAAACATGAAATTTTAACAAACAACTACTCTAATCCATTGAAACTTATCCTTTTGGGGGAGTGGTGTCACATTGATGTGGAATGGCAATCCTTTCCCAATCTTGTGGATAAATGAGCTTGTTTAAATCGATTCTATTGAAGAGAATTGATGAAACTGATGAGAGATGTGTTGTAAAACATGATTAAAGCTAGATAAATATGATAAAATCTAAGATGATCGATATGAATGTATGCAAGATTCAAAAGATTCAAACCCTAGTTTCAAAATATGCTATATGATGTACCTAGGTTATCATGGAAGCCATTAATGAAAGCTATGCTAAAAATCTATCTAAAATAACCTAAAAATCTTTTAAAACATAAAATTTGAGTGCAAATAGATGTGATTTTCAACAACATAAGTTTTTCTCTAAAAAGGTGGATCCCTTTGTCTCCAAATAGTGACCTATTTATAGGAGGAAAAATGAGAAATGAAGGGCTAAGATTGAAAAATTTAATCAATGGTCAATATGGAAGGAAAATGGAGGCATGGATCATGTATTCCCATCAAGAGTTGATGATGCAAGATGATATTTAATCAAGGGCTTACATTCATCCAAACAAACAAACTTACAAAACTTGCACAAGAAGCTTTGTTGAAAGTTTGTTATAAAAAAAAAATTCCCTTTTTCAAATAAGTGAAGAAAGATAATATTCTCATGTGTGAGGAAAATTAGATGTTTAGTTAATTAAGACCAAATTTTAATGTGCAAAGGGGAAGGAATATTCCATGAGAATATTCTCTTTTTGGAGGAATATGTAAAAGAGGAATATTCTCAAGGAATATTTCCTTGAAAGTGGGAGAATTAGATTTATAGTAATTTGATAATTACATAAAGTTTCGATTATGCAAATTAGGGGAGTTAAATGATATTAATTAAATAAATGATTTAATGAGAAAGGGGGGTGTGATATGATATTTAATTAAATAACTTGGGGTTATTTAATTAAATAAGAGGACTAAGGGCATTAAAATTAAATAATTTGATTTATTTAATTTAACAAGATGAAAGGTTAGCACAAGAAGGGGTGAATTAACCTAATTAGGTCAATTAGATTAATAGATGAAAATGATGAAATTAATTAAATAGCTAGGCTAATTTAATCAATTAAGTGAAAAGAGGATGTGTTTTAGGATGAAGCAATGTTAGTTATCAGATTCAAGTGTATGATATCATTCAAGAAATTTTAAGTGTCTACATTGTGCCCCTCTTTGAAGTGAGGTACCTGTTACATTGGTTCAAAGACTGACACTTTTTTGGATTAAGACTACTACTCATCAAAAAAGAAAATTTCTAATTTTTGGATGCCCCACTATTGCCCAAGTAGAAGGAATAAGCTAGTTCCTTACCCCCTCGAGAAATTAGACATAAATTTTCAATTTTGGGTTGATTTCTTGACAAAGGTTAAAATATAGGTTTAGGTGCTAAAACATTCCCCTGGATGACAAAAATGGCCTCGAAAACACAAAAAATAGCTCAAAATAGGTTGCATAGGTTAAAAATAGGTAAAACAAGCCAAAACTCTAGCTTTTGGCTCAAATTAGGGCAAAAAACCCTAATTTTTAGGCTTAAATAGGTGATGAAGGGTCACTTTTAGGTCATTTGTGCATTCACACTAGAGAGATTTTCTGCACTTTGATCTCTGACCTCTTGACAAAACGGCAGAACGAGTGCTCCCACAACACATTTATGACTGAGTTTAAGAGTACCAAAGGCCTCTAGGTGGAGGATCAATGGTACACAATTCAAACCTTTCCTTGCATTTTAACTTTTGGGTGCATTTATTAGGCTTTGAAATTTGGTCTAGGTCGACGTCTCTGTATTGCGATGCTATTTTGAGTTTCGACAACACTTTTCACCTTTTTAATGATACCATTGTGAATGGAGATGGACTTTGTGATTTAAAATTATGATTTTCAGTTTTCAAATTGCAATGTGGCTGTAATGAGCAACACACACCATTGATTTACAATTTAGAATTAGGGTTTTTATATTTTAAAACACAACACCCATGTAAATAGTGATGCTAGTCATGATTTAGAATTTGAAGGGATTGGGCATCACTATTTGGAATTTGAATTATGGTGACACCTTTGTCATTTTGGGGATTAAAAACTCCAAACCTAGCCAATTTTGATGAAATTTGACGGTGTGCGCTTCATGGGTGTAGGAGGTTATCCAACCTTTGATGTCTCACAAGCACTAACCTTCAATAATTTCCACCCTTGATGATTTATCTAAACTTCAATAGGAGCACCTAAGAGAGAGATTGGATTGTGGTATGTTGCATATATGGATTTTTTGTGGACTCATTCAGTGATGATGACAATGCTATGTGAGAAATGGCATAGTGAGACCTTGTCATTCCACCTACCCACTGGTGAGGTGATAGTCACATTAGAGGATGTATGGTGGATATTGTGATTGACAATACATGGTGATTGTGTGATATATGATAGCAATGCTAGATATGATGCTTTCCATGAGGTTCTTGGTTAGGACACTGTTGTCTTAGCAACTCATAGATTGACCTTGAGATCTACAAAGGGTGCTCGTCGAATTTTAGATTGATCATTGGCATAGTGATTTTAGGGTTGCTTGCCCTAGATCGACAGAGAAAAGGGTTTAGTATTGGATGGGGGTTGGCTGGGCATTGGATGATTTTTAGGTGGACTCAATATGCATGGGGACTAGTGATGATGGCCTCTCTTTATTATGATATGCATCCGTTTGTGTACTACAATGGTAGGAAGATTGATGCAAGAGTCACACTTTTTCATATATGTGCATGAGAGCATATTGTCATGCTTTGATCAATCATCCACATGGTTGATGTGGACCCAAATGATTTGAGCATTTAGAGGTATAGAGTGGCCATCACTCTATAGCATACAATGAAACTTGGTATCCCCTACTAAAGGAGAGTGATTGATGAAATGATAGTATTATGATGGCAGCCATGCCTATAGATTCCACCTTTGTATGATGATGTGGAGTAGCTCTTCTTTGCTCACTAGACCCATTACATGTAGGGTTGGGAGCACATGATGATTGAGTAGTACTTTCCAGATAGGGTAGCCAAATAGTTTTACAAGAGAAATGATAGGTTTGATGATCAATATACAACCATTTTTGTGAGATCAACTTGAGAGGTGACCTAGGGGCACACGATACCACCTCATGAGGTCATCAAAGGATTTAGACAACTGGTTGCTAGGTTATGGGCCTATGATCAAGGGCAGACTGATGCTTAGACTACACCTAAATATGTCACTTGGTTTGTACCCCGTCCCTGACTTACAAATCCAATAGTCATACCTCCATGAGGGAGATCAAGAGGGAGGGAAGTAGGTAGAGGATGAGGCCAACTATAGGATGGGAAGGGTAGAGGGCAAGATAAAGGGCATGATGGGAAGAGAAGTGGAAAAGATGGCCAAGATGGCCAACAAAATGATGAATAGGTCCCCAACACACCTTTACTACACCAAAAACCACTAGCGCAACAACCACTCATTCAACTACCACTTGAATAGTAGCCACCTCTAGGGATAGATCCTCAAGATGTACAAATAAAACAATTTCAACAATAGTTATAGGTTGTGATGGCTAAGTGATATCAAGCTTGATAGTAGGTAATAACAATCACAACTAAGAGAGATCACAAATGCCAACTCATATAGACCTTAGATGTTTAGCTGGCATAGGAGTTCAGGTGGTGAAAGTAGTTAGAGGTTATCTCCCAATAGTAGTCCCGATAGGCACAAGGGCTATTTGGATAGACAATATTAGCACAACTATATGGGATGGAGAGGGAGGAGGTGGCATATTGGTTGACCTTGTACTATAGAGATGTACCCCCATGTCGTCGACAACTTGATTTTGAGCACTAGAGCCACATGTATTTGAGTGCCTCCACCTTAGTCAGGTAGCTAGATAAGCCTAGAGATGATGATAGGGCCAGTGAGGGATAGACCTCACTTGATTTTGTAGACACCTTTTTGTTGTACAACTTTATTCTTTATACAAAATTACATTCATAGGTTCATTTTTGATAGCCTTGTGTACATTGTGTATTTTGATGATATTCATACACATCGATTAAGATATTGTACCATGACAGTAATCTTTTGATATATATATATATATATATATGATATGAGATGATTCAGATCCATGATGTGATGCAATTTTATTTTATTCTTTATGAATGTATGGATGCAATTTTTATGATGTGATGTTATATTTATGTGTTTATTATTCTTATGTTATGGATGAATATCTTTATTTATGTGATATGTGATATGAGATGAGCTATGATGTGATGCATATGATATATGATGTGATGCAATGAATGTATTATTTTTTTTTCAGTATCTTTGTATATTGTGTTATGGGATGAATATTATGCATATGATATGATATGCTTATGTAGGATGTATGGATGGATGCATTTTCATTTTTGCATACTTTTCCCATGTGATTTATGATGTCATGATGACATATGTATGTGGATGTATATAGATGTATACATGGATGATGATTATAGTATGGATGTTATGAATGATCATGATATGGATGTGATGAATGATAGTGCAATGGATTAAGATTCTTAGAATAACAAGTCTATATTATTCAAAACAACTTAAATGATAATGCTGATGTAGTGGACCATGATATGTTGTGTTGATGCACGATGTATACATGCTGATGATTTTGTGGATGCAAGATGGATTCATGATGATGTTTTTGTTGACTGTCATGATACCAGGTTAGCATGGAAAGAAGATATAAGAATGAAATGAATGATTTGACCACTGATTTTGAGATTAATTCAAAATTACAACAATTCATTGATCCACCAATACTTTATTAGATATGGTGATGAGATGGATGATTTGCTCATATCTTGGGATTGGGATTTTACTTCATTCCTTATTTTTGATATAACACATAGAAGGGATGAATCATGGTATTGATAACCAGGATGGCATTGTATCTAGTGTAATGGAATTTAACTCTACAAATAGATAAGATAGCTCTTTCTCACACCTTGACATACAAAAACCTTGTCAGAATGTAGTTTAGAATTTTAGAATATATCGGACCAAAGCATATGCAATAGTCAACAAACTACTCCAAACAAATTTTCTACACACAACTAAGTAAGTATGCACCAAGATTATTTTACAAGAATACCCACAAGCACAAAAAATTAAAGATAATGATTGATTCCCCATTCCTTTCTCTTTAAATAATTTTGATAGATATCATCGAGAGGTCCTTGGAATGGGTTAATAAGATAAATTAGAAGAAAAGATCAAAGAAAAAAAGTCAATGCTATCTATATCTCTTGCCAATTTAATATAGCTAAGGTGATTTCTGATATTGATGTCCATTGTTGGAAGGATACATCTTAGGATAGTTTATCAGAGGTTTTGATTAGGATGAGGTGTGTGATAAGTCGTTGATACAAACTTCACTGACTCATTTACTTCTGATTTAGACTTTAGATTTCGACACTTAGGTTCTCACTTTACAACTTCTGATACTTTTTTTCTATTTATTTTTCCAAAGGTTGAAGGTGATGAATTGATTTATTATGGATGAAGGTTTATTGTAGGTGGAGGAAAAATGGGATGGATGGGTTTTGGTTTTCTAGAACATTTCAATGTTTTTGATATTTTGAAAATGTTTTGAGGTTATTTTTGGTCTTTTTGAAAGTTTATGTGAATGCCTTTGGTTTTCAATGATTTGAGGTTGTTTAGGGTTTTCCAAAGTTTTCCAATGTTTTTATCTTTTCCATTTTCAAATGTTTTGGGGTTTTGAGATTTTTGAATGTTTAGGTTTCTAAGATTTTCAAATATTTAGGGTTTCTAAGATTTTCAAATGTTTTTTTTGAGATTTTTGAATGTTTAGGGGTTTTCTAAGATTTTAAAATGTTTAGGGGTTTTATAATATTTTTGAATGTTTAGGGGTTTTTTGAGATTTTTGAATGTTTAGGGGTTTTCTAAGATTTTTGAATGTTTAGGATTTTTTTTGAGATTTTCAAATGTTTAGGGGTTTTCTGAGATTTGACGAAGAAGCTAACTTAAAATAATATCCTAAGGGCCTCGAGGGATTATCAAAGATGAGCCTTGCCTACTTTATACACATAGAGACCACATAGTTTGACTAACTTTACTTATTGTTGATGAGAGATGAAAAATTGATAGGTTTTCAGTTTATTATGATGGAATCCTAAAGGGCTAACCTAGGGTGTCTCAAGGGCATATCAATGATGGTCTGCCTACATTCAAGATCAGAGAATCATAGTTTGACATGGTACTGTTTTTTGATTTTTGGTGTTGTGGCCTTTTAAGGGATTTTTGATGTGTTTTGGATGTTTTTGGATTTTGAATTCACAATTTTTGAACGTTTTGGGATTTTGAATGTTTTTGGATTTTTTTATTTTGCAAGTGTTTTTGAATTTTGATGAGATTTTATGAATGGTTTTGGGATTTTCGATGAGATTTCCAATAACCTTAAGATAAACAAGAACCTGATTTGATCCATTAAAAAATTCCCCTAGTGTGAGGCAATTGACTACCTTGATATAGGCATGACAAACTGACCTTAGGAATATTCCAAGTAGTACTAAAGGAGATACAATACTTCACAATGTCAAGCTATGACTCAGACACAGATTGATGATGGAATAAATATGATGAATGATGTGATAAATGTATGTAATGGAAAGAATGATAAGATAAAGAGCCAAAGATAGATGGAGGTGCTTTATTTATGCAAGGCACCTATTTGCCAAGTTCTCGCCAAGGTACTTGTCCAAAGTGCCACAAAAGTGGTTTTCACTAGAGGATGATTTCTTTTCCCATTATTGTTTTAAATCCTTTTCTTTTTTTTTTTTTGGATTTTGATCATTTTTTGTATTTTTCAAATTTATACCCTTCAAGCCTAGGCATAATTTTTTTAAAGATGTAGACTATTGGTTGGTTCCTGTAAGGTTTCCCCTTTAGGTGTTTATAATTGATATTATCATGATCCATAGCTTGCTGTGATGAAAAATGGACCTAACCAGATAGGCTTAAACTTTCCTTTACTATCCTGATCTGGAAGATTTTTCTAACTCTACTTGAGAACAAGATACCCTACCTAGAAAAACCGACTCTTGAAATTCTTGTTATAGCTCCATTTTAGTTGGTTTTGATATAATTTTAAGTGATTAAAGGTGTCAAGGTGACACTCATCCAAGAATTCTAGCTCATTTAGTTGACATACTCTATACTCTTCATTAGTGATTAGGTTCTGTAGTGAGACTCACAACAAGGGAAGCTCAACCTTGATAGACAAGATGAATTCTGATCTATAGGCCAAGGAGAACGAGGTCACACCTATAGGTGTGTGGATACTGGTTCGATAGGCCCAGAGGGCGGGATTTAACTAGAGATGCCAGTCATGAACAACTTCATTTAATATTTTCTTTAAGATTTTTAGAATGGACTTTTTTGTAGCCTTAGCTTGACCATTGCCCTGAGAATAAGGGGTAGAGAACCAAAGTTGAATGTTAAATATTTGACATAGCTCTTTCACATGCTGATTCTTGAAGGGTGTTCCATTATAAAAATAAGGGCTTGTGGAATGCCATAACGTTAGATAAGGTAATTTAGGATAATGTTGTCAATTTGCTTCCCCATTGTGTAGGTCATAGGAATGGCTTTGACCCACTTGGTAAAGTATTCAATGGATGTTATGATGAAATTTTGGCCATTAGATGAGGTGGGAGTAATCTTTCCTATGAGGTCAAGACCCACTGCGAGAAAGGCCAAGGTGTGACCATTGGTTGTAATTCCTGAGCTGGAGCATGAATAAGATCTCCATGCTATTGACATAGGCCACACTTTTGCACATAGTGATGGGCTTCTCTTTCCATGGTTGGCCAATAATACCCCGTCCTCAACAATTTATTAGCTAAAGTAATACCATTAGAATGGGAACCACATATTCCATTGTGTACTTATGTTAATATGGTCAAGGATTCCTCTTGGTTGAGACATCATAGTAATGCCCCCTTAATGCTTCAGTGGTATAAGGTATCACCTAGGATGACAAATTGAGATGCCTTCTTAACAAAGGTATTTTTATGGTTGAAGGTGATATCAGATGAGAGGATTCCTCTGATAAGGTAGGTGAATATATCATGATACCATGGGGAACTAGGACCAACGATGACACACACAAACTCAGATTCAGGGATCTCAAAAGCCGATATTAGAAGTTTCTCTACCAAGAATTTGCATTGAAGGACGTTTTGTGACATATCTAACAATGATCCAATTGTTGTCATAGCATTTTTTGCTCAGTTGTTCATGCAAGGAATCTAATCAGAATTTATGTCAATGAAAAATTCCTTGAGACTTTCTACCATCTTCTTTTTAAGGAGTAAGTTTATCATCCTTGGTTTGGTAGTCATCATTGACTTGGTTGATAACTAGTTGTGAGTCTCCATAAACCTTTTTCTCTTGTATCTGCCATTGAACTACTATCCTTAGATTGGGAATTAGGGCTTCAAACCCATTATGTTGTTAGTACATGGAAATGAAAACCGGTATGACTGGATACAATCACCTTGAGGGGTGATAAAAATAATACCCGCCCCTGATCGATGTTGGGTAAATGATCCATCAAAGTACATTTTCCATTGATCTATTGTATTGACAAGGAACACTGATTCATCAAGAAATTTAGTTATGAAAGAGTTCTATACATATATAGGTTCTTCTACTAGTTGGTCTGCAATCACTTGTACTTTGATTTTTTTATGCTCTACATACTCTATGTCAAATTCAATTAGGATCATTATCCATTTGGCCATTTTCCCAGTGTGAGTTGCTTTGGATAACAGGTATTTTAATGGGTCGATCTTTTCAATAAGCTTGATTTGATGCGACAACATGTAATGTTTTAACTTTTGTGAAGAAAAAACCACCACTAAGCATGATTTCTCAATGGATGAATAATTTAATATCCCACCAAGGTCATGTTGATGTAATAGATAGCTCTTTCCTTTCCGTTTTTATCATGTTGTGCTAGAAGAGAACCCAATGTTGCTAATGTTGCTGAGATATACAAGATCAATTTTTTTTTTGGTATAAGTGAAATGAGAACTGGAGGTGTCAATAGGTAGTCCTTGATATGTTGGAAGGATTTATCACACTTCTCATCCCACCTGTAAGTTATTCCTTTATGGAGAAGATGTGAGAAAGGGTGAATTTTGTTTGATAATTATGTTATGAACTGTTTGATGGATTGCAATCTTCCTTGTAACCCTCTAATATGCTTCAATGTTTATGTTGGTTCCATGAGTAGGATGGATTTGATTTTTTTTGGGATCGATTTCTATCCCTCTTTGTGAGATAATGTATCCAAGAAGCTTCCCTGATGTAACTCGAAAGAGACACTTTTTGGGATTTAACCATACCTTATACTCTTTGAGTCTGTCAAAGATGGGTCCCAATACCTCTATGTGCTCACTCCTTTTCTTTTATTTGGCCAAAATATCATCCACATAGTCCTTGACTATTTTGTGGATTGTGTCATGAAAGATGAGGGTCATTGATCTTTGATAGGTTTCTCCTACATTCTTCAACCTAAATGAAATCATGTTCCAACAATATGTTCCCCATGGACAAGTGAATGCAAATTTGTGTTGATCCTCCTTGGAAATTATGATTTGATTATAGCCTGAAGAGCTATCCATGAGTGATAGTATTTCATTCCCATCTGTTAAATCCATGATGATGTTGATGTTAGGTAGAGGGAAATAATCCTTCAAACATTCTTCATTTAAGTATCTAAAATCTATGCATATTCTGATGCCCCCAGTGGGTTTTGAGATTGGTACTAGTTTGGAAACCCACTCAAGATAATAAATTTGTTGGATAAACCCAATCCCAAGAATATTTTGTAACTTGAGTTTCAACAAGAGTGCTATTTGAGGGTGCATATTTCTCAATTTCTACTTCACTGGTTTGGCTTTATGATAGAATACTAAATCATGGACAACCACTTCTATATTGAGCCCTGACATATCTATGTATGACCATGCAAAGTTAGCTCTCCACTCTTTTAGAAACACTGTTAGGATTTTATATTCTTTGTCCAACAAGGATTATGCATAGAAAGTGATATTGGGTGCTTCCTCTATTCCAACATTGACTAGAGTAGCCTTTTCTACAAGCACTGCTGACTTTTTTCGATGCATTGTACTAAGGGGGAGATTGAATCCCTCATCCTTGGTCACCTCAGAGAGGTTTTCACCTTTGGATGCATCCTTTTTTTTTACTATTTTAGGATCAGAGAATGCCACAATATGGTTTTCACTCAAATATCTGTATGTTATTTGCATGTCATCAATTTTGTGGCTGAAGGATTCAATCGTATCCCTATAGTACACCCTTGTGTCTAGATCTATATCAAAACTAGCCTTGTGATCTACCCATGGTAAGTTGTCACATAGTCCCATGAATTTCAAGATCAATTCATCATTTTCAAATAAATCTAGAATCGATGGTCCTCGTTGGTCCCAACCAATGAGTTGGGGATATACTACACTTATTTAAGTGGTTTGATCATTTGGGGTGAAATATGTTGTGGATATCATGAACACATATTTATTCTCAAATAGGTCAATAACATCAAGAGGGAATTCATCTAGGGTAGTAGCATGCAATGTTGGTAACCAAGAGGAAGCCTCAACCTATTTAGCAAAAGTACCTTTTCCAATAAGGGTAACCTTGCTAGTAGTACATCCTAGGCCAAGTTTTTTTGGATGTTTCTCAAGAACAATGGGTTCTAGAAAACTATTTTTATTTTGACCCAATTTATCATTCTTATTGTACCCCCATCCCTTCATTAGCTGCAGGCCTTTGTTGTCATCTTCCATGGGAAGAACAAGGATAGGTCGATCTTGATAAATTAGTTTAGAGACATCCTCCTCATTGACATCTTCTTTATTTCAATCCCCCCACTTCGTGAAGGTAATATCTGCCATCTTTATTGTTTTGGCCAATTTTTTGATAGGTGTGGGTTTCACATCAGATATAGGAGAAAGAGGTAACTCTCCCAACATAAAAGTGTAATTTGTTAGCTTATAATTTCCACAATCATCATCCTAGATTACTACCCTGATACCGGGAATGTTCTGCACAATGGGTGTTTTTTTTTCTGAGGTAGATGCAAGGCATGATGGGTAAAAAAATGATGAGGATGGTGTAGGCCCCTCATAATTTTTAGGGATTTGGGCTATTTTTTAAAACTTGACCTCAAGGTTCTTATAGTAGTAGAAGGGCCCAGGATCTCCATGGATGGTAACTTCTTTGTCCTCAAAAGGAAACTTTACACATTGATGATAGGTCAAAGCTACAAATTTTAGGGCATGGATCCAAGGTTGAAAAGAAATATGGTGTAGGGAAGATCAAGGTCTAACACTTGGCATGTAGTCTCAACAATGATAGGTCTGATTTGGATGGGTAGCTTGATGATTCCTTGTGATACCTTCTCTTGATCACCATATTCTTTGATAGTTATACTCTTTGCTTTCTCAATAGCATCTTATGAATATCCCAAGTTCGTGATCAATTGAAGGGTGCAAATATTTAGACCAAAACCTCCATCTACTAAGACTCTTTAAACCTTGTTCTTATGAACAATGAACTCAAGGTGTAAAGCATGATTATGAGATTGCTACAATGGTAGGTCCTATTCTGAGAAGGTGAGAAGATGATTTGTGATATGCCCTACCATAGCTTGAAATTGCTTTGTATCAATATTCTTGGGGATGGATGATGCAGATAAAGCCTTCTCTAAGATTTCCCTAGGTGTAGGGGATATCCTCAATAGTTCCAAGATAGAAATCTATGTGGGGGTATTCTTAAGTTGATCTAGGAGATTGCACTTGCTAGGGTTTTGTGTTGTCAAAGTAGGTTGTACCCTAGGTTGAGATGGAACTCCTTGGATGGTGAATTTTCCATGTTGTGTGGTGAATCCACATTCCGTACTAGGCCCTTTGATGGTGATGATGGTGATGATGCTATCACAGGAAGTGACAAAATTTGAATAGACATGTACATTTGTGTAATCCTTACCTTTTCCATTGTTGTTTCATTTTCTATAATTTGGCATAGGGTTCTTGTATATCTTAAGATCCTAGTTTTCAGATGGTACCTTTGTCAGATATGTCTCCATTCTCAATAAGATCCTAGATAACATTTTGGAGCCTCATATAATTCGATGTTTTATGTCACTTGGTTTTTTGAAATTCACAAAGGTCCTTTTCATTGTACCAAGGTGGTTTATATTTTGGATCTTGGTAGTTTTTGAAATTGGGAAGCGTTATCAAGTTTGACTCTACCAATTTATTCACAATAGTTTCAATAGGTTTTGACAACTATATGTATTTTCATTTAGGATAGTTATTCCTATTGGGAGTTCATCATTGCTACGTTTCGATGTTATTGACCTGATTGTTTTGAGGTGATGTTTGTTGTATGATAGATTGAGTGTTATTCATTTGATTTTTCTTTTTGTTGGATTTTGTGGTTGTATTGCTAATATGTGGTTATCATTGATGTCAACACTATTAGCATTACGTGTCATGAAGGTTGTATATGTCGAGGATATTGAGAAAATTATAATAAATATGTTGCATGTTGTCTATGAAGTTATGAAATTCAGAGTCTTGGAAAGTTTAGTACATTGGTATTCAAGTTTCATGCATTAAAGGGTTTGTTTTTGAGCCTATCTAGTTTATTCTTTGGAAGTTTCAGTGATACACATCAAGATTTGTGGAATTTGTGAGTTTTTGTGTTCCTACAGTTATTCTGTCACTGTAGCTGGTGGTTCTGGAAGAAGAGAACGTGTTTTTAGTAATTTGAGTTGTTGCGTATTCTCCTAAGATGTTTCTAGATGTTTCGAGATCATTCTCTATCATTGTTTCCTATTTGCGTTGATCGATGTACTTGTGATCGAAGATTTTTCCTTTGCATGTTTGGTTTTTCATGTTCTTGGCTGACATGGTGGCTGTAGTGTGTTGTGGATCTTTGTGAATTAATTTTTGGTTTGTTTGGCATGTTCGAGGATTATTTTTTAGGTCTTCATTATCTTGTGACCAACTTAGGTTGGTGCGCATTGATATTTGTTCATGAATTGGGTCGATAGTTTGTATTCATTTATTTTACTTTTGGCTGACAAAGTTGTTGATGAAATTCCATGCAGTGGATATATAAGAGTGATTGTTTTCTTCATTTGGTGTGTGTGATATGTGAAATTGTGCAAGTATATGTGTGAATAGAGATTATATCATTCGATTGTAGAGAAGAGTGTGAAGAAGATTGAGTGAAGTGTAAAGAGGTATTTTTGTGCTTAACTAAAACTGTAATCAGGATTTTGCAGAAGCTAATTTATCAGTTCAAATTCTTCAGATGGATTTAATCTAAAAGTTGTATGTAAGGCGGTGAGCCTTCCCTTTTGAGCAGTAAGCTCTAGGTAGTGTGCCTGAATGCATGTGCATTCCTTATTCATTTCTATTATACTTTTAACAAGGTATAATATTATGGACTAACATCCACAATGGTTTTCTCCCTTAATAAGGTTTCCACGTATTAAATATTGGTGTCCTTTATGTCTTTGATGTTGTGACTGTTTATTCTTATTGTTATTACATCAAATATGAGTTTAATTTTGATAAAGTTTAATAAGTTTGGATAATCTGAGACAACTGATTCACCCCCATCTTAGTTGTCTATCCTTGTTTTGCCAACAATTGGTATCAGAGAAGTTTCATCTAAAGAATTCTAATAGCTTGAGGTGATCTGAGATGGCATCATACAAGAAGGATAGTCCTAGATTCAATGGTACAAATCACTCTCTGTAGAAGGCTAGAATGGAATATCATTTGAAGTGCATTGGTGAACTCTTCTGGAAGATAACAAAGAATAGATATAATACTCCTCAAAATGATCCCTCTACTCCTAATGAGATCAAAGAAGCTGAAACAAATATTAGGGCTATCGAAGCATTATTGAGTGGTCTAACAAATTTAGAGATGACAAATGTAATGGGTCTAAGAACAACATATGAGATCTAGAAGAAGCTAGAAACATTGTATAAGGGAGATGCACAAGTGAAAGTTGCTAAGCTACAAAGTTTGAAATGAAAGTGAGAAAACATGAAAATGAGCGAGGATGAAATTTTTTTTCTCTCATGCAGAAAGTAAATGAACTAGTGATGGGCATTAGATGTGTCAGTGGAACCTTGGAAGAAGAAGAGATTGTTGCTAAAGTTCTCAGATCATTGCCTACTTCCTACAAAACAAAAGCTCATGCTATTGAAGATCTCTAAACAGTAACAAATGTGACAAGAGATATTTTGATTGGTAAACTTGTTGCCTTTGAGTTAAGTGAATTTGGTGAATCTACTCCTAAGATAGAATTTACATTTAAAGCTACTGTATCTAGAAGAAAAAAACAAAGATATGATCTAGGAGAAAGTTCTAGAAAGATATTCAAGTATGAAGATGAAGAAAGAGAGCTAGAAGGACTGGAAGCATTGATTGTGAAGAGATAATCCCGAGGACATAGTAAGTACAAAGGAAAGTTTCCTATTAAATGTTTCTCTTGCAATAAGATAGGTCATTTTGTATCAAGGTGTCCTGAAAGAGTTCCTAGGTCGAAACCTAACAAGCCTAGATTTTAAAAAAATGTTATTATGCTGAAGCAGGTGTTACAGATGATGAATCTCATAAAGAAAATGGAAATGAGGATGGATGGGTATTCATTTCTATCAAGGAAAATGGTTCGGTGTCCACTTAATCTACTAGTAATTTGAATGTTGAGAAAAATTTTATAGCCAGAATTTAAGAAAAGGATGAGTGGGTAATCGACAGTGGATTCTCACATCATATGATTGGTGACAAAATAAATTTTATAAGCTTAGAGAATTATGATACTGGTGTTGTAAGATTTGGAGACCACTTTTGGTGTGATTCGTGGCAAAGGCACTATTTATTTTTCTGGTAAACATAATGCTGATGATGTCCTTTATGTAGAAGGTTTGAAGCATAATCTATTGAGTGTTGGACAAATGGTTGAAAAGGGATACAATCTTCAGTTCAAAGATGGAAAATGCAGGATACTGGGAAGTTCTGGAAATGTAATTGCTTTAGGTACAAAGATAAGAGGTAATATTTTCCACTTGAGTGCTACTAATGAAAGTTGTTTAATTGCTCAAGTTGATGAAACCTGGTTATGGCATAGGAGGTTGTGTCATGTGAATTTTGATAACATTTGTGAAGCTAAGCTCTACTCAAGCAATTAGAGATCTTCCTAAGTTAGTGAAGCCTGCTAACACTATATGCAAGGAATTTCATATGGGAAAGTAGACCAAAGTTTCTTTTTGGAGAAAACAACATCATTCTAATGAAGCATTATAGTTTGTGCATACTGATCTGTGTGGTCCCTCTACAGTCAGAAGTCTACAAGGAGAAAGGTACTTTATGTTGCTTATTGATGACTACTCTAGGATGATATAGGTTGCTTTCTTAAGATAAAAACATGAAGCATTAAAGAAGTTAAAAGTTTCAAAGCTATGGTAGAGAATGAAACAAGATCAAATTATTAAGGTCAGATAGAGGAGGTGAGTTCACTTCCCGGGAATTCAATACTTTTTGTGAAGAGCATGGAATCAAGAGACAATTATCTGCTCCCCGGACTCCTCAAAAAAATGGAGTTGTAGAGAGAAAGAATAGAAAAATTCTAGATGCTTCTAGAACCATGATGATGGAAGGTAATGTATGTCATCTATTGGAGAGAAGTTTTAAGCAATAAAATTTACACTATCAACCGGGTAAATGTCAGTGGTAATTCCGGTAAGACTCCTTTTGAGTTGTGGTTTGGTCATAAGCCTACTATTAGATATTTAAAAATCTTTGGAAGTAGATGCTATATCAAGAGAGATGAAGATAGGAAAGTTTTATGTGAGAAGTGATGAAAGAATATTTCTAGATTATTCTACTAAAATCAAGGCTAATCGATGCTACAATAGAAGACTACAGAAAATGGTTGAAAGTGAAAATATCAGAGTTGATGATGGAAATACTAGATCATATAGGTATTGTGGATATGATTAAGATGACCAACATGATAGTACTAATAGAGGAAAGAATGCTCAGACAAAGAATCAAATTCAAATTGTTTCGGTGAATCAAGAGAATCGAGAAGGAGAGACTAGTAGAAGTGCAAAAGAAAGAACATAAGAACCTAAATTTCAAGAGAACTGTAAAGTACCAAGGTATGTAAAGCTAAATCACTATGAAGAATAAATTATAGGAGATAAGAACAAAGGTGTACAGACTAGAAGAAGAATTTCAGAAGAGTAGTGTCTAATTTCCAAGACTAAGCCCAATAATATCAATGAAGCATGTAAAGATGAACATTGGATGGAAGCAATGAAGAAAGAACTGATGTAGATAGAGAAGAATGATACATGGACTCTTGTTCGTAGAATTCAGAATAAAAATGTGATTGGAACCAAATGGGTCTTTTGGAATAAGTTGAATGAACAAGGAGAAGTGGTCAAAGAAAAGCAAGACTGGTATGTAAAGTAGTTTTGTTTTGTTTTTCTTTCTTGATTTCATTAGATGAGATAGTTTTCTATAGATTAGATTTCTTTAGGATAGTTTCCCTTCAGTTTTCTCTTACTTTCCCACTTTAGTTAGTTTAAATGGTTTCCTTAAATTAGTTTGCATTCGGTCTGGTCTTTGCTCCGCTTCCCTGGTTCAAGGTCCCTTTGTTTTCTATTGTGAATGTTTTTAATCACATTAATCATTTTATTATTTGGGGTTGTTCTAAGTATTTCTTCGAGAAGCTCTAATCATGCTTTCCAAAGTGAACGAATAAGGTCTTCTATTAATTCAAATGACCTATATGTTTGATTAAAAGGGGATACATCATTGGTTCTACCTAATTTTGATGTATTCTAAAATCTTATATTTCTCAAACATTTTAATAATCTTGAGGTTGTTGTAGGTTCATTCATGAAGCCGAGTTAAGTGAAAAATATTAAATTCTACTTTAGTGCCATTGTGATTCTTAGCCCTGAGTGTAAGCTTCACTTCTTGTGGGTTAAAATGAATATAAACGAATGAGAAAATCAAACGAAAAGAAGAGAAAGAAAAGATAAAAAGAAATAAAATGAAAGAAAGAAGAGAAAAATATAAAAATCAAAAGATAAATTCAACTTTAAGGAGGATTCAAATAACTCTACTAGGGCTAGGGATGCCCAACTGGAAGCAAAGCAATGTTCAAGAGAATCATAGTGACAACCTCATCAGGGATATGGATGCATGACTAGCAGTGAGGTAGCTTCCATGATGCTTTTAAAGTAGAATCATTTGCATAGCTTAACTTGACGTAGCTTAGATTCCTGTAGTGACTTAAGGATGGGAAATGAATACATTTGCACACACTTGGATCTTCATCATACAGAGGGTTGGATTAACCAATGGTTTTGATCATTTTCTTGAGTTTTTTAGTTTGTTTAGCCTAGAGTGGAGGTCAGAACTAGAGATTTTGGGTTCATGATTCTAGTTTGTCATTGAAATTCTCTAGAGCATTTTCATAGTAGAGTCACCATTTGTTGTTCATGTTTTTCACACATGCCTTGCTGAAGGAAAGGACCCCCTTTTTTTCTTTTTTTTCTTTTCTTTTGCCTTATTTTTTGACTTTGGGGATAGTCTTCCTTTGGATTTGGGATGTTTCCATGATGCCTAAAAGAAACTGGCAAGGTTTTGTTCAATTTGTAGGAGTTGTGGAAATTTCTCTATGGGTTTCCATCTGTGGAAGTTCGTCTATGAGTATTTGTCTACAAAAGTCCATCCATGGAAGTCTGTATATAGATTTCTGTCCATAGAAGTTAATTTGCAGAAGTTTGTTTGCAAAAGTCCGTTTGTGAAATTCTATTGCAAAGGGTGTTGGACCCTTTGGATTTTGTATTCCAGGTTTCTACATTTCAAAAAGGGGGTACAAAATTTAAGTTTTCAACATCTAGGACCCATACATGAATGTTTCCACTTGCCCAAAGAGGTTTGAGTCAAATTCATTAAGTGTTTAGACATTACGGAAATTTCACTGTAGAAAGCCATCTGCGAGATTCTAATTGCAAGATGATGTGTGTGGAATGCCATTGCAAAAACGTCAGACCATCCAACTTTCGCATTCCAAATTTCTAAATTTTTCAAAGTGATTAATGTCTTATGGAAATATGTCTAGGAAATATTTCTACCCCTTTTCCCACATGCTAAAATTGAAAAATATCAAATTTACTAAGTTTTAAGACTTTGCAGAAATTTATTTGTGAGTTTCCATATGTAGGTCTCTGTTTGCATAAGTTCCATAAGTTTTCATATGTGGAAGTTCGTACATGGGTATCCATCTGTGGAAGTCCATCCACGAAAGTCTATCTACATAAGTCCATTTGTGAAATTTTATTGCAAATGGTGTCAGATCCTCTGACTTCCACATTCTCAAATTCCACATTTTCAAAAGGGTCCAAATCATCATGAAGTAGGTCTACGAACCCTTTTAATGCATCTTTCATGTGCTTAATTTAAAAAAACTTGAAATTTCTAAGAGTTTTGGCTTTATGGAAATTTTCATGTGAAAAGTCATCCATGGGTTGCTGTTTGTGGAATGTCATGTGCCCAATGCCATTTTTACGACGCAAACTTGTCTATCTTCCCACCTTACGACTTCCACATTCCATTTCTCTGCATTAATATTTTCTTGAAAATTTAAGGTGTGTTGTAATCTAGCCCTCAAAACTATCATTTCCCCACATGCCATTTAAAGTGATAAAACTCAAATTTACTTGGTGGTAAGGCTTTGCGGAAATCTTTGTGCAAAATTTCATTGGTGGAATTTTGTTTGTAGAATGTTATTTCAATAGTGTCGAACCCTACTTCTGCATTGCTCTGACCCTCAAAAGTGAAATCTCCTCAAAATTCAATTTCTCGAAATGGAAAGTTTTTTGAAAAATGAAATTTTCTTGATGGACTATAAATTGATAGATTTTAATATTTTGAATGAGGGAAATTTATCATTTTTGGAGATTTAAATCATGATATTTTATGACACGGGTGCTTTAAAGGATTCTCGGAGGGATAATGGATCAATTCATTAAAGGAACCAACATATGAAGACGTATCAAGAAGAGAGATTTTAATTCAAATTACCAAGGTGGAGATAGGTTTACCTATGGATGCATGCCAAGGAGGATGCTAACTGAATATTGAAAGGCCAATGAATTGTCTAAGAATACATGCTGATGAGTTAGAAATATGATTTTAATAGAAGATATTCTTTTATAGTTTCCAGCTAGAAGATGAAACAGGTTATAGGACAAAATAAGCTAAAAGACAAAATAGGGAAAATATAAATAGTAGCCAATTTTATAGTGTGAAATATTGTACTTATCTTGGACTTGGTGTAAACTCTAAGTTGAATTAAATATGGGCAATTCATTATGAATTAATCCTAGCCATTCATTTGGGCCTTGGAAAACTATAAATAGGGGCTTGCTCCTTATTTGAAAATAGAGATGAGTTGTTGTGTAAAGACACTTTGGAGAAATATATAAGAAAATATTTAAGTTTGGTATTTCTTTGAGTTTTCTCATTGTGTTTGCATGATTCATCCTCCATGTTTATTTCATTTTAGCTTGTTAGTTAGTGAATGGCTTTAATGGTGTTTGTGTGTTACAATATTTGATGCACTTCCAGCTCATACTTTTTGTGGTTTATTGATAATAGATCACTTTGTAAAGCTATTATGAGCTTATTTACTTGTTGCATTCAAGTTCAATTGTATGTGTATGCTCTATGTATCCATGTTACAATCTGAAAATCTGCAAAGAGCCTCAAAAGATTGCATTGGTTTTTTGATACTGTAGGTTTCTCTTGGTTAAGAAAAATTTAGTTTAGGTAGTCTGTCTATTGTAATGTTGGCCATAAATATTGTTGTTCATAGTTTTAGAGTTATAAAAATTCTTAACTCTTACACCTTTTGCTATTTTTTTTAAATATAAATTAGTTTAGGATCCCAAGCATTACCATACTGTTAAATATGATGATTGAAGTGAGTTTCAACTTGTTATGAATTTACAGTCATAAAATATCCATTTTCAGACCTCTAAAACTTCACCACAAACTAATGAATTTTTTTGCATAGTCATGACCTAACATCCGAGAGACCTTGGGGTTATTTTTTGAAACTTAGTTGCAAATCATTACCTTTCAAGAGATACATTACACTTGTTTTTTTTTCTATTTTGAGAAGTGCAAAAAAACCCATCAACAAATACAACTAGTTGTATCATGAATCATCATCCACCCATCATCTCATACACAAATTGGGACCAACGTAAAAAGAAAGATTCCTATCAAAGAAAATGATGTAGTAAAGCAAAAAAGACAAAGAAAATACATATGGATACCAAAGAAAAATAAAGAAAATCATCCCTCCAAAACTCCATCAATCAAAGAAACTATGGGAAAAAAAAAGGGGAAATGTATCCATCAAAAGAATCCTCAAATACAAAATCAATCTTCTCAAAGCAAGGAACAAAGTATATCCGACTTGGTTGGTCCTAATTTCACTCAAAGCTTCATTTCCACTCATCGTCACTCATATTCCCAAGTTTGGAGAGTCAAAGGCTCCAAACCATTGAACAATACATCTCATATTCCTTCATGCATGACACCATACACTCCATTCATGATATCCAATTCTCATGTTGACTATGTGTTGGAAGCTACCCTTCATCATAAGGATTTCAAAGGAGCTTTATTGTGATATGCACATGTAGTCAAGGTTAATTCTAGTATCCACAAGGCATATCAAAGTTCTCAAAATTTGTATTCAAGTGCTTGTATCTTGGTAAAGTAACTTCTTCAAGTAGGATATCATTGGAATGTTATGAAAATGGCATCTACATCAGTACCACCAGGTGGTTCAACATGAGGGTAAAAATTTTAAAAAATAAAAAAAATCAAGAAAATAGTAAAAATAAAAATCATCTTCTAGTGGAAATCACTACGATGACACTTTGGGCATGTACTATGATTAAAACCTAGTGTAGACATAAAAAATGTACAAATTCGGTTCGACACACTTGATCCTGATTATTCACGACATTTCCTCCTAAATCATACTCTCAAATTTTCATCATATTCTGTCTCTTAATTTAATAAACCATTGTTTATTTGATTAAGTCTTTCTCCTCTAGTGATTAAATTAATCAATTTAATTTAATTAACCGTATATTTATGTTTAATTAAATAAATCATTTTATTTGATTAAAGTCTCTAAAGTCCTCTTATTAAATTAAATAAATTAAACCTTATTTGATTTAATCTAACATTATCCCACTTAGTTAAATAAATCAAAATCATTTATTTAAGTAATCAATTCCTCTCAATTCTGATTTAAATTAATTCATCAATTTAAGTCTAAATTGTCACATTCTCTAGAGAATGCAACTTGCACAATAAATCAATTAATTTTATTTATTAATTCATCTATTTTCCCTCACATGGCATCAAAAGGGAATATTCCCTCAAATTTGAATTCAAAAAAGTCCAAGTGGACTTGTACATCCAACAAGGCATTCACTCCTCTTACATGTCCTTGTGCATTGAGCTAAGTGGCATTTATTTCATTCATTTTTCCCTCTCACATGTCATTTATCAAATTTTAAATTCCACCTAATTGCATTTATTGACACTTTGCTCAAGATGTACACAACCATCAACCATTCACATCTTGACAAGTGGCACTTGGCCATTGGATGTTGAATGATCCCGCATTGCTTATTTTCACTCTCTTTTCCAGTTTGGAAATCTATAAATTAGAGACTTCTCTCCTCATTCTACAACACACAATTTTGAGTAAACTTACTATACTAAAATTCATCTTCATTCCACACATTTCATGCAAAGTTACTCTCTTGAATAGAGAACTAATTTTGTCCATTATCACATACATTGGCATTATCACTATCATCTTGGAAATCTTGCTTATCAGGGATTGGGAAAGGGCTGCTTACTACACAACAAAGTGGGACCAGTCCACTATGAGATAAAGGTTTGATCATGTTCTTTACATATGTTTTTGTTTAATTTGTTTTCTGATCATTATTTTCATATATGAACATGATTAAGTATTTCATATGGATGTTAAATTTTCTGATTTAAACTGACTTGTGCTAACAACATGAAACTGGTTTAAGTCTCTCTTACCACAAATTTTTGGCATCCACATTCTGGCACTAGAAGGAGGACATTTTCTTCTAAATTCATTTTTACAATATTTCTTGTATCTCTGTTGTAGGAAATTTTGTTCGATAACTGTTCTATTAATAGTAGCATCTGCTGTTATTTATGGTTTAAATTTATATAGAATACGAGTCTTAATTTTTTTTCTTTGAAAAATGCTTATTGTTCATGCATTTTGAAAACAATTAATCTAAAAAAAATGATCAAATCATAATTCAAACAGGATTTTGCTAAAAAAATCTTATTACCTCGTGCTTTTCCTTGCAATTCTCCCACACAGTCAATTCGGCCTCTCTTGTGTTACCGTTCCTTTCATTCCATCCGCCCACGGTATAGCGATGTCGAGCATTTTTTGTAGGCTTTACTCCTATCTTTTACCGCCTTACCACACCATCATTTTATTCTACATTCACTGTCTCCACCACCTTATACCGCTTCATCGTGCCATCAATCTTCCTTGCTCATGGTACCATGGTGTCTACTACCATACTGCGACCCACCTCCTCACTAACCGTGGTCTTGCGGTTTTTACTCACTTTTTCTACCGTATAACCACGGCGTGACCATTCCCTGTCTACGGTTGAGCGGTGTCTACCATGTTACCATAACCTGACCTTCCCCTGTTTGTGGTTGAGCGGTGAACTATATGCTAGCTGCTATCACCATCCCACAGTCTATCTCCCTAACCATCACAGTAGAGAGGTGTTCACCGCATTACACCATCTGGCTTTCCCCCGCCTGTGGTAGCGAGGTAACCACTTCCTCACTGTCACCGCATCATTGCGGTCTCCCGCCTAACCGCTAGTGGTAGCATGGTAACTGCCCACCATCCTCACTGCCATCACTATGGTCTCTCGCTTAACCACCAGTGCTAGCATGATAACATTTTTTATTTCCACCGCATCACCGCGGTCTTCTGTCTTCCCATCCGTGATACTGCGGTAAACTTGCTAACTACCGCCCTCGTCGTTACTTCACCGCCACTGCGTCACCGCGGTCTTCTGCCCTACTGTTCGCAGTATTGCAGGAAACCCACCTGACTGACTGTGCTAGCCGCCATTGTGCCACCATGCAGAATATCTCAACCATCCACAGTATGGCGGTAGAAGGTTTTAATTCATGAAATAGATAATGGTATGAGGAATTTTAAGCATTATAAAGGGGTGGTAAAAAATTTTTTTATAAAAAGATGGCAAATTTTTCTTGACTTATGTCTAATACATTAATGTATGAGATATTTTGTTTATTATTTTATTCATATTAAATTTGTATTTTATTTTATAGGTTGATACTGGATCAAGCCAAGACAAAACAAGATTGGAGAAATTCACAAAAACATTTTTTAATGCTTATTGAGCTAGATTTTCCATTTTCCATGATTGTTTTCAATTTCAAACCATCTCACATCTTTTTTTTTTTGGGTTTGAAATTAACCATTTGACTTGATCCTTTTGGTTAAAAAGAACTTTAGACATTTACTAAATTTCAATTTGGGTTCTAAAAATTGAAGGCAAACTCTCACATTTCAAAATTGGTGCTTTAAAAATAACCCATTTCTTGCTTTGAGGATTAAAATGAACATGTGTGCTTTTGATGTCTTGTAATCCTTTTCACAAAGTAATATCATTTAAAAGGTGTATGCACTTATCTTGCGCCTCACGATGATCTTGAGAATCAAAATTCTTTTTGTGATATTAAGTTGTCAAAAGAATTACCTCCACACTTATTTTTTGGGTTTAAAATTGAACAAAACATCTTGCGAGTGTGAGTAGGATTATTGCGTGTGTTCTCCCTTTGTTTCTAAATGAAGGTTGATCGAACTATGAATATGTTTACTTGATTTTTTTTATCTTAGCGGGCCTTCCTTGTGGGAAAAAGTACTCACCCTAGGGAACGACCCAACCGATAACACACTAAGGACAAGTGTATTTCTAGCTGGGATATAAAAGTGGGTACTGAAACAAAAGCCAGTATCACGTGGTTGGCTCCAATGAGAAGGGCAGCAACGGTCTCTCACCGCATGGGTCAGCCTCCACAAACAAAAAGACAAAATTAAAACCCTTGTTTAGAAGGCCAAATCCTTGTCTATTTTGTTGGTGCAAAAGGTCATGTCCTTTGAAGCTGCCCCACGTTATACATGCGGTTTTTTTGTAGAGATGAAAAGTATGCCATGGGAGATTCATGGGTAATGATGCTTGGCTGACCTGAAAAATCTATGTCATGGAGGGGAGCCAGTGTGGTCAAGAATCTAGTCATCCACACAAAATATGTGTAGTTGGATTTGTCAAAGTGGGAACCCAACAAAATATTGTGTCTTCATCCTAGGGTTGTACATGTGCTTGGAAATAGAAAATACATTGCTTGGTCCTCAAAACAATTGAAAAAAAAAATTCACAAAGATATCCAAATTTCAAACCCCTTGGAGAAAACACATATCCTTGACGAATTTATGTACTCTTTCTTTCCCTAGGGAACATATCCTTAGAGGTTTCTAAGTGCTTGGATTTTATCATCATTTTTTTTCACTAAGGTTAAATATAGGAATTTTTTCCCCTAATTTCCTTGATTTTCATATAATGGACCTTGTGGGATGAAAATAAAGTGGGAAATTAGACATTTAGTTTGAAACATAATCAAGAATGTGCTTTTGATAAAAAGAATTCACTAAGAAAAGATAAAAGAGAAATTGAACCTCACATGTGTTGTCTCAATGATTTCCCGAAAGGTCAAAATCCCAAAACCAAAGTTCAAAAGGATTAGTCTCAAAGTCCACAAACAATGTCTCAAAATGCTCCTTGAAGTCGGAGAAAGACTAGTGTACAATTTCTATAAGAAGGCTTCAAGAAACAACCCAACTTTGTAAGAATTCTATTATCAACAAAATCTTGAGCTTTTTGAAAGGTTTTCTTTCCTTACATACAAAGTGTAACATGTTCTTCAACACTGATGTTTTGTAAAAAGGGTCGTATCTAGATCAAAAGTCTAGGATCAAAGTTGTCATTCTCATCCATCTCTCCATCAAACAAATCTCATCCCATCAACAAACTTTTGAGAGCTTTAGAAAAATCATTCATGCTAAACTTAAAGGCTAAATCAACATCACTCTATCTTGGCTTAATACACCTAGCCAAATAGTCAAAACTCCTAAACAAATTTTTCCCTAGGATAACACAACTTCCTAGGGTTTACTACTTCATGATTGCCTTGGTTGGATTAACACACTTAGCCAATTTTTTCTCTTGTGTGATTTTTTTCTTAGGATAACACAACTTCCTAGGGTTTACAAACTCACCACAGTCTTGTTTGACTTAATACATCTAGTCAAACCATCAATCCAAGCCCTAAAGTTTAACATAACCCATAAAAAGGTTCTTCAAAGGTTTCATTCATTCACTTCATCCATTTATCTCATCATCATCAAAACCCCCTTTTGATCCTTTTCTATCCCTAGTTCTTCTCTTTTAGGCCTAAAGATTAAAATCCAACGATCCCTATTTTTATGGTCCAAACAAGATCACAATACAAGAAGAACATTGAAAACATCAATGAAATATCAAATTCTAGTGACTTGGGTCAAGTAATCATGGAAACAAACCTTTTGGGATCAAGCAATCCCCCAAGTAGCTCTCCTCTACCATCACAAGATCCTCAAGAGGAAATTTATGAAGAGGACATCACAAACGAGGACATGGGGATGACACAATCAGAAATGCTAGAAATGGTCCAAAATCCAGAGAATCATAAAATTGTCAATGCCATGTTCAAATACTTACGCATGTTAATTGAAGGAGGGATCCCGATTCCTTCTGACCTTGACGTAGGCGCTAGTATGGAAATGCCTCTTACAAACACATCCCCAATGCCAACTCTGAACATCACTCAAGAAAAGCCTCAAACCATATCAACAATCACACCAACCTCCCGGATTGTAAACAAAGGAAGTGCTATATTTTTAGAGTCACAATAGCATCGCCTTGTGAACAACAAAGAGGTAAGTGTCAACACCACACTGGAAAACTCTAGCCCAGTAAATCCATCACACCCCTATGCCCCACTCACCTTCCATAATCATACGAATTCATCCTCATTCCGTGTGACTCCCACCTATCCGTTAAACATACAAACTTCTCTACTGCAAGGAAAAGGTGGTTTGTTTGGAACAACATGATTCACTGATCCATTTTCCTTTCAGGGGAACTTACCACCCTTTCCTCCATTACTGCTCACATCAACATCACCTATTGGATTGGGTCTTCCCCCTAGCCACATCTAGTTTCTCAAATCCAAGCAATCCGAGCATCACATCGAATCCTCTCTTTTTGCCCGCAACATCACAACAACAAGTGACAACCATTCAAGCCACACAACTAGTAGATTGGTCGGTCCTCAAATCTCTCAAACCATACCTTCTCAAGGACTGAGCATCTCAAACACACCTCCAACAACTCAAATACCAACCACCAACACAATCCTTTCTTCCATCACCATGGTTGGGATCATTCCCAATCCACCACCCATCCCACCAAAAGCCAACGTGATGAATTCATTCACCACCCTAATCCAAACCATATAGAAAGCCAATTATCAAAGGCTACTAAAGAAAAACTAGCAAGCCGCACAAGCTACGTAAGCCACTCAAGCTACCCAAAAAGTTGCACAAGCCACACAAGCTACCTAACAAGCTGCAAAAGCCCAACAAGATGCACAAGCTATGCAAGATGCTCAAGCAACCCAACAAGAACAAGCCCAAGCTCAAGCCCAACAACAAGCGTAAGAACAATACCAAGCGCAACTGCAAGTGATCCATCGAAAAGCATACCAACAAGCCCTGCAATACTTTCAGGCACAACAGCAAGCTAAACAACAAGCTTTGTTGGCACAAAAATAGCTTGACCAACAAAAAGATTTGTTGGCGCAAAAAAAGCTAGACCAACAACAAGATTTGTTAGCCCAACAATAGTTAGACCAACAACAGGCTCTATGGGAACAACAAAAGATGGACCAACAACAAGCTTTGTTGGAACAACAACAAGAAGATCAACAATAGGCATTGTTGATGCAAATGCAGACATACCAGCAGGCCTTGAACGCATAACAAATCTTGTAAAAAAATCCCACTAGTACTCCTCCCACCAATCAAACACCCCAAACACCTCAAAACACATTCATTCCACCTCCCGATCCGAGCAACGATGTCACAACACAAATCAAACTGATCTCGTAGTAGTTGTTAGAATTCCAAGCGGGAAAAACAATTAGAATACTAGGCAACTTGTGCCCTTATCCATTTGACAGAAGTCTCACGATGGTACCATTACCAAAGGGATTCAAGATCCCCGAATTCGACAAGTATAATGGAATGGGTAACCCTGAAAACCACATTAGGGAATTTCAATTGCATTGCATGGAGGTTGCATACAATGAAACATATCTAATGTGAATCTTCCCTCGGAGTCTGACTGGTCCAGCCATGGAATAGTTTTCTCACCTACCCATGGGCATTAAAACATTTGAGGAAATTGTGGAAGCATTCCTTAAAAATTATGCTTTCAACATGGGTGCAGACGTTAGTTTTGAAGAACTATCAATGTTCAAACAAAGAAAAGGAGAGATATTCACATCCTTCTTGCAAAGATGGTGATCCAAGGAAAACCAGAGCAAGTGGACCATGCCAGAAGAACAACAAGTTTGCATGATCATATCTAATCTAGACGAAAACTTGGCGTTCTACTTAAAAATGCAATGCATCACATCATACGATCAACTAATCCCAAAGGCGTTCAACATCAAAAGGGCCCTTACTGTGCAAGGAGGCACCTTAATATTTACTCCAACCCAGGATAACTGCACATCCAACAATTATAACGATAAACCTCGAACATGGTCGAGGAATAAAAATATCATGAATGACGGCGTGGTCGATGCTAAAGTGGTCATAAGTGCGCCCAAACCAAACATACAAACTCATTACCAGCCACAAAATCACAATCGCAATAATGTGCAAACTAATATAGTAGTAGAACAACAACAACCACTTCCCACCAACCAAATCAATAACCTAGGCAATCAAGGAGGACCACCTCCCCGAAGAAAATACCCTCCCAAGTGGAAGTTCACAGACCTTGGGGAATCCATCGATTCCATAATGAAGAAGTTGGTCAAGGAAAACCTGATCAAAGTCTCCAACTCTGAGCAATACACGAAACCCATGACCAAATCGCCATGGTATAATGAAAACCTCCTTTGTGAATTTCACAAGATCAAGGGACATACCACCACAAATTGCATGAGATTGAAGAATATCGTCCAAGACCTCATCGAAGACAAGATCATCAATGTAGAGCAACTAGTCGGTAATCAAGATATGAAAATATACAAAAATCTGATGTTGAACCACAATCAAGGAAATGGTCAGGGAAACAACAAAGGCAAGCAAAAATATGCTAGTGATAATCTAGTTTATGAAGAGATAGTTGCATGTGTCGATGAAATGGTCACGGTCATTAATGTCAAGGGCGCCAACATCAACTGTGGACTCACCACAGGTGGCAGAAAGGTCACCATTGCAGGGGCACCATCTAAGACCCCTACTTCAAACATAAAATTCATCCCCTATGACTATAATGTCATCGACCAGCTGAAGAGAACCCTCACACAGATCTCCATCATGGAAATGTTAAAAATCTTCGCTACCCATAGGAAAATTCTTGATGAAGCATTAGCGGCATCCACTATATCTGCCACCCTTGACACAAAATAGTTTCAGGCTATGGTTGGTAATATCATTACCCCAAACCTCCTTACATTCTCTGACCAAGACTCCCCCTCACAGCCATCGCATAAGTGCGCACTTTACCTTCAAGTGCTAGTCCACAAAAAAAAAGGTTAAAAGAGTCCTGGTGGATGGAGGTGTAGGCCTTAATATTTTATCTGCCAAGCTTATAAAGAACTTGGGATTTTCCAAGGATTCCATTAACAAGAATAAGAGAATCACATTAAGGGAATATTATGATCAAGAAAGAGTGTCTTAGGGCACTATTAAAATCCCAATCCAAGTGGAACTAGCAACCATGGAGAGTACCTACTAGGTCCTCGACCTTGACTTACCATATAACATCCTCCTAGGATGTCCATGGATCTACATAATGAAAGTAGTGGCCTTGACATATCACCAATGCATCAATTTTTTGCACCAAAATGAGGAGGTCACTATATACGAGGATCCCGAACCATTCATCTACTGCAAAAACTTGGAAGCCAAGTTTTATAAAATCCCCCAAGTGTCAAAAAATGATGAAGCCCGATCCACTGCATACATCGAACCCACTAACCTTGTCTCCACTTCTACGACAAAGACACTTGTCATCCTTGACATATCTGCCATCAAAAACATGATCCAAGATAATGGATGTGGTGACTAGAAAATGAAAAGGAATGCATTTGTTGTAGGAGAGTTACCACAATGTCCTAGGTCACATGGGAAACCTCGAGCAATTGAAGCACCTGTCCACACCCTTAGGGCTGACCCCTCTAGATTCTGCCATTGGGGAGACCTAAGTTGAGAAAATTTTGATGAGGAAGATATGATGTAGAACCCACACCCACCTTACCTATGGATAAAGCCAACAGAGGGCTACAAATAATGCTTGGCATGGGCTATAATAGAAACCAAATCCTTCGAAGGAACAATGATGGATGGCTGGAGCCCATCATTGTAGAAAGAAGAATGTGGAACCTTGGCCTTTGATGTTCTCCCCTGAGTATAATCGTACGTGGTAGAGGTACTCCCAGTAGGGCAGTCAGGTCCTCCCCTCAGGTATTGATAACCACCCTTAGACCACCCGTATGCACAGGCATCCTACTAGACAACTTCACCTTTGATGTCACTAATGTCTACACTAGTAGTGATGATGATGATACCATAATAGGCCTACCCATGCTTTTTGAGGATTCCTCCTTACTAATGATTATTGCCTCACCCATTGAGTCAAACCAACAAACCCAACAAATCACCTTAGTATACCCTCAACTCATTGATCATGACCAACGAGGACTGCCAATTCTAGACTCACTAGAAAATGATGAGGCTCTCTCAGAATTCATGGGACTAAGGGATATAGTTCCATGTGGGGATCACAAGGCAGGTTTTGACATCACTTTAGAAACCCAAGCATATTACGGGGAGATGATTGAGTCCTTCAGTCGCAAAGAAAAATATTGAGAATAAGCTTGAAGTTATTGAGTGAAAACCACACTGTGGAACTCTCTAACCACAAAACAGTCAAAATAAAGGATGCATCCAATGGTGAAAACCCCTTCGAGGCACCGGAGGATGAAGGATTCGATCTCCCCCCTACTGTTCTACATCAAGAAAAATTAGCAGTCCTGGCAGAGCAGTGTAATCCTATTAACTTGGGAGTGGAGGCAGCACCACAAATCACTTTCTATGCCGAGTCTCTCCTAACAGAGGAACAAGAACTGCTAGAAGCATTTCTGAAAGAAAGGAAGGTAAATTTTGCATGGACCTATGTTGACATGCCATGTGTGGATGTGGAAGTGGAGGTTCATCATTTAGCTTTTTACCCTGGGGCTAAGCCGGTAAGACAAAAGTTAAGAAAAATGCATCCCCAGATAGCCTTGCTAGTCAAGGCGGAGTTACAAAAGCTCCTGGATGTTGGCTTCATATGCCCGATTGACTATCCAGAATGGGTATCTAACCTTGTTCCAGTCTCAAAACCGAATGGGGGCATCCACATCTGCACAGTCTTCAGAGACCTTAATAAAGCATGTCCTAAGGATGATTTTCCACTACCTAACATTGATATGATAGAGAACATCACAACCAAACATGAGATGCTATCACTGATGGATGGCTTCTCAAGGTACAACCAGATAATGATTACAAAAGAGGACCAACATAAAACAACATTCACATGTCCTTGGGGCACCTACTACTAGAATATGATGCCATTTGGGCTAAAGAATACAGGGGCTACATATTAGAGAGCCATGGCACTAATCTTTCATGACATGATACACAAAACCGTCAAATATTATGTGGATGAAATACTAGCAAAATCAAAGAAGAGGTAGAACCACATAGTGAGCCTAAGTAACATATTTGATAGATTGGAGATGTACAAGGTCAAGCTTAACCCAAAGAAATGTGTCTTTGGGGTACAATCAGTGAAGCTCCTAGGATACATAGTGTCGATGAGGGGAATAGATGTGGATCTCGCAAAGGTTAAGGCAGTCCTCGATATGGAAGCAGCAAGAACACTAAAACAACCTAGAGGATTACAAGGAAGACTCCAGTCCATCTGGAGGTTCATTGCACAGTTGGTGGACAAACAGGTTGCCTATTCACATATATTCCATAAAGGAGTAGCATACAAGTGGGATGAAAAATGCAATCAGGCATTTAGAAAAATCAAAGAATATTTTCTCACACCACCTGTGTTGATGCCACCCATTGCAGGAAAACCATTGATCCTATACATCTTAGTAACAACAATAGCTCTAGGTGCTCTTCTAGCTCAACACGATGAAAATGGAACATAGCGGGCTACCTATTACATCACCAGGACAATGGTTGGCCATGAGTTAAGCTACACGTTCATTGAGAAATATTGCCTAGAGGTAGTGTTCGCCTAATAGAAATTCTGACACTACATGCTGGCACATAAAATCAAGCTCATCACCAAAATAGATCCCTTAAAATATCTACTTTCAAAAGCTATGTTCATGGGAAGAATGGCTAAATGGGTCATGATACTGTTAGAGTATGACATTGATTATGTGGAGTGAAAGGCAATCAAAGGATAAGTTATTGCGGGCCAACTTGTAGAAGCTCCCATCTACACAGAGAACCTTCCCATATCATAATTTCTAGATGAGTCCATCTTTAATATTAGCGTAGCTGATCACTGGAAACTATACTTCGATGGTTCCCACACCCAACTTGGATCGGGAGCCGGTGTCCTCTTTATCACCCCACAAGGGGATTGCATACCAAGATCTTACAAGTTGGCATTCCCCTATACTAAAAAAATTACAGAGTATGAGGCTTTAACCATAGGTCTCAAAATTGTGAGACAATGGCGCATCATGGCATTAAATGTCTATAAATATTCATAGATTATCATTAACCAAGTCAACGGTGAATACCAAACTAAGGATGATCAGCTCACACCATACAAGAAGGTGGTAGAAAGCCTGAAATAATCATTTATTGATATCAATTTTTAGAAAATACTGAGGGAAAACAATAGATCAGTTGATGCCATGGAAATGATTGGATCCTTGCTAGATATCCCTCATAATGTCTTGAAACACAAATTCCTAGTAGAGCATCTTCTTGTACCTACTTTCAAGGTACTAGAGTCAAAATATGTGTGTGAACTCGTTGGTCTTGGTGATCTTTGGTATCATGAAATCTACACCTATCTAATACCAAGAGTTCTCCTAGTTGATATCACCCCAAACCTCAAAAGGACCTTTGTCAAGTGATCCTTACATTTTCTCATCCTAGGGGAGACCCTCTTCCATAGAAGCATTGACAAAACTTTGTTACATTGCTTAAAACATGAGGAAGCCCTGACTTCTCTGATTGAGGTACACAATAGCACTTTTGGTTCGCACTTGAGTGGTATGACCTTGGCCAAGAAGTCACTAAGAACTGGGTACTACTAGCCAACAATGGAAAGAGAGGCACATGATTTTGTCAAAAGGCGTCTACAGTGCCAGCAGCATGGAGACCTCATTCATGCACCAATTCAAGAATTACATCCTATTGTTACACCTTGGCCATTTTTGTAATGGGGGCTTGATCTCATAGGTAAAATCTCACCCACCTCATCCAACGGCCACAAGTTCATCATCACCTTCACAAAATATTTGATAAAGTGGGTCAAAGCAATCCCCATGACCTACATCACTAGAAAGTAGATATCCAAGTTCATCCTAAACTAACTTATTTGTCGATATGGCATCCCTCAATCCATTATCTCTTATAACGAGACACCTTTCAAGAATTAGGATTTCCGTGACTTGTGTGAAAAATTTAAAATCCAACATCGCTTTTCCACACCATATTACCCATAAGGCAACAACCAAGCAGAAGCTACCAACAAAACCATTCTGAAGATCCTTAAGAAAAGAGTCAATGACTGCAACCATGACTAGCATCTATAGTTAAATCCTACCTTATGGGCCTACCGCACCAGCATCCGCACGCCAATAGGCACCACCCCATTCTCCCTGGTCTACGGATCAGAAGCCATCCTCCCTATCGAGATCGAGCTCCCATCACTAAGGATATCATTGCAAAACCTCATCACAAACAAGGAATACAAGGTTACAAGACTAAATGAGCCGGAGTTACTAGATGAATGATGCATGGACACCCTAAATCATCTACAGGTATACTAGAATCGCCTGAAACAAAGCTACAACAAGAAGATTAGGCAACGCACCTTGCAAGTCAGCGAACTTGTGATGAAAGAGAACCAAAAGAATGTGCCAAATCTAGATAGAAAGGGTAAATTTGAGCCCAACTGGTTGGGACCTTTTGTCATCATAGCCAACTATAAATCAGGAGTATATCAATTAGCAACACCAGAAGGCGAGCCTTAGCAAGAGCCTCTGAACAACTCTCAACTCAAAAAATTTTATGCCTAAGAACTTGCAAGGTATAGAACCAGAAAATACAAAAACAATCTGTAAAAGTCCTGAAAAAATGGTTACCTTGATGAAAACCTGGCAAACAGGCATCTTGGCAACAACAAAAAAATCCAAAAATGCAAAAATCCAAAAAATCGAAAAAAGGATTGAAAACACTAAAGAAAAAAATCATCCTCTAGTGAAAACCACTTCGGTGGTGCTTTGGACAAGTACCTTGGTGAAAACTTGGAAAATAAGCACCAAGTGTAAATAAAGCACTCCCCATCCGCCAAGATCTACATGACCCACTCATACATCCATACCATAGCTTGAGCTGATGCCCATATCATATTCCACCATAGTACTACTTGGCATATTCCTAAGGTCAGTTTGTCCTACCTTTATTGAAGTTGTCTATTGCTTAACGCTAGGGGCATGTCCTTAAAATTGGTGTTGGATCGGATTTGTGCTCTTCCCAATTCATCAAAAAATCCAAAAACATTCAAAAAATTCATAAAAAAATCCAAAACATTTGGAAAATTCATCAAAAAATCTAAAATCATGTCAAAATCTCGAAAAATCTTCAAAAATTTCATCATTGAGTCTTGTCAGTCTTTCACCTTGTCCACACTGCATTGTCTTTGAGCTTGAACATAGGAAAGGTTGATCTTTGATCATCCCCCGAGACATCTTAGGTCAATCCTTAGGCATCCACCACATTGGCATCCGTTTTTCCATCTTTTTCGCATCTTAGGTCATTCCTTAGGCATTCATCGCAATAAAATGGCAATCTATTTGCCCATCTATCTCATCATTGAGTCAAGTATGTCGTCAGTCGAACTACGTGGTCTCTACGTGTATAACGTAGGCAAGGATAATCTATGGATCAACTCCCGAGACCCCTAGGATAGGTTTTTAGGTTAGTCTCTTCACCGCAAATCTTGAAAATACCAAAAACAACCTCAAAATATTTGAAAATCCAAAATGGTGCATCCATCTCATTTCTCTTTCACCCGCGATAGTCATCATTCCTAATCAAATCAATCGTCGCCTTCGCCCTTTGGTGAGTCAATCAGAAGAAAGTCTAGCATGTTTGAAAGTGAACATCCTAATCGTCAGAGTCTCGAAATTCTAAGTCAGTAAGCAAGCAAGTTGATCAACTCGGAGTATCAATAGCTTATCACACAATCAGTCCCACCAAAACCTTGATCACTACATGTCCTAGGATGAATCCTTCCCATGATGGGCATAAGCATCAGGTACCTCACAGTAGTTTATCCTTGGCTAGCGGCATCAAGAACATTAGCTTGTCTGTTTGCTTTATTTGGTCTTTTATTAACATATCTTATTTTGTGCTCATTCCAAGGACCTCTCGATGATGCCTAAACAAAACAGGTTTAGAGAGAAAGGAATGGGGTAAAGATCATTGTCTCTTTTATCTACTATGCTTGTGGGACACACTTGTAAAATAACTTAGTCACATATGATTTGTTTGGTTTGTGGAGAGGATGTTTTGGATATCTTGTTGACCACATAAGAAAGCTTGCTTTCCTATGTTTTGCCCCGAGTTGTTTAGAATTTTTGAACCGCATCCTGAATGAAATATGCATGCTAAGTGTGAACAAGAATACTCCTATTTGATTTTCAATTCAAAGTCCATCACACTAAGTACAACACCATCCTGGTCCTTTATACCTTGATGCATCATACCTATGTGTGTTATCAAACATAAAGTAATTGGTCCTTTGAAAATACCAACTCCTGGTAAGAAATAAATCATCCATCATCATCATAACATAGGATTGTGTGGATCTTCCTTCCATCCATCTTATTCTTCTATCTTTACTAACATTTCTATCTAAAATTGGGGTGTTGTATCAAAATATACATGAGACTACCCATGGTCGATGACTGTCTATCCATCATCAGATTTGTCTACATCAAAGAATTATCTTTCGTCCTTTGATCAATAGGACCACTCCTCTCACATTTTATCATGATATCGATTGGGAAATTATAATTTTTGCTCGATCTCTCAAGGGGGCAATATATCAGCATAATCCTTTTGTTGAGGCGATAGTGGGGCATCTGAAAAATTGAGAAATTTTGAACTTTGATCACAATAGTTTATTCTTTGAATCAATGCAACAAGTAAATTGCTTCAAAGAGGGGCAAAATGTAGACATGGAAAATGTAAAAATTCGGTTCAACACACTTGATTCTGATTATTCACAACATTTCCTCCTAAATCATACTCTTAGCTTTTCATCATATTTTGTCTCTTAATTTAATAAACCATTTTTTATTTGATTAAGTCATTCTCCTCTAGTGATTAAATTAATCAATTTAATTTAATTAACCTTATATTTTTGTTTAATTAAATAAATCATTTTATTTGATTAAAGTCTCTAAATTCCTCTTATTAAATTAAATAAATTAAACCTTATTTTATTTAATCTAATATTATCTCACTTAGTTAAATAAATCAAAATCATTTATTTAAGTAATCAATTCCTCTCAATTCTGATTTAAATTAATTCATCAATTTAAGTCTAAATTGTCACATCTCCTAAATTCCTTATTAAATTAATTAAAATTTGATTAATTTAATCTTAATATATGTCACATTCTCTGGAAAATGCAAATTTCACAATAAATCAATTACTTTGATTTATTAATTCATCTATTTTCCCTCACATGACATCAAAAAGGAATATTCCCTCAAATTTGAATTCAAAAAAGTCCAAGTGGACTTGTACATCCAACAAGGCATTCACTCCCCTTACATGTCCTTGTGCAATTAGCCAAGTGGCATTTATTTCATTCCTTTTTCCCTCTCACATGTCATTTCTCAACTTTAAAATTCCACCTAATTGCATTTATTAGCACTTTGGCCAAGATGTGCTCAACCATCAACCATTCACATCTTGACAAGTGGAACTTGGCCATTGGATGTTGAATGATCCCACATTGCTTTTTTTCACTCTCTTTTCTAATTTGGAAATCTATAAACTAGAGACTTCTCTCCTCATTCTACAACACACAATTTTGAGTAAACTTACTATACTAAAATTCATCTTCATTCCACACATTTCATGCAAAGTTACTCTCTTGAATAGAGAGCTAATTTTGTCCATTATCACATACATTGTCATTATCACTATCATCTTGGCAATCTTGCTTATCAGGGATTGGGAAAGGGCTGCTTAATGCACAACAAAGTAGGACCAATCCACTATGAGATAAAGGTTTGATCACGTTCTTTACATATGTTTCTGTTTAATTTGTTTTCTAATCATTATTTGCATATATGAACATGATTAAGTATTTCATAGGGATGTTAAATTTTCTGATTTAAACTGACTTGTGCTAACAACATGAAACTAGTTTAAGTCTCTCTTACCATAGATTTTTGGCATCCACACCTATATCATAAGCATCATGAGTAGAATTGAGCGTCTATATGATCCTTCTTAGATAGAAGTATCTCATCCTTTTCATAATAAATCCAATGTTCACTCCATCCATCCAATCCAACTTTTATCCAGATATTCCAATTTATCTTGATCTTCACAATGATTCAGCGTATACTTCAACTCTACTCATGGAATTTTTTTGACATGCTCTTTATCATTTTATCTCATGAAGTCCCATAGCCCATATCTAGCATGATAAAACTCTATTGAACTCTTCACATATGCATTACCTATCTTGGTTGTCTAGTGCACCATGAAAAATTGCTAGACTCTAGAGACAAGTTATTTCACTCTTATTTTTAAATGAGTCTTTATCCATGTATTATAACTCACAATGTGACATTGACATCATGATCTAGGTATCACTCATCTCAAAATCATAAAAAATCTAAAAATAGTCAAAATCTTGTACAACTAAAATCCAAAAACATTCAAAAATTATATATCCAAAATCTAAAACATCTAAAAGACATCAAAAGTCCCTAAACAAGTCAAAACATCTAAAAATATAAAAAAATTCCTTGTTGAACTACAAGTCTTTGAGTTTGAATGTAGGCAAGCCCATCATTGATGTGCCCCTGAGACACCCTAGGTCTTCCTTTAGGAGTCTATCATAATAAATTGACAATCCATCAATTGTTCATATCTCGTCAATAAATAGGTCAAATTCAGTCAAACTACATGGCCTATGCATGTATAACATAGGAAAGGATCATATTTTGATAAGCCCCTAAGGCCCTAGGTTAGTCCGCTTTAGGTCTTGGTCAAAAGTTAGAAAACCCCAAAACATTTGAAAACTCATAAAACACAAAGATATTTGAAAATTGAAAAAAATACAAAATAGTGGAAACCTTAGAAAACCCTAAATAGCCTTAAATAATAAAAACCAAAACATCCACATAAACTGTCAAAGAGACCAAAAATAGCCTCAATTTTTTTTCAAAACATCAAAAACATTTAAATATTCAAGAAAATCCAAAACCATCCATCCCATTTCGCTTTCACATGCAAAAAACCTTCATCCATAATAAATTGAATCATCATCTTCAAACTTTGGTAAAACAACTAGAAAAAAAATGTCACAAGATGTGAAGTGAGGACTCAAATGTCAAAATCTAAAGTCTAGATCATAGTTAAATGAGTCAATAGAATTTGTATCAATGGCCTATCACACACCTAGTCTTAGTCAAAACATCTGGTAAAAATTTCCTAAGATGTATCCTTCCAACAATGGACATCAACATCGGGAATCACCTCAGTTATGTTACATTGACAAGAGATATAGATAACATTAACTATTTTTTGTTGATCTTTTCTTATGATTTATCTTGTTGACCCATTCCGAGGACCTCTCAATGATGTCTAAACAATTTAGAGAGAAAGGAATGGGGAATTGATCATTATGTTTCATTCATTGTGCTTGTCGGTTATTCTTGTAAAATAATCTTGGTGCATACTTATTTGGTTGTGTGTAGTGAGGCCGTTTAGAGTAAACTATTGACTATTGTGTATGCTTTTGTTAGAAATATTCTAAACTTCTAAACCACATTCCAACAAGGTTTTTGTATGTTAAGGTGTGAAAAAGAACTATCTTATTTTTTTGTAGAGTCAAATTCCATCGCACTAGATACAACACCATCCTATTTATCAATACCTTGATGCATCATGTCTATGTGCTATATCAAAAATAAGGAATGACAGAGAGTCCCAATCCTAGATATGAGAAAATCATCCATCTCTTCTCAATAATCTAATAAATTCTTGCTAGATCATGGACTTGTTGGACTTTTGAATCAATCTCTAAATCAAAGGTCAATTCACTCATCTTATTCTTCTATCTTCTTTTCATGCTAGCATGTTATCATGATAGTCAACCAAAATCATAAATGCATCTACCCTGCATCCAAAAACCATTAGCATACATACATCCCTCATAAGCATATCATAAATGAATGACATCATCATAGAAAGAAACATGAAAAAGAAAAAGAATATCCATCTCATAGCATGTCATAGAAACATCCTAAAAAATAAAAGTAAATATCCATTGCCTTACATCCATATCATACATCACATATCATGAGAATCACATCAAAGATCATCACATATCACATGCCATAAATAAAGAAGTAAATCCATAAGATAAACATTTACATCCATTGCATCCATACATAATCATAACATGAAATAAACACAACATCACATCACATATCATAAATGCATCACATCATAAATCCACATTGAGCCATCTCATATATATCTCAAAAATAAATGTCATGGTACAAATATCAAAATCAATGTGTGTAACTATCATACATATACAAGAGGCTATCGAAAAAATGAGCCAATGAATGTATACATGTGTAAAATTAGATTATGTATAAAAAATGTGTCTACAAAATCAGGGTAGGATCTATCCCCTACTACCTCGATCATCATGTTGTGACTGGTCTTGATAACTAGCTAAAGAATGTCTATGGATTGGCTCACTTGGCTTCTGACTAAGGGATTCCCATCTAAATCCCTCAATATATCCCCACTCATCTAGGAGTAATCTGGTTGAAGAATCTCTCATGGTACATCTCTATGATACAATGTTCGATAATATACTGCCTCTAAGATGACCTCTCTATACATTTGATTAGCCACAACTTGTCCCTATGCCACCACTGTGACAACCTCTAATTGTTGAAGCCTCTCAATCTCTTGGGATAACTATAGGTCTAGCTACTGTCGCAAATATACCTCATGATCTCTCGTAGCTATCATGGCATGTAGCTATTGTCATAACTGATCTCTCTTTGTGGTAAGTGCAATAATTTGACCATCCCATGGATTTGGACCTGGTGGTGGTTGTTGTGGCGTCCCCTCTAGTGTTGGCTATTATGGGACCTGGCCCACTACCTGATGCTGACCATTCTGACATCCCTAGCCTCACCCCTATCCAATAGGCTAATCCATCTCACACTAGTCTCATTGACCCTATCCTCTACCCTATACTATCCCTTGACCTCTAGGTCTCCCTCGTGGGGGTACCCATACTGTATCTATTAATCTAAGTGGTGACGCAAACCATGCATTATATGCTAGAGTGGTTTGCGCATCTACCTGAACCTTATCATATATCCATGTCCTAGCCTTTTTTGGATCAACTTAGGTACCCCATGTCACCTCCCTCGCAGTCCTCACAAAAATGGTAGTGTAATATTGTGCAAGTGCATCTTGCACCTCTCTGAAGTGTCTAGCCATCCTATATGTAAATTATCACTCAATCATAGTGTGCTCTGGGCCCTGCATATGTCAGGTCTGAGAATCAGAAAGATAATGGTGGTCATCATACCAAGCTAGTATTTGAAGCCATGATTTCCATCTAAACACTATCATATCGTAGATCACTTGATGCCAGTATGGAATCCCTAACTGATCTGTGTGTTCAAGAGTGATCTAGCCCCTGTATTTGAAGGCCACAAGCTCATCTAGGTCCAAATTAGCCATATGGACTATCAGTTTGAGAAAAAATATATGCTCCCATGCCCATATATGCAATAATGAAATTCCTAATCTAATACCTCACTTGTAGCAATAAAAAAACTAGTGCATGTCATGGTAAAGTAGGGCCAACATCACTGGGCCCCACATGAATAGTGTCCTCCTATAGATCATCTTATGCCATGCTAGTCCCCAACTAGAATTGAATCTTCTACCTCACATGTCTAGGGCCATAATGCCAAAAATCAAGGCTCTAAGTATCAATATGAATATAGGTGAGTGTCCTTGATACATCTCTAAATCGATTTGTGAGTTCGCTAGGATGATATTGTCCTAGAAAAGAACCTCATGGAATGCATCTTATCCTAAGTTAGTATTGTAAATCATCTGATCTCCATGGATTGAAATTCATAGCATCCTCCACACATCCCCCAAATTAACTTGCACCTAGCCAGTGGGGAAGTGAAAGAATGAGGTCTCACTATGCCATCACTCTCACAATATTTTCATCATCGCTAGATGTGTCCTCACCATGGGCATGTATGAAATAAACCAGAGCTTGATCTTCTAAAGGTGCTCCTATATAATATCATTTAAATCCTCCAAATCCTCAAGGAAACTAGTTCAATGGTCACACGACATTAGTGGCTAAAAGATCTTATGCATCCATGAAGCGCACAATATCAAAATTTGGCTAAAATCGACAAAGTTTAAAATCTTTTGCCCCCAAACTGAGAAAGGAATCACTGTTTACAATAGTATCGCTATAATTTTATTTTCCAAACAACATCACCAAATTTTAAATATAAGGTAGAGTCATTATATGTAAAGGTAGTTCTGAAATTAAATTATAAATCCAACAAAGCGTTGCTAAGTGAATTAGTGTCGCTATAATCAGTTGGAAACCCTAGTTTTAATCTAGGGAAGTATCACCATTTACAATGGCACCACGATAGGAAACAAAAACATCATCGAAATTCCTAAAATCGTCACAATTTAGTGATGCCAGACTTGACCTAATTTCAACACCTAATAAATGCATAAAAAAGTCAAAGTACAGGAAAAGTCTCAATTTTTGTACTAGTGGTCCTATGCCTGGAGGCCACTGGTACTCTCAAACTCAGTCAATGATGTGTCATGGAAGCACATGGTGTCCCATTTTCACAAGAGGTCAAAGCTCAAACCATAGAAAATCTCAAGGTGTGAATGCACAAATGAATTGAAAATGACCCTTTAGCACATATTTATGCCTAAAAATTAGGGTTTTTTATCCTAATTTAAGGAAAGCTAGCGTTTTAGCCTGTTTTACAAATTTCTAAGCTATGCAACTTATTTTGAGATTTCTTTTGCATTTCTATGCTCATTTTCGCATCTTGGGGCATGTTTTTTCGTACCTAAATCAATATTTTATCTTTGTCAAGTGATCAACCTAAAATTCAAAATTTATGCCCAATTTCTTAAGGGGGCAGGGTACTAGCTTAATTCCTTCTACTGGGGCAACAATGGGGCATCCAAAAATTACGAAGCATCCAAAAATCAATTTTTTAAAAAAAAAATTGATCTAAGAAATAACATTAATTTGAAAAGCATCAATCTTTGAACCAACATAATAGGTACCTCGCTTCAAAGAGGGGCAAAATGTAGATTCTTAAAAATTTCCTAAATGATATTACACACTTGAATATGATATATTAAGGGTCATTTCAGGATCATGTGGGTCCAAACTAGGTCCTTAAGTGGCAATGAAAATTATGAAAAATAGAGTTAGGAAACTTGACATTAAAATTTGAAAAGGTTATAAACATAATTTTAAAAATATGTAAGAACCAAATTTGTAGAAAATTGAAAGTAGTTTATAAGATACTAGTCCTATTTTGGAAAAAATAAAATCTATTTGATGAAATTTTGAAATTTCAATACAGTAGTACTAAATTTTCAGGAAAGAAATAAAAAGCAGGTGTATGTCTAACCAACCTAAGTACAAGAAAAAAGTAATATAATTTTTTGAAACTTTCAATATAAGTAGAAGACACGTGCTCATATGTGCCACATTTTTTTGCTAGTAAATAATTAGTTATGAATTTTTTATTAGAAATTTTTAAAAAATATTAAAACTTGTTTGTCTGTCCACCATAACTTGGTCAAAAATTTATGAAAAACATTTTTTTTATGCTATAGTATGGGAAGCATAAAATGTGTCACATCTTTTGGATTCAAAAAGTGTGAAATCGTTTGAGATTTATAGATTATTTTGAATCAACCTATCAATTAGGACTTCAGTTAGAATGCATGTAGAAAATCAATAATAATTATCTATTTAATTCCAAAAATGTCATTTCTTATATTGGTGGAAATTAACAATTTTATAAATAAACTTTTTCATTTCATCAAATTTAGATTAAAAAATGTCATCAACCACTTTTGGGTCATATCTCCACTTTTTGGACCCTCATGATCATGCAGTCACCCTTAACATCATTTTATCCTGAAATCCATCTTTTTTTCGCTTGTTTGATTAAATTAACCTAGTTATTTAATTAAATGATTCATTTTCATCTATTGATCTAATTAATCTAATTAGGTTAATTTATACCCTTTCACACTAACATTATATGCTATTTAATTGAATAAATTAAATTATTTAATTTAAACCCTAAGTCCTCTCATTTAATTAAATAATCCTAAATTATTTAATTAAATGTCATTTGCACTCCTTATTCATTAAATGAGTTAATTATTTAATGGATATCATATTATTCCTCATCTTGCACATTCAAATTTAGTTTTAATTACTAATTTGATAATTTCCCCTCACATCCACTTGCATAGACAATATTCCATTTGGCTCCAAAAAAGGAATGATTATTTTCAAACAAACTTTGTAATAAACTTTAAATGTTATTAAAAAGTGTGTTTGTTTGAATCATTCTCAACCCTTGATGATTTCTTTGATCCATGTGATCTTTGATTCTCATACATTGATGAGAATCCTTGTTCCATGTTTCACCCTTGATTCAATATTGACCATTGATTGATCAAATCAATCTAATCCCTTGATTCTTCATTTGCTCTTCTATTAATACTTCACCATTTGGAGAGAAATAGATCCATATTTTGATAGAAAAAGTAATGCTATTGAAATTCATACTCATTTGCATCCATATTTAGCACTTATTAGCATTTTAGCTTAATCCTCATCCATATTAGCTTAAGCACCTATTAATGGATTCCATGTTAACTTAGTTTCCTTCTATTTTAGCCTAGTTTGCATCCATGGCTTGCATCTTTAAATTTTGTTTACTTTCAACATGGATTTCTTCTATTTTATCAAGCATTTTAATATTTATAACTCATCTTCATCATGTTAAACTATTTTTATATCATGTTTCACAAATATCTCATCAATTTCATTGATTTTCTTCAATAAAATTGATTGGAGCAAGCTCATATTATCTGATTTATTGGGAAAGGGTCGCCATTCCACATCAATGTGACACCGCTCCCCCAATTGGATAAGATTCAAGGTATTAAAATAGGTTTTCATTATGTTATCATGTTCTTCATGTTAATTTAATGGGTTCTTAGTGTAGAAACTAAAAAATATCCTGAATGATATCATACACTCGAAGCAGGTATGCTAACATCATTTCCACATAAAAACCCACCCTCTTTTTTCTTAATTAATTAAATTGTTCTAGCTAATTAATTAATTATGTCATTTGCATCTATTCACCTAATTAATTTGATCAAATTAATTCACCCCCTTTCATGCTAACATTTCATCTCATTAAATTAAATACATCAAGTTATTTAATTTAAATCCCTAAATCCCCTTATTTAATTAAATAACCATAAGTTATTTAAATAATTATTATTCCACCTTCCCCCTTTTTATTAAATCACTTTATTTAATTAATGTCATCTAAATCCCCTAATTACATAATTAAACCTTTGTTTAATTATCAATTACCTAATTAAATCTAATTCCCCCCACTTGCAAAGGAATATTCCCATTTAATATTCCTTCCCTTTCTTTGCACAATTAAACTTTGTTTCAATTTGTTAAATGTCTATTTTCCTCACCCATGAGAATATTCCAAAGAATATTCTCTTTCCTCACTCATTTGAAAAAGGGGAATATTCATTTTCTAACAAACTTGCTTGAATTCTTGTGGAAGTTAACTTGTGACCTCTTGTGAAAGTTAAAAGTGTGTTTGTTTGGACAAAGGTGAACCCTTGATTAAAAATCATCATTGATTCTCGTTTGTTGGTGAGAATCCATGATCCATGCCTCCAACTTCTTCCATCCTTGACCGTTGATTATCCTTTTTGATTTCAACCCTTCATTTCTCATTTTCTCTCCTATAAATAGGTCATTATTTGGAGACAAATGGATTCATATTTTTTAAATCAAACTCATGCAATTAAAAGCACTCACACTCACACTCATATTTAGCACATATTTAACATATTTTTCAGTTTAAATTACTTGTACAATAGTTTAGCTTCCATTAATGGCTTCCATGATAACATAATGCATCCATTTTGATTATTTGATAATTAGGGTTTGAATATTTTTAGCTTAAAACTCATTTAGATTAGGCTTGCATACACCCATAGCATATAAAATAGCTTGCATCAAGTGTATTTATCTTTAAATCATGTTTCATCACATATTTTTTTATCAGTTTCATCAATTTTCTTCCATAAAACTGATTGGAATAGGCTCATTTATCCATGAGATTGGGAAAGGGTCGTTGTTCCACATCAATGTGACACCACTCCCTCAATAGGATAACTTTCAATGGATTAGAGTAGGCATTTTAAAATATTTCATAGTTTAGCATGTTAGTTTTGATAAATGGTTAGTTTAGTTTATTTTGAATGATCTCTATTGGATTGATGTTTAGTGGCATGAATATGCTTTGATTCTTCATGGATCAAGTGTAGTCAGCCCATACTAATCCATCAATCACATTTTGGAGCTAGAAGGAGGCCCTAGTATGCATGGGGGCCAGTGATGCTAGCCTCCCTTTAGCATGATATGCATGACTTTGTATACTATGATGGGAGAGTGCTTGGTATAGGGGTTATCCTTCTTCACATATGGGCCTAGAAGCACATTGTCATTCTCCAACTGATTGTTCATATGGTAGATGTGGAGCTAGATGATCTAGTTGTTTGGTGATATAGAGGCACCATCACTCTACAATACATAGGGAATCTCAACATTCCTTACTAGTGTCAAGTGATCGATGAGATGATAGTGTTCTGATGGCGACCATGGATTTATATGCCAGCATGGTATGATGATCAAATTTTTTTATTTTCTCGACATACTCGGTTTGTGCAGGGTCAAGAGACATGATGATTGAGAGGTACCTACCTAATAGGGTTTCCAAACAATTTGGTGAGAGGTAGGATAGGCCTGATGATCAATACACTGCTATTTTTCTAGGTTAGCATGAGAGACAACATGGAGACATACGATCCCAACCCACAAGGTTGTAGAGGGCTTTAGACAGTTGGTTTCTAGGCCATGGGATTATGATCATGGACAAGCAGATGTAAAAACTACGCCTTCTTATGATGCATGGTTCATACCCCATCCCCAACTTACAGATCCAACAAGTATTCCTCCATGAGGGAGGCTGAGAGGGAGGGGTGTAAGCAGAGGTTGGGACCAACCAGATGATGATGTTGGTTTTTTTTTATGTTGCCAGGTTGATCTTCTATTCTACCTATAAAATTTCCAATTCTAATCAAGGGCAGCTCGAAGGACCTGGACCAATTGATGAGGATTTTAACAATAAACATCCTAAATTTTGGGCTTTGCAAAACCCAAGAGGGTGGTCCGCATAATGTGTTTATAATCTCTGCACTGAACTTAGAAACAATCATTAACAATTAATAGATAATCTCATTTAATAGCTCAACATAATAGGATAATATTGAATTGAATTAGCTTTTCATCAATAGTATCAACTACTTGGAGCATGAGATGGTTAAAATAATACTTCACTACTTAAGATAGTCATTTGATTTTCAATTTTGTAGAAATCTCTAAGAAAAGACAAGCAAACATAGAACCTCACAAATAAATACAACTTAGACCAGTGCTATATACTATTGGGGAGTCAGATTCATAAACATTTAAAATTCCATGATAGATTCAAAAACATAACATATAAGATCTCTAAAAATATTTCCTTACAACATCATCAATCTATATCCTAACCCAATACTTCTTACCAAATCCCTTTATAAACATATCCATCTATAACTCCATTCAAGCAATTTAATTAATTCTTTGAATTAAAGCCAAAATGGAAATCATACACACCACAACAGTGAGATGAATGCAATAACCCTTGATTATATTATTCAAAATTATGATATGCTTATACAAAGGAGAGACCTGAGATCAAGATGAATCATTATAATTCAAATTCTAGTACTGTCATGAAACATCAAACCTTCATAAATCCAAAACCCTACTATAGAATGACACAAAACCTAACTTGCATTTACGTTGAATCAACAGGCTTTACAACTTGCTCTACAACTATGCCTAGACTCAACCTCAAAAATATATAACTTGCTAACCCTTATTTATGGCCCTGAAATCCTTCTTATAGAGAATGAAGGAGAAAACAAGCATCGGGCTAGAAAATACACATGTCACCGGTCAATTGGACTACTCTATGACATTTCAAAAATATGATTAAAATCATCGAGTCTTAGAGCATCTTCTTGTTAATTCCACTTATTAGAGAATAGCCACTGCATTGGCCAAACCTCAAAACCTGCGCCAAAAAGCCACCATGGAGACAAAACCATAATTAGTTATAACTATAACCGATGTGTTGTTAGTTGTTGGTAGTAGACAACGTCTGACTCCTCTTTGGTTAAGTACTTGTCAACCTATCTCTAATACTCTTCATTTGTTGACCAATCAAAATTCATCGCCTCATTCACCTTAGTATTGTAAGGTGTGTATTTCACTGCAACCTGATTGGCCTCTCTTTCAAAAGACTCTAAGAATGTGCTGGTGTTAATTATTTTATCCATACTATTCACTAAAAAATGATAATCAGAATCATCACAAATCAATTTGATTTGTGCATTGATAACCTTATCTGCCCTTTCCTACCACTACTGTAGTGATTTAATGTTTCCTTGTGCATCAATTATATATCGCTAAAATGTATCACTCCAATCATCAAAGCTCTTTATCAGCTCCCTAATTCTTCTACTCAAATCTTTAGGCAGGGCCTGGAATCCCTTCAATGATTTCACAAAGATTTGAGTAGGCTTCAATGACTAGGGCCTATTGTCTGCATCAAATCTAGAAGCTTTATACATAATATCTAAATAATTGGCCCTAGGGATTCACTTCTCAACCAAAGGAGAAAATATTTCTCGATCCTTATTGATGTTTTTTATTCCATTCAAAAATAAAGAATATAAAGAATGCACAGATGGTAATCTACCATCAACCTTCTCATTTAGATGCCTCAGAACTGTGTCAACCACCTCTTTTTGTTTGGAAATTTCGCCATCCTCACTTGCCTTTAAGGCAGCCTATAATTTTATAATCTTACTCAACATTTTCTTCTTGGTGGGATCCATAGAATACTCAACTTCTTCTTCAACTGGCGTTGGTGTAGGACTGAGAGCAGATGTTTGGATGGGGGATCCTAGAGTAGAAGAAAATGGAGTAGTAGGGGGGACTGATTCTGAAATAGAAGGTAATGCTCTTATGCCAGGATCACTAGAGGATTCTCCCACCTGTCCATATTCAACCTATCTACTCCAGATTGCAGCTCAACATTCATTTGTTGCATCCTACTATATTCTCCAATAATTTTATTGTACTTCTTCGTCAAACTCTTCTTTTTAGCCTCTTCCCTTTTAGCTGTCTTTTGCACCAACTTGGCCACATTTACTATTAGGCTTGTAGCTTCTTTTTATGAAGTTTCAGAAGCTCTTTTGATAATTAGACCTCCCCTCAAGTTTGGGCTAATATCAATTACATTTGGCTTTCTACCTTAGGGTGCCAATGCCCATATTGCCAAAGTTTCATACTCCTCACTGAAGGCAAAGTCCTGCAAAGCTGCCTTAACCTCTTCTTCACTATTTTGTATGGGGTGCTTGGACTGTAAGATAGCATTGAACACTACAACAACTTTTTATCAACATTATAACACCAACATTGATCTCAAGCACGTACAGTTCGTAGTTGTTTTAGTAACCCAATTTATAACATATTAAATCTTGACACAAATATTAAACACTTTATTAGTCATTTTCGATATGGACAACTGAGACACATGGCGCTCGCCCGTGATTTCACAATCAGTTGAAACCCAACGGTGAGGCCATCACAACATCACAGGGAACCGGTCAGGATCAACCGTAGGATGATCGATAGTCATTAAAAAACATTCCCTTCAAAATAAAATAATTATTAAAAGGGGATAGGGGACATCACCTAGGCCAACAACAAACAATGGCTTAAATTTGTTCTTAAAACACGAGGCACGGGATGACCTAGACTTAGGAAATAATAAAGTCAGGCGAAATATTTAACACTCTTTATTAAAAGGGTCCCGACCTAGATGATTCAATGGGACATAAGTCATTTTAAAAACCTCCCTCAAAAAGGTAATGGCGAAATAGATCCAACCCAAGGTTTAAGATAGAACACTAGGATTCCATGAAGGCAAAAATAAAAACCCAACCCTAGGTTTCTTCTAAATAGCATGATAGACCAGTAATGTGGAAAAATAATTAATGAAACTCAAAGAAAAAAATTTGAGGCTCCACCAGTGGCTCTAGTTGGGGACGTTCATTCCACTGGAATGAAGCGAGAATAAAAAAATCTTAGGTAGAGAAGACCAGTTGTAGAGACAACCAAAAAGGCTTATCCGAACAAGACAATCCAACAAAAGGAAACCTACAACTAACATATATACAGATCTAAGCTATTGTTCATGGAAAATAATACTTTATATGAATTATAACTTCAAGAATTATTCATGAACTGGAAATTCAAGAACATCACCATCATTTCTTGGAGGAAATATCAATCTTCCCCCCACTTATTATTCACCAGGAATGGACCCAATCAGATTGCATCAAATTTACCATGTTTTCCTTTGTCTTCCAACTTGGCATTCCACATCAAAACCATATCTCCATTTTGGAAACTCCTTGCAGTTGTCTTCTTGTCATACAAATTCTTTACCTGTAACTACAATTTGGCATTTTTCATCTAAGTTTGCGTCCTGCTCTCATCTAATTCTATGAGAGATTCCACTTTCAAATGCATTTCATCTTCTATTTCATTATCATACATCTGGAAAAATTTATACATCTCCATCAAGTTATTCTGGGGAAACCTTGCATTTATCCCATAGACTAAATCAAATGGGGCACAACCTATTGCCTTCTTCACAATCACCCTATCTTCCCAGACTGCTAATCTCAATTTAGAATCCCATGCCTTCTTATTTTGATCTAGGATTCTCTTGATAATATTCATCAAGCTTTTATTTCTTGATTGTTCTTGTCTATTTCCTTGTGGGTGGTAAGGTGATGAGTAAGAGACTTGGATGACATTCTTCTCACATAAATCCATGTATTCTTCAGACCTGCAACACATTTCATTAACTGACACAATTTTCTCTGGACATTCAAATCTAGTCACTATATTACTCATTAAGAAATCAATTACCACCTTACTAGTTTATTTCTTTGTTGGAATTGCTTCCACCCATTTGGTAAAGTAATCAGTGGCCACCAATATCCATGAATGGCCTCCACTTGATTTACATGCTAACTCTCCTACAAAATCAATACCCCATTGGTGGAATGGAGATTGCACTGCAACTAGTTTTAAAGGTAAGTTACTAGAGAATCTTAACTTACCAGAGAAACATTGAAAAGCATCACATGTATTCACTAATTGGTGTGCATCCTTAAAAATAGTAGGCCACCAAAACCCAACCCTCATTACTTTGTGTGTAGTTGTATTGGCCATATAATGCCCTCCAAAAACTCCATTATGCATTTCATTCAAGAGTTCTTTTGCTTGATCTTGGTATACACATTTCAACATAACACCTTCTCCATTTCTCCACCAGAGTTTTCCTATTATGAAAACATATTTAATGGCATGTAACTTCAATGTCCTCTTTTAATTCTTACTTAAATCATCAGGGCATTTCATCTTTTGTAAATAATAGATCACACCCTTGTACCAATCATAATGTTCCATGTCACATATGTGTGATCTATTCTCTGCTTCTAGAAAATTTATTTGATTTGCTTCAAGATTAATTTGGGCCATAAGATTGGCCAGTCCTTGTCCTCTCACCATCTTGGTAATCTGAATTTCAATGTTGAATTCTTGGATCATGTTGATCCATCTACATCTTCTTCCTGACACTTCCTGTTGTGTAAAAATGTCCTTCACAGCAACACTAGGTACATAGGAAATTATGGTAGCTCACATCAGATATACCCTAAAATGTTTTACTGCTTTTACTAGTGCATATGCTTGTTTTCATTTATGTCATATTTAAGTTTTGCAACCTACAAGGACTTTCTGAAAAAGGTTATAGGCTGTTCAAAACCCTCAACATTATTTTGTAATAACACAACTGCAATTCTATGGAATGAAGCAAATGAGAATATTTGTAAGGGTTTGGAAAAATTAGGGGTTCTTAACATAAGAGCCTTCTTTATAGCTTGCTTAATGGCTTGGAAAGCCTGTAGTGACACTTCTTCCCATTCAACCTTGGCGCCTTTCTTAAGAATCTTAGAAATAGGGTGAACTATCTCAACAAAATTTGTTATGAACCTCCTTAAGAAATTGATTTGTTCAAAGAAATATTGTATTCCTTTGACATTTCGGGGTTGTGGGATCCTATCTATTGCAATTACCCTTTCTGGATCAATTTTGACCCCATCCTTAGAAACAATATGTCCCAACAACTTTCCCTCCTTTACTCCAAAAGCACACTTCTTTGGATTTAAAGAAATATCATATTCCAATGCCCTACAAAACACTTTCTCTAAATGTTCACAATTGTCATCTTCTTTCTTGGAATATGTTGTTAGATCATCCTGATAAATCACCAAAAACAAATTAATGAAATCTACAAATGCCACATCCATGGCTCTCTAAAAAGTAGCCCCTGCATTTGTTAGACCAAAAGGCATTCTCACATATACATAAGTTCCCCAAGGTGTAGTTAAATTTGTCCTAAATTGTTTAGACTCCTTAACCATGACTTGGTTATAGCCAGAAAACCCATCCATCATAGACATTAACTCATAGCCTGTCACCCTCTGCAATATGGCTTCCATATTTGGCAATGGGTCTTTATCCTTTAATGAGGACACATTCAAATTTCTGAAATTCACACATAATGTAATGTCTCCATTTTTCTTTCTCACATGCACCAAATTTGATACCCAAGATGAATGTCTAATTGGTTTGATGATCCCTGCATCTCTTAACTTCATTAGTTCTTCTTGCATGTTTGGGGCCAAGGTAGGATTAATAGGTCTTTTCTTTTTTCGTAAATGGCTTAGCATCACTACTCAAAGGAATTTCATGTTGAAACAAATCTTGCCTATAAGCCTTAAGATCATCATAAGACCAAGCAAATAGATGTCTGAATTTTTTTAACAAATCAATTAACATCCTTCTCACCTTTGGTGACAATTTATTTCCAATATACACCTTTTTTGGTGATGCATTTGTTCCAAGGTTTATTTCCTCCAAGTCATCAGGATGGGAAGCAACACAATTATTCTTCATCCTATCCTGGTTGTCAAACACTCTTTCAAGAACAACTAAACCTTTTGGAATTGTGTTAGTTTTTAACTGAATAACTTCATTCCCAAAAACAGTATCCTTACCATCAATTTTTTCAACAAAATCTCCAAAGTCAATTTGTTGACTTTCATACTCATCCACACAACTTAAAAATCTCAATATATCATCACTATAAAAAACCTGCTAGTTCTTGATATTATTAGGAACAGATGGTCTGGTTTGCACTTCAAGCTTTGAAATCCTAGCATAAGTCATTTCATCTGGTCTCAATGCAATATTTGATAGCAAATCTGCCACCTTATTATGGCCTCTTTCCATCCAATTTATACCAAAAGCATCAAAGTTCTCTAATTCATCCCAAACAACATTTCTATATTGTTTCAGCCTTTTATTCTTTGACACATATATGGATCTAACTTGGGAAATCTCAAGCTCAGAATCTCCAATCACTTTGAGCTTCTTGATTCCATGTTTTTAAGCCAACCTCAGCCCCAATAATAAGGCTTCATACTCGGCCACATTGTTGGTGCATTCAAATAACAGACTGAAAGAGAACCTGAATGTCTTTCCACTCGAAGACCTTAGCAACATACCTGTGCCAGATCCTTCCTTTGAACTTGCACCATCAAAATAAATATTCCACAAATCATTAGATTCTAACACATGTTCAAATTCTGTATCAATTGGTGCAACAGGTTTATCACATTCATGAGGTGGTTCCTCAACCCTGTACTCATTTAGGCCACAGTCAGTAAAACATGTCAAATTATCAGTCGGATCATGCTCAATCATATGAGGCACCTTGGACTCTCTTTCAATCTTGACATCTTTTCCATCAATTTAAAAGGTAGCAAATGAAAAATCACATTGCATGTTACCTCCCATTGATGCACTCCACTTCCTTGACAAGAGCATCCCAAAATGAGGAGGGATGTCTACAACTAGAATAGTCAGTGCCAAAACCTTGTCAGGGTATTGGGTTAGTTTATCTAGGGAAATGATTTAATAGTCCCAATAACTAGCACTTCTCTTGAATATAATGCATAGAATTTACCTTGAGTAGTGTCTACTGTTAAGCCCATTGCTTCCATAATCTTGACTGGCATAACATTATTGGACGCCCCTGAGTCTATCATACAATTTCTTAGAGTTTTCCCATTTATATCAACACTCAGGAAAAATGGATTTATGTTCTCAAGGCATGTATTGATAGAATTCCCTAGATATACAGGGGGAATTTTTGTTACAATTTCCTCCACCTCTTTCTCTTTCATTTCTTCCTTTTCCTATGCTTCTTTACAATTTCCTTATTCAACTTTACTACTAGAAATTTATGTAATCAAGGCTATTTTTTAATTCTTTATGCTCATCTATTCCCATCATCTTGAGCCAAGGTACAATAAATTTAACTTGGGACAATACTTGAAATATGTCTAAGGGTGTGTATTTAGGTAGGTTAGGAATCGTACCTTCATTAGTTTCTTTATTTTCCAATTGTTGTTTTCCTTCAAGTTTCTTTTTCTTTCCTTCTGGAGCACGTTCAACAAATTTGATAATAACTTTGGTCTTTATCAACAAAGGAGTGACATATTCATGAGGAATTGGGATCTCAGTCCTTTTTGCCCATATCTTGTCATTATTGACCTCCTTGATTTTGACAACATCATTTTTGTTATTTTCTTTAACACCCTTATTTTTATCTTTCTTTTCCTTAATAAAAAAGCCACCAGGCTTACCCTGCTCACCACCCATAGTTCTATTTCATAGCTACAATGTACTTCTCATTTGAGCAACCATCTCTTTAGTCAACCGGTAAATATCATCTTCTGATGGTCTCCTTAGAGACACTGGATCTTCAACCTTCTCCATATTGTAGGCATGATGGTCAAACTCACCTTCCTCATCACAAAAAACTTGTTTATAATCACTAGATTTCACTTCTCTGTCATTGATTATTCACATCAACTTCTTGCAATTCCTCATCAAAAGAACATTTAGCTTCATCAATATATGACCAGGCCATACAACAATCTACATCATTTTTCTCAAAATCATAAGTCTCCTCATAAGCATCCTCTTCTTTTCCTTCAATGGCAAGCATTTGGGCCACACCACACTAATTTTGATCATGTGGATGTTTACACATCTCACACCATGGTCTATCTTGTACCAAATTTACAAAATGCTTCTGCAAAGGACTTGGTGTCTACTAATCAGTTTTAGGCTTCTAAGCTGGTAGTATTGGTTTTCCATCCTTCCAATTCGTGTTGTAGGGATAATTTTGCAGTCTAGGAGGTCTATCATTTTTATTATACTGGTGCTTATCATTTACAAGACCCTTATCTTGCATAGAAACAATATACTTTATATCCTTCAAAGTGTTGAGGACCTTATCCCACTTCTCATTATCCTTAGGGCCTGTAGTAGAGACTTTCTTAGTTTTATTCTAGGATTCTTCAAAAGAGTAGGTTCTTCCCTTCTACCATATTTTTCAAAAGCTTTCCAATTTCTTTAAATATTAATGGCCACTCTGAAAGAATCCCTCATGGTTTGAAGGTCCTTATCTCTAAGGAGATATGACATTTTAGCATCAAAAGCATTGAAATGAGTGGTTAAACAAACATTCTCATCAAGTCTCATCACTTGAAGCAACTTATACATTGCCTTTTGAAATCTAAGGTTAAACTCTTTTGTAGGCTCATTAACTGATTTCTTGATGTTGTTGAATTCATTCAATATGAAACTAGCATTAGTCTTATCACCATATTGTTCTTTGAAGCATTTTTCAAACTCTTCCCATGAACCAATACTAGTATTTGGTAGACCCCTATACCAATCCCTTGCATCTTCAGACAAATATTGGAAAAAAAAATTCATTACTACATCCTCATGTTCTACTTCATATTAATTTAACATATCCATGAAGGCTTTCAAATGTTCCTCTGCTGAAAAAGAATTATTCCCAGTAAACTTATTCACCTTTTCTCTTAACTCATCTGGGATGGGATTTGCGTAAGCCGAAATACCATCAAAGAATAATTTCCTATATCTTTCTAATTGTATAGGTCTCCTCTAAAATAGTCTCTATTTGTGATGTCACATGTGAAAGGGCATCTTTCCTAGGATGGTGTTAAACCACCCTCTCATTTATCTTTATCCCTTCAAACTTTTGTTTTCCCTTGTCCAAAACATGTTTAGGATCTGGATTACTTGATTGTGGCTTAACAGGGTTCAAGGGTTTTGGGTCTGCAGGCTTTGGTTGGACCTCATCTTGACCTACAGGACTTACTTTGGACATTAGCTTCACCTCCTTATCAAAAAAAATTTGTACAAAAGGACCTTCCTCTTCTGGGTCTAGTCTACTTTGGTTCAGGAGTTTCATAGTTGCCAATTGTCTAATTAATCTATCCCTCTCAATGACAACATGCATCAGTTATGTTTCCTTTTCTTTGTCCTTTTTTATCCTAAGCTCAACTTTCTTTTGGATCTCTCATCTTAAAGAACTAATATCCCCAAAAACATCTTTAGGGTTAGGAAAAGTCATGTCAAAACTTGATGTTTCACTTAAGTCTATCAAGTTTGCTTCTTCATGACTAAATAATAAAGGAGTTCCCTCATCTTCAACAGGAGGAGGAAACACATCACTAGTGCATTCTCTATGATGGCTATGACTTCTACTCCTAATTATTCTCTCATTATATTGGACACTCATAGGCCCTTTATTATGACAAGATACATCCTCTTGAATAGGTGTATTAAATAATGCATAAAAAAATCCACAGCTATCTAACTCATAATATCTAGATATATGTTCAAAAGTCTCAGGGATAGGATGTAAAGGCTTACTTGTACCTTGGTGTATAGGATTCTCTAATTCAGGAGCAACATTGCTAGTTTCTGATTTCTTCTTTATCCAGTCCTTCTTCTTCATCTTAGGAAATTCGCCTTCCAATTTCTGTTCTGGGTGATTCTTCATGAAGGACCTGGTGTTTTTCATTCTTTGTGCTTGTCCAAAAATATTTTAATTTGCATTAAATCTTCAAACTAAATTCAAACTGGTGCAGAGACTTCAAAGTCACCATCCAATTATCTTGGGAAAACCAATTGTTCAGAAACACTTGGAAATTTTTTAAAAGATCTTTAGATCTCTCATACTGACAATGTACAAAACGTTTTCATGAGATATTTGCAAATTTTGAACAACAGATGAATTAGATAAAAGAAAATAAAATTCATGGGCTCAACCTTCAAATAATAGCAATACTATAATAACTCTATGCAAAATGGATAACCGACCTGCTAACAAGAAATATTCAGACATCCCTAGCAGAGTCATCATTTTGTTGGTTTTTTTTTATGTAACCAGGTTGATGTTCAATTCTACCTATAGAACTTCCAATTTTAATCAAAGACAGCTCGAAGGACCTAGACCAACTGATGAGGATTTTAACAATAAGCCTCCTACACTTCGGGCTCTGCAAAACCCAGGAGGTTGGTCCCCTTAATGTGTTTATAATCTCTACACCAAACATATAAACAATCATTAACAATTAACAAATAATCTGATTTAATAGCTCAACAGAATAATATAATACTGAGTTGAATTGGCTTTTTGTCAATAGTATCAACTACTTAAAGAATGAGATGGTTACAACAATAATTCACTACTTAAGATAGTCATTTAATTTGCAATTTTGTAGCAAGCTCTAAGAAAAGACAAGAAGACACAAAACCTCACAAACAAATACAACTTAGACCAGTCAGATTCATAAACATTTAAAATTCCATGACAAATTCAAAAACATAACATATAAGATCTCTAACAATATTGCCTTACAACATCATCAATCTATATCCTAACCCAATATTTCTTACCAAATCCCTTTATAAACATATCCATCTATAACTCCATTCAAACACTTTGATTAATTCTTTGAATTAAAGCCAAAATGGAAATCATACACACCACAACAGTGAGATGAGCACAATAACCCTTGATTATATTATTCAAAATTATGATATGCTTATACAAAGGAGAGACCTGAGCTCAAGATGAATAGTTATAATTCAAATTCTAGTACTACCATGAAACATCAAACCTTCATAAATCCAAAACCCTACTACAGAATGACACAAAACCTAACTTGCATTTATGGTGAATCAACGGGCTTTACAACTTGCTCTACAACTATGCCTAGACTTGCCCTCAAAAATATTTAACTTGCTAACCCTTATTTCTAGCCCAAAAATCCTTCTTATAGAGAATAAAGGAGCAACCAAGCATTGGGCCAGAAAATACAGATGTCACCAGTCAATTTGACCGCTCTATGACATTTCAAAAATGTGATTAGAATCAACAAGTCTCAGAGCATCTTCTTGTTAATTCCACTCATTAGAGAATAGCCACTACATTGGCCAAACCTCAAAACCTGCGCCAAAAAGCTGCCATGGAGACAAAACCATAATCAGTTATAACTATAACCACTAAGTTGTTAGCTGTCAGTAGTAGACACTGTCTTACTCCTCTTCGGTTAAGTACTTGTCCACCCATCTCTGATACTCTTCATCTATTGGCCAATCAAAATTCACCACCTCATTCACCTTAGTATTGTAAGGTGTGCATTTCACTACAAACTGATTGAACTCTCTTTCAAAAGACTCTAAGAATGTGTTGGTATTAACTATTTTATCCATACTACTCACCAAAAAATTAGAATAAGAATCATCACAAATCAATTTGATTTGTGCATTGATAACCTCATCTGCCCTTTCATGCCACTGTTGCATTGGTTTAATGTTTCCTTGTGGATGAATTATATCTAGAAAAAATGTATCACTCCAATCATCAAAGCTCTTTACCAGCTCCCTAATTCTTCTACTCAAATGATCAGGTAGGGCCTAAAATCCCTTCAATGATTTCACAAAGATTTGAGTAGGGTTCAATGAGTGGGAACTATTTTCTGCATCAAATCTAGAAGCTTTATACATAATATCTAAATCATTGGCCCTAGTGATCCACTTCTCAACCAAAGGAAAACCTATTTACTGATCCCTATTGATGTTTTTTATTCCATTCAAGAATAAAGAATATAAGGAATGCATATATGGTAATCTACCATCAACCTTCTCATTTAGATGCCTCAAAACTATGTCAACCACCTCATTTTGTTTGCAAATTGCACCATCTTCACTTGCCTTTAAGGCAGCCTATAATTATGTAATCTTACTCAACATTTTCTTCTTGGTGGGATCCACAAAATACTCAACTTCTTCTTCAACTGGCGCTGGTGTAGGACTGAGAGAAGGTGTCTAGATGGGGGATCCTAGAGTAGAAACATTTGGAGTATTAGGGGGGATTGATCATGAAATAAAAGGTAACGCTCTAATGCTAGGAGCATTGGAGGATTCTCCCACCTACTCATATTTCAACCTATCTACTTCAGATTGCAGCTCAACATTCCTTTGTTGCATCCTACTATATTCTCCAATTATTATATTGTACTTCTCTATCAAACTCTTCTTTTCAGCCTCTTCCATTTTAGTTGTCTTTTGGGCCAAATTTTCCACATTTACTATCAATCTTGTAGCTTTTGTTTTTGAAGTTCATAAGTTCTTTTGATAATCAGCCCTCAGCTCAAGTTTGGGCTAATATCAGTTACATTTGGCTTTCTGCCTTGGGGTGCCAATGCCCATATTTCTAGAGTTTCATACTCCTCACTAAAGGCAGAGTCTTGCAAAGCTACCTTAACCTATTCTTCACTATTTTGTATGGGGTGCTTGGACAATAAGATAGCATTGAATGCTCAATCATCGGGTATGTCCCATTCTGGAAAAATCAGGACACCAACCTAAGTCACAAGTCTTCTTCCCTCCTCAGGAGTGATGTTTTTGAATTCTTCCATCAGCTCGGTCTTAACCTCATCATCATTCTCCTGCTCAAACCTATAGGGCCTTGATTCTCTCCTTCTCTTGCACTTTTCCTAGTATTCTTCTAGTTTCATCCTCCAAACTAGTTGCAAGAATACAAGAGTCTTCACAAATGCCTCATCATCCAAGAATGCCTTGCAGGCCTCCATCCTGGCATCTTGTACACATTGCCCCTTTACATCCATGTCAGAAAGCACCAACTATGTTGATCTAAGAGGGGAAGGTATACCAACCTGCATGTCTTGATTAGTCACAATTATCTCATCCATCAGAGCCTCTTGTGTATCCTCAAATCTCTGCCTCTTAGGGCTTGGCTTTGATGGTAGCACTACAGGATGACTTCTTGGTGTCGAATGCAGATCAACAATCCTTATCCCTCCAGGTGCTCTAATCCTTGGACCTGGATGTGATGATGCTTTCATTATTTTTTTCCCCTTCTTATCCCCCTCATCCTCATCACTATTGTCATTCCTCTTGTATAGAGGTCGATCAATTCAGGGCTGATAAGTTGGCCTTTTTTCTTCAGGCCTCACCTCTGGTCTTTGAACCCCAAAGTCCAATTCCAAATTGACCTTCTTGGTCATCAAGGTGCCCATAATCTTTGTAAAATTATCCAACAAGAAATCAATTCTCTTGTAGAATGGAGTAAACTCCATTAATTGATCATATTTTGGATCCATTTTATGCACTATGGCCAACAACTTCTCATATGCAATCCATTTTTCTTTATTCAATTCTTGCCTATTCAAATCAAATTTATTTCTTATTAGGTTCTTAGGAAAATTGAATTCATGTGCAAATCTGCCACCTTTAATTCTTTGCCTGAACAAGGAAAAGAATCCCTCAGGGTCATGTCGCCTCCTAGATCCGCTCTTCAAATGGTAATCATCAAAAAACCTTCCAAAGTGGACCCATCCTCCTGTGGAAAAGACAAAATCTGAAACAACAATATAATCAGGGAACAAAGTCCCCTTTCCTTTCCCTCTGAGGTTGTCCTCATGAATACAACCTAGTTTCCACATGACCTCGACAAACCCCATTTTTGACTGTACATTATATGGGAGAATATGAGGAGCTCCTTGGAAACCATATACCCTTAGGATAGTGCTTATAGGGTACAAGATGATGTCACCCCAATTGTGGTAGACCTTCAAATCAACCTTCCTCACTTTTGGTTGGAGGAAGTCATGCAACTCATCAAGAACTCTAGGCACATTTAACACCAACCGAGCTCTGAGTCTAGAGGAAAAGCAGTTATAAAACTACACAAAACTGGCACCTCCCTTGTTGAAAGACAGGTCTACACTCCAAACATGTACTGGTAATCTTTCTCCATTTACTTCTTACCTCAACTCCATATTTTTTGAGAATTCGACATTCTTGTATAGGACTATATGCATTAATAGGGAGTACCAACATCCCCCACATGAAAATTCACCAAACCCTCATGTATCTTTTTTGCTAGAAAAGATGCATAGTCATACACCAAGGAAAAATTGGGATGTTGAATCTGAGCCCCCAAAACATATATGCAATGGACATCACTGTATTTGGGCTGAATCCAAAAATATGGCATATGAATAAAAGGTTGCCAAAAAGTGATTTGAAAAATAACTTAGCCTGAAAGGCTCCTGGTCACTTGGGCCGATATGAATCATTAAACTGCTTGCCCTGACCAGATGTGGAGGAAGCAACTTTAATCTGAAAAGAGGCTTTGACCTTGCATATTCCTGCATCGTCTCCTCAAGATCAATTGGGACCAAGAATGATCTAGACTCACTCAAATCAAAAACCTGTTGAATCTCATCTGCACTTATACTTAGCTGAATCCCACCATCATTATCCCTAATTACCCTTGTAATAGGGTCATAACGTTTTGCCACCACTCTGAGTAGGTCCACGTTAGGAAACACATTTGGAACTGTTAGTTTCCCCATGTCGTATCTCCAACCATTATAGAATGGGTGGGGTAATTTTCATTGTCCATACCATAGCTTAAACATTTCTAGACCCGTCATAGGAACCCTAGCATCTGCAATATTATAATTCTTGCACACTAGCCCTTCGCCTAGGGTTCTTCCACTCATTAAAATCAAGCCCCTCCTCTTGTCATTTGTTGATAACAAAATTTGATCTAGAAAATCATCATATGAATTCCTTTGCAAATAATCAACATGGCCAAAGTGTTTCTTCGGTGGTTCCATCTCAAACAACAGGTCTTCCTTAAAATTTTAATCCTTGAACAAACTAGGGCTACCCAAAAAATGAAATTACAACACAAGTGTGCAATTTCCAACAATTCAAAGGAACCAGTAACCCTACGACAATAATCAACAAAAACCTTGACCAAAACACTACAACTTTTCACAAAAACACAACCAAATTAACCCAGTGATATAGAAATAAACTCATGAGATTTCACGCCTTGCAGAGAACCAAACTTTCGTTGTGATTGCTCGAAAAACTTTATCTCTAGCTCTGAACTGCTTCGAAAATACTTGACTTCCTTTGTGGTGAAGATAGAATGAAAACAAATAATTTATGTCGATTAAATTTAGCTAGTAGACATCTCATCTGCCATTAAAGCTCATTTTCATGTCATGCCAATGGCTCCAGTCGTATTTGATGCGAATTTAAATTCCAATCGTCGATATTTTTTTTTTGTCAGATCATTGAACGACCACCTTCAAAAATGTTGATGCAATCTCCATGTCAGCATCGAGGGTCCACCACAATATGAAGCACCAAAGGAGTACACGTGGCACCCGCTAATGATATCACAATCACTAAACATCTTGCATCTTTGGATCACGTGATGGCTGGCAACCATTGATTCCCACCATCGCCAATCATGTTCATTCAAAGCCATCATCAACACCAAACATAACTGTTGATAAATTTTTTATCAAGATTATAAAACCACCGTCGATCTTGGGCATGTGCAGTGCGCAACAATTTTAGCAACCCACTTTATAACATATTAAAGCCCAACACAAATATTAAACACTTTATTAATCCTTTTCGACAATAATAGTTGAGACATGTGGCACTCGCCTGTGATTTCAAAATTAGTTGAAACCTAGCAGTGAGGCCATCAAGAGATTGCGTGGACTGGTTAGGATCAACCATAGGATGATCAATGGTCATTAAAAAACATCTCCTACAAAATAAAATAATTATTAAAAGGGAATAGAAGACATCACCTAGGCCAAAAACAAATGATGGATTAAAGTTATTCTTTTCTTGAAACCCGGGGCATGATCCGACCTAGACTTAGGAAATAATAAAGTCAGGCAAGATATTTAACTCTATTTATTAAAAGGGGCCCGACCTAGACGAGTCAATGGGACATAAGTCATTTTAAAAACCTCCCTAAAAAAGGTAATGGTGAAATAGATCCAACCCAAGGTTTGATATAGAATAGTAGGATTCCATGAAGGCAAAATAAAACCCCAACCCTAGGTTTCTTTCGAATAGCATGACAAACCAATAATGTGGCAAAATAATTAATGGAACTCAAAGAAAAAAATTTGAGGCTTCATCAAATGGATAGGGTAGAGGAAGGGGTAGAGGATAGGATGGTTAGGATGGCCAAGTTCCACATGCACCACCATTGCACTAGTGGCCTCCTCAAAAACCATCGATATAGTAGCAGCCACTATAGTAGCCACTACTGGGGGTAAATCCCCATGATGCTCAAATTTAACAACTACAACATTAGATATAGGTGGTTACGACTTAGAGATTACGTTCGAAAGTAGATATTAGTTATCACAACTAAGAGAGACTAGACCTACCAGTTGGTATTGGTTTTCATAGCTGAGAAGGATCATGAGCGTCAACTTAGATAGACCTCAGATATGCAATTGGCACAAGATTTTGGGTGGCGTTAGCAGTTAGAGGCTATGACAGTCGTAGCATAAATAATTTTTTCCCATTTATACAAAGAGGCCATGACAGAGGTTGCATATTATTGTATGTACTACCACTAGGATGTGCCAGCGGTGATTAGACAACCAGATTACTCACAGAGGATTGGAGCACATCCTTGGGCTAAGGTTTAGCCAGGGAGACAACCTGGGGAGGGGAGTACCCATCAAGGCTAGTCCACTTGTATTTACACTTTTTTATTATTTCTTGATTCTTTATAAAATATACATTCATGGGCTCCTTTTTGATAGCCTCATGGATAATATACTTTTGATGGGTATACATACACTGATTCAAATATTGTACCATGATAGTCACCATTTTTTTGATATATATACGAGATGATATGGATTTGATATGATGTGATGCGTTCATTTTATTTCATGCTTTATGAATGTATGCATTTGATGTTGATATGATGTGATATGCTTATGTATTATGATCATGTATGGATGCAATGTGATGGAAGCGATTTTTTTATTCATGTTTATGTGATATGTGATGATGATCTATGATGCGATGATATGAGATGCAATGATATGGGATGGATGCAATGTTATATTATTTTTCAATATCTTTTTATACAATTTATGATATGATGATGTATACATATGGATGTATGTATGGAAAATGCAAATGTTCATGCTTATGATATGATAATGCAATGTATGTTTATGATATGTGTGCAATTATTTAAGATTCTTAGAATAAAAAATCTATATTATTCATCATGACTTAAATGATAATGATATTATATTAATCTATGTTTTTTGTATTATGATATGCTATGATTATGTGAGATGTATGCATGTTGATGATTAGTGGATGCAAGATGGATGCATTGATGATTTTTTTGTTGAATTTCATCATACCACGTTAGCACGAGAAAAGATAGAAGAAATAAGATGATCAAGACCATTGATTTTGATGATTGATTCCAAAAAGTCCAACAAGTCTATGATACATCGAGGCTTTATTAGAGATGCTGACAAGAAATGCATGATGACGATGAGTTGCTCATATCTTAGGATTGGTATTTTCTATCATTCCTTATTGTTTGATAAAACACATATTGACATATGGAAACCCCTTTGGAACGTATTTTAGAAGTTTAGAATATATCGGCCCAAAGCATATGCAATATTCAGTAACGTACTCCAAACAAATTCCCTACACATAACTAAGAAAGTATGCACCAAGATTATTTTACAAGAATACTCACAAGCAATACAAATGAAACATAATTATCAATGCCCCATTCCTTTCTCTCTAAATTGTTTCGATAGACATAATCGAGAGGTCTTGTAAATGGGTCATTTAAGATAAATTAGAAGAAAAGATCAAAGACAAACAATCAATGTTATCTATATCTCTTTCTAGTTTAATTTAGCTAAGGTGATTTTTGATACTGATGTCCATCATAGGAAGGATGCATCCTAGGACATGTTGATCAGATGGTTTGATTAGGATGAGGTGTGTGATAATTCGTTGATACAAACTTTACTAACTCATTTACCTATGATCTAGACTTTAGATTTTGACACTTAGGTTTTCACTTTATGACTTGCAACACTTGTATTCTATTTTTTTTTCCAAAGATTGAAGGTGACGATCAATTTATTATGGGTGAAGGTTTATTGTGGGTGAAAGTGGAATGGGATGGATGGGTTTTGATTTTTTGGAATATTTTAATGTTTTTGGTATTTTGAAAATGTTTTGAGGTTGTCTTTGGTATTTTTGAGTTGCTTATGTGATTTTTTTTTATTTTCAATTATTTGGGGTTGTTTAGGGTTTTCTCCAAGATATTTGATGCTATTTAGGTCTTTTAAATGTTTTCTAATGTTTTGGGGTTTTTAATTTTCCAATGTTTTTGTGTTTTCCAAGTTTTTTGAATGTTTAGGGATTTGCCGAGATATTCGGACCAAGAAACTAACCTAAAAGACGTATCCTAGGGGCATCAAGGGCTGATCAAACATGAGCCTTTCCTATTTTACACACATAGAGACCGTATAATTTGACTAACTAGGCTTATTGATGATGAGAAATGAACAGTTGATGGATTGCCAGCTTATTATGACGAAATCCTAAAGGACTAACCTAGGGTGTCTCAGGGGCACATCAATGATGGCCTTTCCTACGTTGAAGCTTAGCGACTCGTAGTTTGACAGGGTACTATTTTTGGGTTTTCAATGTTAACCTTTTTAGGAATTTTTGATGTGTTTTGGATGTTTTGGATTTTGACTTTATAATTTTCAAAAATGTTTTTGGATTTTAGCTATACACGGTTTTGCAATTTTTTTTTGGATTTTTTGGCTATACAAGATTTTGATGTTTATGGATTTTGATGAGATTTTATGAATATTTTTGGGATTTTGGATAACCTTAAGATATACAAGAACCTGATCCAATCTATAGTGAATTACCCCTGGTATGATATGATAGACTACCTTGATATATGTAGGACAAACTAACCTTAGGAATATTCTAAGTAGTACTAAGGGAGTATGATACTTCACAATATCAAGCTATGATCCAGACATGGATGAGTGATGGAAAAAATAGGATGAATGATGTGATATAATGGATGGAATGATAGGATAAAGAGCCTAGGTAGATGTAGGTGCTTTATTTATCCAAGGTGCATGTTTGCCAGGTTTTCACCATGGTACCTGTCCAAAGTGATACTTAAGTGGCTTTCACTAGAGGGCAATTGTTTTTCTCTCTTTTTCCAATCCTTTTTCTCATTTTTGGATTTGATCATTTTTTTATTTTTTGGATTTTCAGATTTTACACCCTTCAAGTGTTGACAATTGATATGTTCTTGATCCATAGCTTGTTGTGATGAAAAAGGGACCTAACTAGTTAGGCTCAAAATTTCCTTTACTAGCCTAATCTAGAAGATTCTTTTGATTTTTCTTTAGGACAAGATCCCCACTTGGAAAGATTGACATTTGATTTTCTTGTTATAACTTTGTTTCAATCAATTTTGATATACTTGCAAGTGATTAAGAGCATCAAGGTAATTCTCATCCAAGAATTTTAGCTCATTTTTCTCAGATACTTTGTACTCTTCATCAGTGATTAATTTTTATAGTGACACTTGTAGTGATGGAAGCTTGACCTCAATAGGTAGGATGGATTCTGATCCGTAGACCAAGGAAAAAGGGGTTGCACCTATTGGTGTGAAGATACTAGTTTGATAGGCCCAAAGAGCAAGATTTAACTACGAATTCTAGTCACGACTAGCTTCATTGATTGTTTTCCTTACAATATTCAAAATGGTCTTTTTTGTAGCCTTAGCTTGACCATTTCCCTAGGGGTAATACAAGGTAGAGAATCATTGTTGGATGTTGAATTTTTGACATAGCTCTTTAACATCCTGATTCTTGAAGGGTGTTCCATTGTTGTAGATATGGGTTTGTAGAACACCATAATGGCAAATGAGGTAATTCATGATAAACTTAGCAATTTTATTTCCCATTATGTAATTCATAGGAATGGCTTCGACCAAATTTGTAAAGTACTTAGTGGTTGTTATGATAAACTTGTGGCCATTATGTGAATTTGGGGTAATCTTTCCTATGAGGTCAAGCCCCCACTATGAGAAAGACCAAGGTGTGACCATGGGGTGCAACTCCTGAGTTGGAGCATGAATCAAATCTCCATGATGTTGGCACTGGACAATTTTTGCACAAATTGATGGGCTTCTCTTTCCATGGTTGGCCAATTGTACCCTATCCTTAATAGTTTCTTAGATAAAGTCATACCACTAGAATATGAACCACATATTGCATCATGTACTTCTGTTAAAGCAGTCAAGACTTCCTCTTGGTTAAGAAATTGTAGTAAATTCCCTTCGATACTTTAGCAATACAGGGTATCACCTAGGATCATGAATCAAGATGCCTTCTTTACAAAGATATTTTTAAGGTTAGAGGTCATATTAGATGGAAGGATTCCTCTGCTTAGATAGATGAATATGTCATGATACCATGGGGATATGAGACCAAAAATGACACATGAAAATTCAAATTCAAAGATTTCAAAAGTTGGTACAAGGATTTGTTTTACCAAGAATTTTCATTGGAGGATGCTATGTGGCATGTCTAACAATGATCTAATTATTTCCATGGTGTTTGTTCCTTGATTGTTCATGTGATGGATCTGCTAAAAAGTTATATCAATGAAAATGTATTTGAGACTCTCCACCATCTTCTTGTAAGGAGTAAGCTTGTCATCCTTAGTTTGATAGTCATCATTGAATTGGTTGATAACTAGGTGTAAGTCTCCATAGACTTTCATCTCTTGTATTTTCTATTGAACTGCTATTTTATAGACTTGTGATTAAGGCTTCATACTCAAAAATGTTGTTAGTGTAGGGAAATGATAGCCTATATGACTTTGGAATGAAATCACCCTGAGGGGTGATGAAAAGAATACCTGCCCTTGATCCATGTTGGGTGAACGATCCATCAAAGTAAAATCTCCACTGATCTGTGAGATTGAAAATGAACATTGATTCATTAGAGAATTCAGATATCAATGAGTTCTCAAAATAGATAGGTCCCTCTACTATTTGGTCTACAATCACTTTTCCTTTGATTGCCTTGCACTCCATGTACTCTATATAAAATTTAGTTAAGATCATTATCCATTTGGCCATTCTCCCAGTGAGATTTTCATTGGATAATAGGCATTTCAATGGGTCGATCTTTGCAATGAGTTTGATTTGATGTGACAACATGTAGTGTCTAAATTTTCTATGAAGCAAAAACTAATGCTAAAAATTATTTATCAATGGATGAATAGTTTATTTCATAGGCCACTAAGGTCCTGTTGATGTAGTAGATATCTCTTTATTTTCCATTTTCATCATGTTGTGCCAAAAGAGCACCTAGTGTTGTTGATGTTGCTGAGATATACATGATCAATGATTTGTTTGGTATCAGTGACATAAGCACTAGAGTTGTTAATAAATATTCTTTGATCTATTGAAAATATTTATCATACTTCTCATCCCACTTGTAAGTTATTCTTTTATGGAGAAGATGTGAGAAATGGTGGATTTTGTCTGATAATTGTGCTATGAATCTCTTGATGGACTGCAATCTTCCTTGTAACCTTCTCATCTATTTTAATGTTTTTGGTGGTTCCATGTCTAGGATGGCTTTCACTTTTGCTAGATAAATTTATATCCCTCTTTGTTAGATGATATAGCAAATAAGTTTCCCTGATGCAACCCTAAAGAAACACCTTTTTGGATTCACTTGTACCTTGTACTCTTCAAGTCTATCAAAGATGGGTCCCAAGACTTCTATGTGTTCACTCCTTTTCTTTGATTTTTCAAAAAATTCATCCACATAATTTTCAACTATTTTGTGGATCATTTCATGAAATATGAGAGTAATTTATCTCTGATAGGTCACTCCTACATTTTTTAGCCAAAATTGTATCACGTTCTAGAAATAGGTTCTCCATGTACAAGTAAATGCAGTTTTATGTTGATCCTCCTTGGTGATCATGATATGATTATAGAAATTTTTGTTGTTGGGAACGCTATTGAGATTGTTGTTGTTGTTGAGTTGTGAGGGTTGCTCGCTATGCTACTAAGGCTGCTTGATGTTGTTGTTGTTGTTGCTACACTAGGATTGCTTTCTCTTGTTGTGTTGCCAAGGCTACTTGTTGTGCTACTAAGGCTGATTATTTTTATTGTGATGATAAGGCTAATTTTCGTTATTGCTGGTGTTGGATGACTTGTTGATAAGATTTTTGTTCTTGTTGTCAAGCTAAGGCATGCTCTTGTAATGTAGGATCAGTTGGTTATTGAGACATCTGAGATGGATTTTGGGTGTTGACATTTTTATTGGGTAGCGGATTTTTGATGAGAGGTTGTGGATTCCCTTGGTTCAACATTCCTTGTAAGATAGTGGATTGAGGTGGAGGAATGTAAGTTTGAGGTCCCATTTGATTTTGCATGACTTGGGGGACAAACAGAAAAGATGAGGATGACATCATTAAATTTTACGATGTTAAGGGTACATCAGGACCTTGGGTCCATTGATTGAAAGGATTCCCTTGATTGATGTTTTTGATATTCCCTTGTGTTTGGGATGTAGTCAAGGTATTACCTTGGTTGATGGGGGTTTTTATGAAGGGATTGTTTTAATGTGGGTTGATGATGGATGGGATAGATGTGTTTTGGAAAACTGTTGGGTTTTGATGTATCAACAAGAGGATTGGATGAAGAGGTCCCATGTGGTGGTAAAGGCCGACTTTGCATGAGATTACTTCCTTACCCTTTTGGGTCCAATTTTTCCACACTACCTTGTGTGATGTTGGGCACACATGTGGTACTTGTAGGTATGGATGAAGAGGGGTGTCCTCAAGATGTTGAGGTTGTTGTGGAGTAATGGAGTGTAAGTGGTTTGTATGGATGTTGGGGATCCCAGAGAATGGGAGGAGCACCAAATGTTGGTGTCTAAGTGGTTGTTTGGGATGGAGGATTGGTATCAAGGGTACCCACAAGTGTGTTGCTTTCCAATGGAAGAGTATGGCTAAAATCCTTACCAATACTAGTTGCAATACTATGTGTTGAGTTTTATTTATCCCTAATGATGGAGTTGATGGAATAGTGGATGAAGTCAAGCCTTGTTTCAATGATTGTGCAACAAAATATGGGGAATTAGGAACTATATTATCTAAGGCCTGGTTCTCCATGATTTCTTCCCTAGTAAGTCCAAATGGATTGTTCATGATTTATTCTATCTCATATGGCCCTAATGGTGATGAAGGTTGTTTTGATGGGGTAACATGACTTCTCAGATCAAATTATAGATGATTTGGATCACTTGAGGTAAATGGGAATTTCGTTTTCTCCATGATTCTTGTGTTGTGATTTTGTTTTTACCATAAATTTTGGGTCACCTCTGGGAGAGTTGTGTTGAGATTTGTAATGTTTGAGCTCTAGTTGACTCAAACCTAGGTAAAAGGGATGCTATAAGTCCTTTTGGAGCAATGATGGTAATGGGAGATGAAAAGGTGGATGATGTGGGTATTGTCCTTTACAAAATTTTTGGGATAACACTTTTGACTTAAGTTTGATGTTTTGATGTTTGAATAAAGGATGTTGATGAACTTGGAAATATTTAGGGTACACTTGTGACCTTCAATATAAACTAGTCCAAAAATGATAACTAACTTAGCCAAATGCATGGAAAAGGATTCATTTCATGTACAAAGTAGCTATGTTAGGGGTTGGTTGATAGATGACTTAGTCCAAAAGCATTGGTGTATTCAATTTTTTTTCAAAGTTTGATGAAGTGAAGGATGAGTTTTGATGAAGGGGTGGATGAAATGTTTGACCTAGTGTTGAACTAGAGTGAACCTTTGTTTGATAAGACCACAGTAGTGAGGAACATGCTAGAACTCTAAAGTTTTGAAATCCTAAAGACCCAATAATTTCGATAGGTTCAAGATCATGAAAAAGACTAGGGTTTTGACTGTAAAATAAAGCATACAAGTATGGATTGTTCCTTGAAGCACATTTATAGAAGTTTTGTACCAACCTAGTTATGTTTTGGTGAAGTGCTAAAAAATGTCTTTTGATGGATTTTGGACTAAGATGCCTAAGTTTGAAGTGATGACCTATAGACCTTCTCTTGGGGATTCTGATTTTACATGAGATCATTTAGAAAAGTTTAATCTTATGGAAGAAAAGAGGATATTTATTGCCACATGGGTGATGGTAAAATTGGTCCAGCCACAATATCATCTTGATCATCTTCTTCTTCTATGATATATGTTGTCTTTCTCCACTAGGTTGGTGTGGCTTTTGTTTTAAAAGTGAAGCTTCTAAAAATACTAATTATATTAGTTTGTTCTCTTTCAATGACTTTAAAGTTTGGTTGAATGATAGTAGGCGTAAGGTTGGGTTGTTCAATAAGAGCAGTCGGTCTCCAAATGGTCATGTGGGTTTCAATTTGTCAATTTATTGTTCTTAAGTGATTTTATTTTACCGCAAACACTTGTCTTGATTAAGTTCAAATTAAATGTCTATGTCAAAAAACATCATCAATTCCGCAAAGTCCATTTTGTGAAAAGGATGAAGTTCTAGGAATAGTTTTGTATGTTAACTTACAGAAGTATGGATTGAGATATAAACTAAAATACTTAGAAGTCTCTAATAATAAATTATTAGGAAAATCATTAATATCAAGGTTTTGTCAAAGGGCATCCATACTTAGACCAAAGGGTTTGAAATTTTGAAAAGACTTGTTAATGTTTGTTTGCAATGTTTTGGAACCAAACAAAGTATTAAAATGACTCACAAGCATTTACCATCCTAGGTTTAGAAGATACTACTTGTTGAATCCTCACTTGGATTTCTCCAAACACTAAGACAATGCAAACAACGATATATTTTGCAACACTGGCTCCCCTTCAATGACACACACTTCTTGGGACCACCAAATCTCAAATATTGAAGATCCAAAGATCCTAAGGATTTTCCTATTTCAATAATGAATAGTAAAATGTGGGACAACTTCGTAACAACCATTCCAGCACCAGAAAGAATAAAGGTTTTTGGCTTCTAAACAATTGGTTCTTAGTAAGGGCTTTCGTTCAAGGTATACATACATGCAACAAGATTAGCTCAAGATTATTTCAATCAACAGGCCTCCCAGTCCTTTCCTAAGAAAGGATTTTGACATGTCACATGGACACTAAGGGTGGCACTTTTTGTTATGACACATCCAAACCTATTTCTTATGAATTTCATCACAAACATATTTTTATATAGTGTTTTGAAAGAGCTTGGCTTTCACTTGTTTCCACTTAGGTCATTCCCACCTTTCAAAGTAGGATGGCAAGCCGTCTAAGGATATACAAAAGCAAGGAAGTACATTTGTTGTTTGATCTCCCAAGTTGGATGATGCAAGGAGAGACCATTCACAATTCCTTTTCCTCGCACTAGCATGGGCTTCATTTTAATCCAAATCAAAATATGTGGGTGATTATACAAAATTTCAAAGAAATTATTTTGATTCCCAAGATCTGCAAGTGGTGTGAGAGAAGAGCATACGCATTCAATGACACAAATGTAAATCACAAGACATAGAAAACACTTGTTAGTTTTAATCCTCAAAGAAAAGGTAAGTTATTTTTAAGTACCAAATGAAGTTTTATGTTTTATTGTTCAATTTTAAACCCAATTTAAAATTATGTGAGCATTCAATTTTAACCGATTTGGGAATTTATTTTAAAACCCAATTGAAAGCTAGTGTGGTCCTAAAGCATAAAATAAAAATCATGATAAATGGGTTATAATTCCCCCAAAAGTGTCGAAAAAATTGTTACAATTATAAGATTTAAAGATACGAATTCTTCTTCACTTCAACTTCTATCATCCAACCTATAAAACCCAATTAGCCTAAAAGTCAGAACAAAGTTAGAGGCATGTTAGTGATTTGATGAAGTGAAAAAATTAAAGCACATGCTAAAAATCACACTATTTTTTCTTACCAGAGGAAGAGCGTCATTATTCACAATAGCTTCACTCTAATTAAAATTAGCGTCGATCTGTAGAAGGACAGTGACGATGATAGCATTGCCATTTGGGAGTGTCATTGTTTGTAAACTATTGATACCTCTAAAAAGTATTAGTGTCGCCATTTATTTTAATCAATGCTAGGGTATTAATTAGGTGTCATTGTATCAAATGGAAATAGTGTCTCTACATGGTGATGCCTTATAAAGGTGTCACTGAAATCCCTTAGAGGATCATTGTATCTACAAAAAATAAAAATAAAAATTTTGAGAGGAAAATTTGTTAAATGTGATCACTACCACAATGATCAATCTGAAGGTCAACGCTCGACCTGTGTACATCTCAAGTTCAATTTGGGAGTTGACCAAGACAATGGACTCCTAGTCAAACACTTTGTGGTAGGAATCATAGCTCAAATTAGTGTCATAGATCATGCACTCACCATGTACCACCAATCATAAAGTCTACCATATATCCTCTAGCATCACTACTGCCTTGTTGGTGGGTAAGTGGATTGACAAGGTCTCACTATGCCATCCCTCACATAGTGTTGTTATCATCACCAAATGCATCCACACGATAGGCATGCAGGAAACATACCATAATCCAATCTCTCCTAGGTTATCCTATTGAAGCTTAGATAAATAATCAAGTTTGAACAACACGGTTGGCAGGTGCTTGTGGGACATCAAAGGATGGATAACCTCCTACACATACGAAGTGCATGACGTCAAAATTCACAAAATTTGGCTAAGTTTGTACTTTTTATCCCCTAAAATGAAAAAATTGTTGCTATTTATGATACATCACTATAACTCAAATTCCAAACAGCGATGTTGGATGCATTCAAATTGCAAATCGTGAAGTGCATTACTAATAACATGCTTCACCATTTGAAAGTTGCAAACCCTAATTCTAAATTTCAAATTTGGCAACTGCGTCACTATTTACACATGTGTCACAATTTGTAATTAGGAAACCCTAATTTAAAATCATGAACTACATCTCTAATCATAGTAGCATCACTAAAATTCAAAATAGCATCGCCAATTCTAAAAATTGTGTCAGTATATAGTGATGCTACCTAAAATAAAATTTCAAATTTAAATAAGTGTGCTTAAAAGTCAAAATGCATGTCAAGTTTTGAATCGCATACCAGTGGTCCTATGTCTGGAGGCCTCTAGTACTCTCAAACCCGATGGGAAATGTGTCGTTGGAGCACTCATTGCACCATTTCGTAAGAGGGTCAGAGTTCAAATTGAAAGGATTCTCTAAGGTGTGAATGCACAAATGAATTGAAAGTGACCCCTTCCTCACCTATTATGCCTCCAAATTTGGGGTTTTTACATAATTTAACCATGAAGCTAGGATTTTTCACTATTGTCACCAATCTTGCCAAACTAAAGCTTGTTTTGCATCATTTTTTGCATTTTGGTATGTTTTTACATGTCAGAGCCTTTTTGGACCCCTAAGGTAGCATTTTACCTTTGTCGAGAAATCAACCCAAAATCCAAATTTTTTGCCCGATTTCTTGCAGGGGTAGGGACCTAGCTTATTCCTTCCACTGGGGTAATAGTGGGGCATCCAGAAATCAATTTTATTTTTTAATTTTTTTATTTAAGCAATAGCTTTTAATCTAAAGGGTGTCAGTCTTTGAACCAACATAACAGGTACTTTGATTCAAAGAGGGGAAAATGTAGACATCAAAAAATGTTTTGAATGATATTATACACTCGAATCAGGTATACTAACATCATTTCCTCCTAAAAATGCATCCTCCTTTTACTTAATTAATTAAATTGGCCTAGATAATTAATTATGTCATTTGCATCTATTAACCTAATTAATTTGATCGGGTTAATCCACCCTCTTTCATGCTAACATTTCATCTCATAAAATTAAATACATCAAGTTATTTAATTTAAATCCCTAAATACCCTTAATTAAATAACCCTAATTTTTTTAATTAAATATCATTCCACCTTTCCCCCTTTTCATTAAATCACTCTATTTAATGAATGCCATCTAATTCCCCTAGTTGCATAATTAAACCTTTTTTTAATTAGAAATTATCTAATTAAATCTAATTCCCCCCACTTGCAAAAGAATATTCCAAGGGAATATTCCTCCTTTGCACATTCCTCCAAAATGAATATTCCTATGGAATATTCCTTCCCCTTTTTCTGCACAATTAAACTTTGTTTTAATTTGCTAAAAGTCTATTTTCCTCACCCATGAGAATATTTTAAAGAATATTGTCTTTCCTCACTCATTTCAAAAGGGAATATTCCTTTTCTAAAAAACTTACTTGACTTCTTGTGTAAGCTAACTTGTGACCTCTTGTGCAAGTTAAAAGTGTGTTGTTTTGGACAAAGGTGAACCCTTGATTAAATCTCATCATTGATTGTCATCCGTTGAGAATCCATGATCCATGCCTCCAACTTCTTCCATCCTTGACCATTGATTAACATTTTTTATCTCAACCCTTCATTTCTCATTTTCTCTCCTATAAATAGGCCACTATTTGGAGACAAATGGATCCATCTAAATTTTACATCAAAATTAAACTGTTAAAATCACTCACACTCACACTCATATTTAGCATATATTTAGCATATTTTTTAGTTTAAATTACTTGCATAATAGTTGAGATTCTATTAATGGCTTCCATGATAACATAATGCATCCATTTAGCTTATTTGATAATTAGGATTTGAATATTTTTATCTTAATACTCATTTAGATTAGGCTTGCATATACCCATAGAAATTAAAATAGCTTGCATTATGTGCATTTAGATTTAAATCATGTTTCATCACAAATTTCTTATTAGTTTCATCAGTTTTCTTCCATAAAATTGATTGGAACAAGCTCATTTATCCATGAGATTGGGAAAGAGTCATCGTTCCACATCAATGCGACACCACTCCCCCAATAGGATAAGTTTCAATGGATTAGAGTACGAATTTTAAAATCTTTCATAGTTTAGCATGTTAGTTTTGATAAATGCTTAGGTTAGTTTATTTTGAATGATCTCTAATATATTTTCATTTAGTGGTATGAATACACTTTGATTCTTCATGGATCAAGTGTAGTCAGCCCATACTGATCCGTTAGTCACACTTACTTTTTGAAATTTTGAATATATCATTGTGATCATGGCTTATGGGATTAAATAGGCTTTAAATTCATTTGGATCTAGCATATTTACTCTATACTATGATTATAGTCATAATGACCAACCACAAAGAAATTTTACTCCTTTAGGAGAAACCCTTAAGGTCATTATGCACAAACTAGTTCAAAAGAACCTCACAATAAATGACATACCAAATTATGAGAAACCCAAATTTAAACCCATTTGGTATAATGAGAATGAAAAGTGTTAATTTCACAAATCAAGGTGCATACCACCAATAACTACATGAGACTTGAAAATATAATGCAATATTTAATCGAAAAGGGAGAAGTGGACATTGAACCTCATCCCGAAAATAAAGACCTAAAGATCTACAAGGATCCAATTACCATAAATCCACCTTCTCTTGTGGAAATGACACTATTCTAGGACATATATCTTGTGATGATCATACCATCCACATGTTAACCATATGGGGTTGAGATCCTTAATGTAATGTGACTAACCAAAGGGGAAAAGTAACCATCCAAGGAGAACCAACCCAAGTAAAGGCCTCAAATAAGCCACCAATTGACTATAGCATTGTGGACCAGCTTAAGAAATATCCTATCCTAATCTCCATCCTTGAGCTATTAAAACTATCACCAGTACATAAGCAAATATTGGAGAAAGATCTAGTCAAAATATCAATCCCAAACACCATTGATGTTAATCAATTTCAAGCCATGGTTGGAAATATCAAATTCACTCACCATTTAATCTTTTCTAAGAATTAAAGACCTCTCATAAAGATCATTTCACAATCAAGCCCTTTATTTAGAACTAGGTTTCCACAAAAAAGAAGTCAAGAGGGTACTCATAGATAATAGTGTAGGTATAAACATTTGTACCCTTAAATTTGTGAAACAACTAGGATAATCTAATGATATAGATAAAAACAAGATCATCCCCATCAAAGCTTATGATGATATGAAGCGTAATTAAGAAGGGACAATCAGGCTACATATTCAAATAGCTCCTTAAAAAATGTCCCCATAGAGTCAAACTATAATTTCTCTGCATTCATAATCTAGGCAAGGCTTATCTATGATCAACCCCTGAGGCACTAGGTTAGTCCCTCTAGGTCCCCCTATTTGTTTCTAAAATCACGAAAAAAACAAAAACAACATCAAATAAACTTGAAAAATAAAAAATCCCTATCGCCATTGAAACCAATCCGCAATAATATTTTCATCCATAATAAACAATCATCATGCTCGCCCTTTGACAATGCAAACAATAAAGAAAATAAACATCAAAATCAAAATTTCCAAAGTGAAGATCAAATTAACTAGCTAACTATCAAGTGAAAAAATTCCTAAGTATAGACTACCATAACTATTTTAAAATCATATCAACATCCTAAACATGAGTCTTAATGGATGAAATATTCCTACAATAGACATCATCAATAGATTTTATCATTGAACATCAAAACACCAATGACAAGTGATACTACATCATTGTGTATCTTTTTAGAGTCTTATCTTTTTCATTTATCTTAACACCACATTGCCAAGATCTCTCGAGGATGTCCATAAGGATTTAGAGAAGAATGAATGATGGAATTAACTATCGATTTATGTTTGTGTCATTTGTGAGATGTTTTTTTTATACTACCATGGTGAATACTTGCTTTGTTTTGTGTATGGAATTTTTTTTGAGATAATTCATGTAGCAGTTGCATGTTAGGTACTTCATACCTATCTATGTAGTTGGTCCAAAATGTTTTAACACAACTCGGCCATATACTCTAACATGGTTTTTGTATGTCTGGTATGAACAATAATATTCTTTGTGTGTTGAGTCAAAGTCCATGCAATGGATACAAATCCACCTTGGTCATTAATACCCTAGTGCATCGTATCTATTTGCTACATCAAAAAGGATTATTAAAAGATATGAAGTCTCTATCCAAGCAAAATAAAAACTCATCAATAACTAACAACATCAAATTTCTATCCATCTCTCTAAATCGTCCAACACTTCTTCTAACTAATAGCTCCATCCTACATCAAAATATCATTAGTACCACATCCATCCTGCATCGACAATTTTATCAACACATATCATGGTCATGATAAAACAAACAAAACATCATGCATAATGTATAATCATCCATCATATATCAACAACCATCATATACATAATCAGACATCATCTATCATTGATGTAGGAATCATTCATCCATCCAAATCATATGCATACATCGAAAAAGTACAAAACATAAGAATACATCATCATCCATAACACAATAAATCTAAATCAAAATATGGTATTTCTCATATATCATCAAAACTGAGAATGTCAAAATACATCATAAAGTATCATGTATGATATCATATACAAAAAAAGATGCATATATACAAGGCCTCAGGTAGGCCAATGAATGTATACACAAAATCATGTCTACAAAGTCTTTGATATAATAAACATCACAAAAGATCAAGAACTTTTAGCCTTGATGGTTCTTCGAAGGTGGGGGCCTCTGATGAGGTGATGGTTGTGGAATCACTAGAGGTTGGTCAAGTTTCCTAATAGAGTGACAACCTAACTCTTCCCTTGTGTGTGTGTTGGGCTCCCCAAATCGATGTCATCATTGTGCTCGAGGAACAAACGCCTCATAAAGTGTCTGATAATAGGAAACCCTCTGAACAAGCTACTCTCACTCAGTCTGATGTTGAGCCATAGGAATAGATGAGGCCAATGAGATCTCTACAGACAGTCTAAGCTACCTCTCTATTGCTAGCTCCTATCGATCTACATCCCTCTCCTATCTAAAACCATCTCTCTTTACAATCAAAGAGGCAACGTGTGCCTCTATTTCTTGTCTCCTAACAACCTCTACATCTCTGGTTGTTGTCAACTATGAAATCTACACTACCACTATTGCATCCCCAAGTGGAGGATGAGGACCCTATGCCATTGGTGGATCCTGGTGCATGGGATCATCCTACTGATCCTGCTATTTGTCCTAGCCTGCTCTACCCAGCTGCTCAATAATGATCTTGAGTCTTTGTCTCTCACCCTTGAATTCAGTCAAACCTACTCTACTAATAGCTAGCCCATTGCCAACAAGATCTATGAAACAAAGAGGAACTTGAAAAACCCACCATTGATCACAATCTCATGTAGTACCTGGGTCTGTCATTCTTGTAGGTCACCCCCATCCAAATGAGGAAAGTTGGTGAAACTCAGAAACAACAGTAGTATTAGAAGCTTGGAGCCACCACACCCTAACCTATCGGCTGGTCCTCTCATAGTGAGCATGGTAATCATCCATGAAACATCTCTATCACTCACCAAAATGGAAAATAACCCACTCTAGAAAATAATTCTCAAGCAAAGATCTAACAAGACCGAGCAACCAATGATTCTATTGATAGAATGCAAGCTACTCCTGATCATTATACCATGCATCACAATCTAACCACGACCTCCAAATGAAACTAGGTTGTAGTGTAGAAAAATGTATCCCTTTACATTTTCACACTTAATTTGGGAATGATTAACATTAAAATGAACCGAAATGTTTCCTTGATCTAGTTTTGTAATGTTTTTTACACATTTACATTAGGTTTAGGGCATTTTAAAGCTAAATGGACCTAATTTTTCTTTAATTTAGTGTTGTAAAGTGTATTTATTTACACCTTCACATTAAGTTTTGGGAAATCCTACATTTATGACCTTCATATCATCACTAATAGGCCCTTAAAACCCTTTATTATGCATCATGAGGCTTATTTCAATCAAGATCCTAACACAATCAACAAATATACTTAATATCTTAACTCCTTGACATTTCATGTGCCTAAAAAGGCTTTGTGGGGCCTATATGCCACCTTGGGAATATGATTCCTACCCAGATGGGACCTATACACCACTTGTGGTGTATGAGTCCCATTTGGCCCCCTTTTAGGGTTTTGAGTGGGTAATTGAGTTTTTGGATTCAAATTTCATGAATGTCGGCATTTGGGATCTAATAAATGGTAAATTGGATGAAGTGCCTATATAAAAAAGGTTTCAAATCATTATTTCACCTAAGAAATCATAATATCAACCTATCAATCAAGATTCAATTATCCTAAGACTTCAGAAGAGTATTTCTAAAGCATTCAAGGGCAGATTTCTTCATCATTTGTTGCAGGAATTTAAGATCTATCATCATGTCAAAGGCATAATGCATCAAGCATGTTGTTGCACAAGTGTTGTGATGTAGTATTCAAGATCCAAGTTAGGAATTGTTGCATATCCAATTCAAGATCAAGATCTAAATTCTACATGGACACTTGATGTTATATTGTTGACTTAAATTTCAAGACATCATTCAAGGTACCATTGTTCATGTTTCATGTTTCATTGTTTCATCAGAAGGTTTAATTACCTAAATGAGGTTTGACCTAGGAAAACCACTATTCCCTAACAATCAACAAGTTTTTCTCTCTCGTCATATGTGATTATAGATTTAGGTGGCTTAGAGCTTGAAGATCCTTGAAGATTGAGTTGCAAGATTAAGGAAATTTTTCAAGTAGTCACAAAGTTTCTATCTTCATAGAAAGTCACCTACAGGTCCTTATTCAGAGTTTCAAACCCGGTTTTTTTTTTTTTGGAAGGAAGAGTAGAGATCAGAGAATAGATTTAGATCTTAACCTTTTAAAAAATTAGAATTGGACTAATACGCCACTTGTGGTGTATGAGTCCTAGTACAATGTTTTTTCTAGATTTTAGTGGATTCAAATCAATCATTGTGAGATTCCAGTTACTACAGAAAAATCCTAGTTTGGGAATAACTCACACATATTGGTGTATGAGTCCCAGTGATCTTCAAATAGTATAATTTCAAGGTTTTGGAGCTTGTTTTGACCTGATCTTTCTTCCAGGTGCACCTCTATTCATTCTTAGTTTGTTATCCTAATTTTCAATTCCATTTCCTAGGTCATCTAGTTAGGTTTTTTGTTTTACATTAATTTCTTATCTTTCCAAGCCTTAGCTTGATGGTGAACCCTATTTTAGTATTAATCACACCCCTAAGACACCTTATTGCAGCTCTATTTCCCTCATTTCCATCCCTAGATTGAGATCTCTAAGGTTTCCTTGAATGTAGGAATAGGTCCTAAACCCTAGTTGTTTTATCTGCCAAAAGTTGGAACCCTACTTCCTTTGTTTCATTTTTGTAAACCTAGCCTTTATAACACCTTATTTTTTTATTTGGAGTGCATCATAGTCATATATTTATCTTACATTAACTTTTCATTAGGTCTTGCATTAGTTGATTTGCATCTAGGGTTTCTAAAATTTCCATTAGTGGAAGTGCATATAGGTTGCATTTTTTCATCTTAGATCATTTAATTTCATTGAAATTATGCAAATTATATACAAGCTATAAACCTTAGAATCAACTCAAAATTTTCTGAATTCGGTGTTAAAACCCCAACTGGGACTCATTCACCCCTTTGGGTGATTTAGTCCCTATATAAGTGTTCTTCCTAGATTTCTAGGAATTTTGTGTTGTGTAATTATCAGCATTTGAACCCTTCAAAAACCATGACTGAGACTCATACACACTTTTGGGAAATTTATTCTTAGATCAGACCTAAAAATTCATTTTACATCATTAAAAACATAATTTGTGTGTTTTTGTTTGTTCTTGTTAGCTATATGTTTCAATTTGCTGAGTTTTTTGTTTTGTTAATTTCATTAAATCTAGCTTAATTTTTTTCATTTAGTGCACTATCAAATTTCAAAATGACATTTACAACATTTCATTTTTAGATTGTTTCATAGTGTAATTATCAAATTACCATGTTTAGAATCTGAACATTACATTTACACATTTTATTCTAGGTCTTTACATTGCATTTTAAATCTCTTTCCATTTTGAGTTTGTATAGATTACTTTCCATAAATGTTTGTATCTATCTTTTCCATGTTTGTAAAGAAAAATTAGTCAAGAAGAATGTTAGTCATTCACTAGTTATGAGAGTCTCTTAGTGCAAGAAAGTGAAAATGCTGACACTTGCCTTAAATCTATACCCTCTCCTATCCCTCCTATTTTTGAGAATGATGTGATAGAAGAAGATGAAAATATAGAAAATCATGACAATCATAGTTTCTCTTCTCCTAATACCTATCTTATATGTGACAAAGGTATTTCGGTGTTAGAAGATGCAATCGTTGAGAATCATGAAGGTATTGTTTTTCCTTCGCCTCATCCTCCTTGGGAAGACATTATGGCATAAGATAACAAGATCATAGACACATTTTTAAACATCACCCTACCTAGTTTCCATTCATCCCTTGATTGTGAGAACATTTTAATGAAAGAGGATGTAGTTGTAAGGAATCATGACAATCATATTGTAAGTGAGGACGATAGGTTGGTTTTAGATGATCGAACCTTTAAAATCTATGACAAACCTCTTTATGTTTCCTCTCTTGCCTATCCTATTTGGAAGACATTATGGGACAAAGGAATGAAATTATGGACAATCTTGACAATCATTTTATTCTTCTCCTAGTGTCTATCCTAGTGGTGAAGATAATGTGATGTTAGAAAATAAAATCGATGAAATTCATGAGAAACTTAGTTTCCCCTCTTCCCCTAGGGAAAACCTTATTGAACATGACAATCCAACCAGTGATAAATCCCTTACTTATGATGAAGTCACTTTACAAGAACCAACCTTTGAATGTCATTAACATCTAGTTTTTATTTCTCCTAAAAACTCTCCTCCTCGGGAGGATATCATGGTGCAATAAAATGACAACATTAACAAGAGTAATTTGGCTTCCTTAGATGATGGTGAAAATATGACACTAGACTCCCCTTCATTAGAAAGACATCAAATCGCAACCGCTAAGGTTATGAATGCACAAGTGTCCATTAGATCCCCCTTGATTAATGGACCTCCTACATACCTTGTGGGACATCCTAAGAATTCTCTAATTCTTTACCCACCCTCACAATGAAAAAAAACTCAAAAAAAACCTGAACTTATCCTTTACCCACCTTCAAACAAACCTCAAACTCAAAACAAACCCAAACTTATCTTTTACCCACTTAAGAACAATATGTCACAACAACCGATTTATAATACCATTTCTCATACATATAACACTAGAAAAAATCCACAACCAAGACAAAAATCTTCAAAATCACTCCCATTTCCTATCCCTATCTCACCTAGTGCCCCTTGTTTTCTTTCACATAATGAAAAGGAGTACAATCTTGTTGAACAACTAGAGAGTACTCTTGCTAAGATATCATTATGGGACCTTATTCAAGCATCCCCTTATTATCATAACATGATTAAAAGTTCCTTACAAGAATTTCCTCCCCCCTAATGTGCAATAAAATGAAGTAGCAACCCAAATTCAAGCTATAACTTCAGTCAAATTAGACATTATTTTACATCAAGATGAGTTTCCCTCACTAGAACTGCAAAAAAATTGATGCTCTCATGATAATAGCTAACTATGATGGGTGGGGAATAAAAATAACCCTAGATAAAAATGGCTCTAACCTTAATGTGTGTAGTGTGACCCTTTTGGGTAGACTTGGCATGGATAAATAAAAAATTCAACCTACCTCTTTTAGTGGGTTTGATAACATGGGAAAATGATCGCTTGGTGTGATTACATTACCTATTACAATTGAAGAAGTTACATTACAAACCCCTATACATGTTATACCTCATGATATTTCATATAATACTCTTTTAAGGAGACCATGGATTCATACAATGAATGGATTGCCTTCAACTCTTCATCGTATAATGAAGTATGTCTACATAACAAAGTGGGTATAATCAAAGTTGACCCTGAACCAAAAAATTGTTTGAACATTGAGAAAGGCAAGGAGAACCCTTTGGAAACATTAACACCAACTACACAAGTGGAACCCATGCAATAAAAACATATTGAGGAAGTCACAAAGTTATTAGAAGATGATTAGGCTTCCTTAGATTTCATGTCATTCATGGGAGAATACAAGATCACAACAAAATATTCTGGAAAGGGAAACAAAAAAGTGGTAATGTCAAAAAAAAAATCAGAATACCCTTTGAAATAATCCACCTCAACCACTTTAGAACAAAATACAAAAAAATACACAAATTTTTTTGATGAAGTTGATTATGAGAAACCAAAGAATCCAAAAGCAATGAAAAATATTTATGGAAAAGGTTATGAACTTATGAAACAACTTGAGTACAGTGGAAAAGGATGTGGTGCTAGAGAACAATGTATCTATGTCCCTATAGATCCTAACAAGTAAAAAATGACTAATGGTCTTGGTTATTGTCCCTCGAAAGAAACAAGCAAGCCTTACCTTAATGTCAACACTATTAAAAAATATTTATCTAAGATAACTTTAACATTAGTGCATCCTGAACTAATAGACATTAGTGGTCTTGGTTTTAATCCTTTGAAAGAAAGGAAATAAATAGAGAAACATTAACTTAATATCAATTTCATCATGCAAAACACTAATGATTGGATTTCATTAGATTTTTCACCCTCCTTTCAAGGAGAGAACAACATCTCATCATCTAAATAGTCTTGTGTGTGTATGACACCTTGTACTAAGCAAGAGATATTATTGTTGCAAAATAAAGGATCATCTTCTACTATCGATCAAGAACGTATCTTGCCAAGACTCCTCCAAGATCATTGGATATCTCTTCCTCCAATAAGACGAAAGAAATTTAACTACAAGATTACATTTTATGCATATCATAGAGTTCATGGTCATTCTACTAATGAATGTAAGGATTTGAGTATTCAAATTCAACATCTTAAGGATTACGGTACCCTTCCTTGTGTTGAAGTACTTAGACCCTCTAATTGATACTAATTTTCAAGTTTCTCATCAATCATATCAACTCATACTTGTCTTGTACTAAGTGGGGGAAAGGGGGTTAGGAAGCCTTGTCCTTGTATGACACTTGTTGTTTTCTCTTTCATCTAGTCGACCGCCTTCCATATATATAAGATCAAGATTGGGAAGTAGACGACATGCCTTAAGTTGGCTCACATGTAGCATATTGAGATATGCAAACCCTTATCCATGATGTAGTATTCGGGAACATATGACTTGGCATAAGGCTTTCTAAATAATCTCTCATGTATTCTACTTTAAAGAAATTTCTCATAGCAATGATGTTAGAAACCACTTGAAAGTGGGGGCATACATCGACACTCATGTTTCACTATGTGATTTTCCTTTCTTATTGAAATGCATCCTTTTCTCTATGGTATCATTGGGTTTGATTTCCTCTAAGAGAAAAATATTTATTTGAATTTTCCTCTCTTGGTGATGCAGGAGCATCCTTGGTTCTTGGCAATCTTGCATCAACCAAAAAAACTATTTTCATTCAATTTTGTTCTTGTTCAATTCTTTTCCAGTTCAAGTTGGTAGATCTGGTATTTCTTCATGTTTACTCACTAGACCTCATGGATCTATGGTTTCATTATGGATGTGTTCAATTTTTATTCCAAGTTTTCAGCTTGATTGGATCTTTTTTCTGGCAAGTTATCTCTTTTGGATTAAGTGACAATTTTTAGAATTGGCCCCGAAATAATTTCAAACCTAATAGCTAGTTGTATCGATCATGGATCTCTCCCATAACTTTTGGATCCTCACGATGTGTTTATATTTTTTCTTTGGAGTGTCCCCGACCTAAGAACTATATTTTGAGCATATTGTAATCAGGCTTGTGAGCCGAATCTGTAAGCCCAAATGTGGCCGACTATATGTAATTGATTTTTTTGATAATAAGAATGTTTGTATCTGTAATTTCCTCCATATCCCATGTTTCTTCTGTTGTGTGGCTCTTTTTGCACGATCTATATTGTTCTCCTTTGAGGAACCTCCTACCATGTCTACCCCAGATTGGTATTAGAGCCAAATTAGTTCCTTGTAAGATCATCAGAGTTTGTGCAGTACTGTGGAAGATTTATTGTGGGGTGGTGGATTGAGGATCCAACCTATAGTTGGAGAGGACTTGTGTAAAGATGGCAGGAAGAAGAAATGGTAGTGGAAATGGAGTGCATGGAAATGCAGACCCAACTATAATGGGGATGTTGAGAGGAATTGTTGCTAGATTGGAAGCAGTTGAAATGACCCAAAGAAGAGGTTGAGCAATTGATCATGTGAGTGATGAAGAAGTAGAAAAACAAGAAAAAGTTGCAAGAGAAGAGCAACCTAGCCTTAATCAGGGAGAAGAGAGGTTCATAAGAGCCCTAACTAGAGTGAACAGTAAGCCACATTTTAATCCACTGGATTATAATGGTAAGTGGGATTTAGATGAATTACTTGATTGGATGACAAAGATGGAAAAGTAATTTGATTTTGAAGGTACCACAGAAGACAAGAAGCTGAAATTTTCCTGTACAAAGTTGAAAGGACATGCATCCCTTTGGTCGGACAATTTGCAGACAAATAGACATAGAAAATGTAAGGAGAAGATAAGATCATGGGATCAGATGGTGAATAAGTTGAAGACAAATTTTATGCCTGTAGGCTATCAGATCAATTTGTTTCAAAAATTGCAGAATCTGAAGTAGACAGAATCAAGTGTGATAGAGTATACTAAAGAGTTCTACACGTTGATTATCAGATCTGGATAATCAGAAGATGAGACTGAACAAGTAGCTAGATATATGAATGATTTGAGGTCTTCTATACAATATGAGATTAGTTTGATTAAGTTGTTGAGTGTGGAAGAGGAATATTAGTGTGCCCTAAAAGAAAAAGAGAAGCTAAATAAAAGAAATGAGTAGAGATAAAGAGGAAGAGGTGGAATATTTCAGAGAGGAATATTTTTTACTACAAGAGGAAGATGAACTTTTGCAGATTAAAATAAGGATAAGGAAGTCAGTAAGAATGATATTTCATATCTTAGAGATGATGGAAACTCTTACAGAGGAGGAAGATATGGTGGTTATAGGATTGAGGGCTATAAAAAAGATGATAGAAGACAAGAGAAAATAATATTCAGAGGAACTTGTTACAAGTGTGGTGGAGAAGGACATAGAGCATTTGAATGCAATTAAGGAGAAACAAGCAAGAAGATAGAGAAAAATAGGAGAGCAACCTTTGCATAAGAGGATCATGATGGATCACCTAACAAACCGGAAGAAGGAGAATTGTTGGTGAACAAAAGAGTATTATGCCAAAGTGAGATGGAGCAGGAACCATTGTAGAGAAAGAATTTGTTTCGGACCAGATGCAAGGTAGCTAGTAAATGATGCAAAGTGATCATTGATAGTGGAAGTTTGGAGAACTTGGATTTTGAAGAAATGGTGACCAAATTGAAGTTGGAAATATTGAAACACCCAAAGCCCTATTCAATATCATGGATTCAAGATGAACATAAGATACTGGGAAGTGAACAATGTTTGGTGAAGTTGAAGATAGGAAATCACCATGATGAAGTTTTGTGCGATATCATGCCTATGGATGTATTCCATATTTTGTTGGGAAGACCTTGGCAGTATGATAGATAGGCTATTCATGATGGAAACAAGAAAATATACACCATTGTTGCTAATGGGATGAGGCATAATTTGTTGTCATTGGAAGATGTTCCTAAATTTGAGGTTTGTATGACTGCTAGAATTTTTTTGGTTGATGGAAGGAGATTTTTGGATGGTGAGACATGAGAGCATGTGCTATGCCTTGGTTCCTAAGAAGGTTGAAGACTTGAATCATGTAGAAGAACAACCTGGGGAGATAAAGGAGTTGCTGCTAGAATATGAAGCTATCATTCTAGATAATGTACCTAATGGATTGCTGCCTATGAGGAGTATTAGTCATTGCATGGATTTGATTCCTAGAGCTAGTTTACCTAATAAAGAAATAAATTGGATGACACCGACAAAGAATGAAGAATTGAATAGACAAGTGTAAGAATTGTTAAGAAAAGGTTTGATCTGAGAAAGCTTAATTCCTTGTGCATTACCTATTGTGTTGGCACCTAAGAATTATGGAGAAAGGAGAATGTGTACAGACTCTAGAACCATAAACAAGATCACAGTGAAGTATAGGTTTCCTTTGCCTCAGATGGATGACATTATGGATTGTTTGAGTGGAGCTAAGTAATTTACAAAGATAGAATTGAAGAGTGGATATCATTAGATCAAAATCAGAGAAGGGGATGAGTGGAAGACAACATTCAAGACAAATAAAGGATTGTATGAGTGGTTGGTAATTCCTTTGGAATAGAAAATGAACTGAGTAATTTCATGAGGTTGATGAATGAGGTATTGAAGAAATTATTGGGTAAGTTTCTGATTGTCTATTTGCATGACATCTTGATTTTCAGTAAGACTAGATATGAACATTTGTTGTGCATAAGATAAGTTTTGCAAAGGTTGCGGATGACATAGTGATTTTTAGTAAGACTAGAGAAGAACATTTGTTGTACATAAGACAAGTTTTGCAGATGTTGATAAACATCAAGAAGTGTAATTTCATGAAGGAAGATTTGGTATATTGGAATTTGTAATATCTGTGGATAGATTGAAGATGGATCCTAAAAAGGTAAGAGATATTTTTGAATGGCCTACACCTGAAAACATTGGAGAGGTAAGATCATTTCATGGATTAGCTAGTTTCTACCGAAAGTTCATTAGGAATTTTAGTTCTATTTGTAATCCTATTGTAGAAACAATGAGAGGAGATAGGAAGGATTTTAGATGGACATTTCAAGCAGACATAAGTTTTGATTTGTTAAAGAAAAAAGTGACTGAGCAGACTGTGTTGGCTTTACCAGATTTTAGTAAGGTATTTCAAGTAGATTGTGATGCAAGTGGAAATGCAATTGGAGTAGTACTAATTCAAGAAGAAAGACCGATAGCTTATTTTAGTGAGAAGTTGAATGATGCAAGGAAAATGTATTCAATGTATGATCAAAACTTTTATGCCATAGTTCAAGCTTTGAAGAAGTGGAGACATTACCTATTATCTAAGGAGTGTTTTTTGTATACAGATCATTAGGCTTCACTTGAATTGTCGAGGTAAGTTGAATCAGAAGCACATGAGGTGGGTAGAGTTCTTGTAGATTTATACTTTTATTTTGAAGCATAGGAGTGGAAAGTCAAATAGAGTTGTTGATGCTTTGAGTAGGAGAAGGAATTTATTGGAACAGATGAAAGTGGAAGTATTAGGCTTTGATGACTTGAAGAACCTGTATGAGGGAGACCCAAAATTTGTAGAACCTTGGAGAGCTTGTAAAGAACCAATTTTGGAGGATATAATTCAATGGTTGAATTATTTCATTCAAGAGGATATGTTGGTAAGGGGAAATCAATTATGTATACCCCAAATTTCAATGAGGGATAACTTGGTAAAAGAGAAGCATAGTGGAGGATTGACAAGGCATTTTGGAATTGATAAAACAGTGGCATTGGTAAGTGAGAAATACTTTTGGCCATAGATTCATAAGGATGTCAAAAATTTTGTGCAGAGTTGCAAAGTTTTTCAAGTTGCAAAAGGGAGTAGTCAAAATGTTGGATTGTATATACCTTTGGTAGTACTTGAAAGACCTTGGGAGGATATCAACATGGATTTCATACTTGGTTTTCCTAAGACATAAAGAGGTAATGATTCAGTATTTTTGGCAGTGGAAAGATTTTCTAGGATGACACATTTCATACCTTGTAAGAAGACAATAGATGCAGTACATGTAGCAGACTTGTTTTTTAGAGAAGTGGTCAAATTGCATGGATTACCTAGGAGTATTGTTTTAGAGAAAGATACAAAGTTTGTTGGTTACTTTTGGAGGACACTTTGGAAAAATTTGAAGTTCAATTCTACTTTTCACCCATGGACAAATGGACAGAAAGAGGTAGTAAACAAGATTTTGGGAATTTTTTTGAGATGTTTGGTTGGAGAGAAAAAAGGAAGTTGGTATTTAGTCCTTACTCAAGCAGAGTTTTCCTATAATAACTCAGTAAACAGGAGTACAAGAAAGAAACCTTTTGAGATTGTTACTGGAGTTCATCCTAGAGGTATATCAAAGTTTTGATACATCAATAAGGAAGATAAAAGGAGTGCAAAAGTAGAGGATTTTTCAGACCATATGAAGAAAGTGCATACTTAAGTTAAGAAGAAGTTGGAAGATATGAACCAAAAGTATAAGGAGAAAGTAGATGAAAAGAGGAGACATAAGGAGTTTTAAGTTGGAGATGAAGTGATGGTGTATTTGAGGAAGGAGATAATTCGAGTTGGCACATACAATAAGCTGAAGATGAGGAAGTTTGGACCCTATAGTATTTTGAATAAATTTGATTCAAGAAATGCATATGAAGTAGAGTTACCATATGGCATGGGTATTTCACCTATATTAAACATTGTTGATCTTCATCAATACCATGAAATAGAATTCAGTGAGGAAAATAAAGAAAAATTGGAAGAACAACTTCCTAAACTACAATTAGATGAGATAGAAGATATTTTGGATGTTAGAGATGGAAGGAAAACTTGTGGAAGACAATACAAAGAATATCTTATGAAATGGAAGGATAGACCAGTGGAGGATTATTCTTGGATTTATCGGGCTGAGGTAGACCATATTGGTTTTCCTTTGGCCCTAGAAAAGTGAGGGATGCACTTTTCATTAACCCTGGATGTCTAATGTGGGAGCATCCTTGGTTCTTGGAAATCTTGCATCATTCAATTTTGTTCTTGTTTAGTTCTTTTCCAGTTCAAGTTGGTAGATCCGGTGTTTCTTCATGTTTTCTCACTAGACCTCATGGAACTATGGTTTCATTATGGACATGTTCAATTTCATTATTCCAAGTTTTCTGCTCGATTGGATCTTTTTCCAACAAGTTATCACTTTTGGATTAAGTGACAGGTTTTGGAATTGACCCCAAAATAATTTCAAATCTAACGACTAGTTGGATCGATCACGGATCTCTCCTGTAACTTGCACATCTTCACTGTGTGTTTAGGTTTTCTCCTTGGAGTGTCCCCAACCTTAATTTTAGGTCCACACTTCATCATACACATCTATTGTGGAAGAATTTCAAATTTGAGGTCGATCTGTTCTTGCACACGTTACATGTCCTTCATCGGAGATCGTATGATCTTTGGTCGATGCAAATTTTTCTAGGCTCACGGATATGATATAAATCTTGTAATAGATCATTAGGATAGAAATCAATCACGATCAAGAAGATTAAGAATATTAAGAAGAATATAGAATTTCATCTATAGGATTTTCACTTGCATGTATGAGCACTGTATTTTGAGCATATTGTAATCAGACCTATGAGCTAAATCTGTAAGCTCAGATGTAGCCGACTATATGTAATTGAATTTTCTGATAATAAGAATATTTGTTTCTACATTTTCCTCCATATTTTGTGTTGCTTCTATTTTGTGACTCTTGTTGCACGATCTAGATTGTTCTCCTTTCAAGACCCTCCTACCGTGTTTGCACCACTTGGAGACATTAGGCACAATGTTCCCTATTAAGATACCTTACATGAACTAAGTAAAATACCTTTGAATGTACCTTACAGTATTTTTCATTTACAATATTTTTTATATGGCCACCTTGCATGACACACTTTTCTTGCCTATGGTGCCATCTTGTTTGTTCATGACTATCATGCATATGAAGCTTATCTTGCCTCATGAAGCTCGAAGTTCATTTTTGTTTGGTGCCTTATCAAAGTTATTAGGAGGTATACCTTTGGTATGGTTGTACATATGGGATATGAACCTATGCATGACTTTCCCATAGCCACTTTCTTATGTGTGTGAGAACATACTAGCCACATGTGAATGTGTATCACCTCTCTAGGGGCTCATCTAGTGGATGGCCTAAGGTTCCACTAGCCCTTGTGAGCATGCATTTGGTTTGCATAGTGGAAATCATGTTCCACTTGTAAGCCACCCTTTTTGGATACTCACCCAACAAACAACCTAAATTTTTGTTGCCTCAGAGTGAGCTTGCATTTTAAACAAAATTTTTTATATATGATCCACAATATGCGGGGAAAATGGTCAAAGCTTGATCCACCTTTTCTTTATTTTTATTTCATCTTTATATCTTTGAAATTGTATGCTTGTGTCTCTGGATGTTGCATATCATACACCTTGTGCACGTCCCTTTGTGCGTGTGTTGGTTTGATGTAGGATCTTGGATCTTGGGGGCTTGATCACCCCCTTTATCTTTTTCATCCTCAACCATCCACATCGGTACACTTGGACCCCTCTTGAATGTCTACTTCTCCTCTAAGACAACACATGGAACAACTCCACAACCCAAGGGTACACTAGTGTGACCTAAGGATATTAGTGTGAGCTTGAAGCAAGTTCCTCCTCTCACTAAAGTGGGGGATAAATGTAGTGCAAAAAAATATATCCCTTTACATTTCACACTTAATTTGGGAATTATTAACATTAAAAAGAACCCAATTTTGCCTTATTCTAGTGTTTTAATGTTTTTTACGCATTCACATTAGGTTTAGGGCCCTTTTAAGCTAAATAGACCTAATTTTTCCTTAATTTAGTATTGTAAAGTGTATTTATTTACACCTTCACATTAATTTTTGGGCCATCTTGCATTTATGACCTTCATATCATCATTAATAGGCCCCTAATACCCTTTATTATGCATCCCAGGGCTTATTTCAACCAAGATCTTGACATAATCAACACATATACTTAATATTGTAACTCCTTGATAGTTCCTCTACCCAAAAAGGCTTGGTGGGACCTATACACTACCTTGGGCATATAAGTCCCACCCATATGGGACCTATATGACACTTGTGGCATATGAGTCCCATTTAGCCCCTTTCTAGGGTTTTGGGTGAGAATTAGGGTTTTGGATTCAAATTTCATGAATGTCAACATTTGGGATCTAATAAATGGTAAATTGGATGAAGTGCCTATATAAACAAGGTTTCAAATCATCATTTCACCTAAAAAATCATAACATCAACCTATCAATCAAGATTCAAGTATCCTAAGACTTCACAAGATTTCACAAGAATATTCAATAGTATTTCTAAATCATTCAAGGGTAGATTTCTTCATCTTTTGTTGCAGAAATTTAAGATTTTTCATCATGTCAAACGCATAATGCATCAAGCATGTTGTTAAGCTAGTGTTGTGATGTGGTATTCAAGATCCAAGTTAGGAATTGTTTCATATCCAATTTGAGATCAAGATCTACATTCTACATGGCCACTTCATGTTAGAATTTTGACTTACATTTCAAGACATGATTCAAGGTACCATTGTTCATGTTTAATGTTTCATGTTCATGTTTCATTGTTTCATTATAAGGTTTAATTACCTAAACGAGGTTTGACCTAGGCAAGCCCCTATTCCCTAACAATCAACAATTTTTTCTCTCTCTTCATGTGTGATTATAGATTTAGGTGGTTTAGAGCTTGAAAATCCTTGAATACTAAGTTGCAATATTAAGGAAAGTTTTCAAGTAGTCACAAAGTTGTTATCTTCATGGAAAGTCACCTTCAGGTCTTAATTTAGAGTTTTAGACCCAAAAACAAAGTTTGGAAGGAAGAGAAGAGATAGGAGAACAAATTTAGATCTTCATCTTCCAAAAAAGAAGAATGTGACTGATACACCACTTGTGGCCTATGAGTCCTAGTACATTTATTTTTCTAGATTTCAATGGATTCAGATCAGTAACTATGAGATTCCAATTTCTGCACAAAAACCTTAGTCTGGGAATAAATCACCTAGGCTAGTGCATGAGTCCTAGTGATCTTCAAACAACAAAACTATAGGGTTCTGGAGCTTATTTTGACCTCATTTTTCTTCTAGGTGCACCTCTATTCATTGTCAATTTGTTATCCTGATTTTTAGTTTCATTTCCTAGGTCATCTAGTTATTTTTTGTGTGTTACATTCATTTATTGTCTTTCAAATCTGTAGCTTGGTGGTGAACCCCCTTTTAGTCTTTATCACACCCCTAGGACACCTTATTATAGATATCTTTCCCTCATTTCCATCCCTAGATTGAGATCTCTAGGGTTTCCTTGAAAGAACTAAAAGAGAAATAGGAATAGGTCCTAAACTCTAGTTGTTCCACCTCCCAAAAGTTGGAACCCTATTTCCTTGGTTTCACTGGCATATCATCAATTAAACGACACCAATAAGATAGTTTTCCAAGCTAAGTGTAGTGTAAAAAATCACCATAACTATAAGAACATAGATCCTCTAAATACCGATTGAGGACACCATCAAGTCTTGTCACTAGGCTGTGCTCCTAAGACCATATATGTAGCAATGCAACACTAGCAGAAATGGAACAACCTCCCTGATACACAACCTCGTGCATGTCTTTGTATATATGTGCAAGGAGACAAAATACCCATGCATACCTTGTACCATGCTTATAAATATACTCAAGGAGGATGCCCCAACCAAATTTAAAATGCATGCCTCATCGACCAGGAAGGAGGAGCCCCGAGACCAAAGCACATAAAACGAAAGAAACAAGATTTGCACTATCAATGAATGGAGAGAAGTCTATCTTTAAATCCACAACCCAAAGATGCCTGACACCAAGAACTCGTTGCATAGAATGTGTAACCTATGTAATAGAATAGGTCATGAGCTCCCCATGGATTAGAATATGGAGAATCCTCCATACATCCTCCAAGGTGATGGTGGCCTCATCGGTCAACAAATGAAATGATGAAGACTCAAAGTGCCATCTCTCAACGAGGGTGGTCATCATTTCTCTATGGCATCTAATCATATAAATGTAGCATATATGTCATAACCACACAACATTTAGAATATTACACTCAAGCTTATGGAAACCAGTGATCAAATCAAATAACTAACATGGTCATCGCTCTCTTGAGTAAAGTAGTTTGAGAATTTCCTACAAAAATTCAACCCATGACATTAAGAAGTTGCTACGAAAACACAAAATGAACCTAATATTGTGAATAACCTCGCTAAAGCTTTCAAAAATAATAATAGCAGTTTCCTTTTTGACAAAAGCGATCAAGAAAGTTAAAAGCAGTTACTTTTTTATCAAAAGAAATCAGAAAATGCAATAGCAATATAAATGACAAAAGAAAAAAAGTTTCTCAAGAGTGCACAAAATCATAAAGGTGACGATTTCATACAAAGAATATCAAAAGTGAACGTTCTAGGAAAAATTAAAAAACAAAAGCAAACATTGTTAGGGTTAGAAGGTAGATATATAATAGTTAAATGCAGATTTGATCAATAAAATAGAGAAATAAAACACATAGAAAATTATAGAAAAAACAAGACAACACAGAGAATTTAATGTGGTTCACCTAATTCAAGCTACATCCACAAAACCACAGTCATCCAATGAATTTATTAGCTGATGTAAAACCTATTACATTCTCTCGAATAATTTCGTACTGCAACTCCCATCCCAACCGCTTATAACAAGCTTTTAGAAGCTTCTAGAATTAGGGTTTTACAAAGTCAATTTTTAATCTTGTTGCCACATACCAACAAACATGTGAAGCAATAGCGAGGAAATTAAGCAAAGGTGAGCAAAAAAAAAAAAATTGAAATAGATGGGAACTTAAAAAATGGTCAAACTAAGGAAAAAGCATAAAATACATGAAATTACCACTATCGCTTGAAAAAATTTCAACCATAAAGACCAAGATACGAAAGGAGATGGTACATACCACCACACTGATGCCAACAGGCCTCGCAAACTCATGAACTACCTTTGTGTGATGTGGGGCTCTCGCAATCCTCAACATCATGACTCGAAAATCACATAATCAAGGAATCCAGACAAAAGAATTTACTAAGCGTTGAGAATGAAAATAAGGTAAATTATACCCTAATTACCTATTTTAACCCCCCAAACCCTACTTTTTTACATAGGAAACCTTAACCTAAAAATTGAACTATAACCAAGGGTCCTATAGGCTTATTTTTTTCTCATTTACATATCTAAACTAAAAATAAATCCTTGTCGTGATCTTGACCAAAAATTTAATTTTTGGCCAACCTCTTGAGGGGGCAGCCCAATGTCCTACCACCTTTCTCATGACCATTGGGGCACAGTGGGGCATATAGTTTTTTTAAATATTGATCTTAAAAATTAAATTATTTGAAACAAAGCAATCAGTACTTTGTCTCAAAGAGAGGTAAAATGTACACATATAAAAATGACCTAATGCTAATCACACATCCTAAATGACATTTTCTCATCATCAACATCATTATCATTTAATATCACTATATTTCACATCATTTACATTAAAAACCTTAATTTCCTCTAGTAATTAAAAAATCTTTAAACTATTCAATTAATTCACTATTTTATTATTTATCTAAGATTTATGCTTCTTGATTAATTAATTAATATCAAATATTTAATTTTATCGCTAATTTACCTTATTCCCCCAAATCAATTAAATTATTAATACTTAATAGTTTAATTAAATCACATTCCCCCTTTCTAAACATAATAATTAAATTAATTATTCAAACATCATCAACAAGCAAATATAACCTTATTTGTATAAGTCAAACATGTCTTGCATGTTCAACTCAGAAAGCTTAATTAATTAACTAAATCAAACTAATTGATTACCCTCACCCCCCTTTTGTGACTGAGAAAATTATGACCATCGATTGCTCACTCTGATTGGCTAATTGATCCATCTATTTTCTAAATTGATTCATCTATTCTTCAATTTCACTAACCTCTCAATCTATTTCCTCAATCCCACTGAAAGCTCATCATGATTTCTTCAATTCCATAGATTATGTAATCTATTTCCTTTGATTTTTTCAATTAACATCCGTAATCGATTCAATCACAGAAGCTAACTGAGCAATTTAATTCTTCTGAACAATTTTGAATTGTTGATTAGGATCTTCTACTATGCAATCTCAATTGTTCATCTCAAAACATAAAATCTATATAACAATCCTCTTCATACTAAAAAATGATCGAAGAATTGACATCTTTTTGTGAAATGAAGTAATTTTGAATTGACAATTGATTTCTTAAGAGCTTTTACACACATCTTTGATCACCATTGACACACATTGGAGCTTTTGCAATCTATAATGGATGCTTAACATTGACACAAAAACACAACCCAACATCCTTGTGAATACACTTTGACATGAGATGGGTAACAATATGATTGTTTGAATTCATTTGTTTGTTCTTCATTTGATTTTATATTGTTTATTTTGTGAGTAATGGGTTTAGGAATTCATAATCTTGTTTTGAATTAAGATTAGTTCAATTTATTTATGTTGTTTTCTTATCATCTTGATTTCCCCCTTACACAAGTACAAACCATAGCATACATCAAACTTCCAACTATACTCTAGTAAGGCACTCTGCTCATGTCTTCCATCTCTAATGGGGATGTTGGACAATATGAAATAGATAAATTTGTTCCAATTGAAAAGGGAACACACGACGATCTACAATCCTACATGTCAAACCTCTATAAAATTAAATTGACATACTTACATTGGCCAAGCCATAGATTTATATTCACTCTATCTTTTCTAATTTCCATCCCAAGAATGTATCTAGTTGCACCAAGATCTTTCATTTCAAATTTAGTTGCAAGTTAATATTTCAGTTTTGAAATCATACCTTTCCCTTTACAAATAAATAACATATCATCAACATATAATGCAATAAACATGAAGGGATCACCATCAGTTTTATAATAAACATAATGATATAATTTATAATACTCAAATTCCAAACTCAACACATATGTATCAAATTTTTGGTACCACATCCTAGGACTTTGTTTTAGGCCATACAAATATTTTTTCAATTAGAAAACCAATTTAGTTTTACCTTTCACCATGTAGTGCTCTAGTTGTGTCATATAAATATCCTCCTCCAAGTTACCATGAAGAAAATAATTTTTCACATCTATTTGCTCAACCTCTAAATCTTATAAATAAGGAATTTAATTTTTATAATAGGAGAAAATATCTCACCATAATCAACATCCTCAACTTGAGAGTAATTTTTTGCAAACAACCTTACTTTTTACTTCTCAATACCTCCATTTGAACCAATCCTTTTTTTGAACACCCATTTGCAACCAATAGGTTTTCTTCCTTCAAGCAATGGTACAAGATCCCATGTGCCATTCTTTTTCAAACTTATCATTTTTGCATCCATAAAAATATTTTAAGATTCAACATCATTCATAGCTAATGCCTCTTCTATTGACATGGGTTCATCTATGTTAGTGTTCAAAGAAAAAATACATCTCCAATCATACTTGGTGAATACTTTTTAGGTGGTTGTTTATGCCTTGTAGACCTACAAACAAGCTGAGTTGGAGGTTCTTCCTCCTCTTCTGAAGAAGAAGAACTAGATGAGCTCTCCTCAAACAAAGTAAGCAGGAAGATGTGATTCAATTTCCTTCTACAATGTAATAGAAGAAGGTCGAGTTTCTCTAAAAATAACACTTCTACTATATCTTAACTTATGTGCAACAGTATCCCAAAGCTTATATCCTTTAACACCATAGCTATAATTGATAAAGATAAATTTCATAGCCTTATTCTCCAACTTTGTTTGCTTCTCCTTTGGTACATGTACATATTCTTCATAACCAAAAAATCTAAGATGTTTGTAAGACCCTACTTTGTATGTACTTAATACAACCATAAATTGTTATATTTTTTTCTTGAATCGATGATTAAATGTATTGTGGATAATAAATAAGGTGATCATTTGAAAATTTTCTTGCATATCATTTTGACATTTATGTTTTATTTTCATTACCATGGAAGTGGATTGCACTTGTATACCGTGGAATGCAAATTAGATTCTAAATGGATTATTATATAGTTAAAGCTTAGAATGTTTAGCTAACAGAATAATGTGATACATAATTGATACTTACGATCACATTGGTAATGTGCAAGAAGGAAAGGATGTTAGCATGAGAAGGAAGAACCATCAAGAGGAATTAAAAGATTACTACATGAGGATATAAATTTGACCCCATTCGGGGCCTAGAAACAAGTGGAGTTAATGTATTGAAGGACTAAGGGTGTGAGTGCATTTAGTTGGGATTCATGTGAGGTGTAAGTGGGGATTAGGTCATGGAAACCCCTAGCTAAGTTTGAAACTCGGATGGAACCTTGAGTGGGATTTTAATGAGAGTTGTTGGTCAAATTTTTGGATTAGGGTGCAAAAATAAACCCCCTAGGGTCTATACCATAATGGTAGGGGTCAAGTAGGCATACAATAGTGCTCCAAAGACATGATTTGACCCTTGAAAAGTCCTCATAATGATGAGTGACGAATTTTGAGGAGAGGATGGAGTGGAAAGATGGAGGGGTTGTCCAAATGCATGTATTTTATTTGATAAGGAAAATACCCTCATTTATTAAGGAAAGTACACTCCACACATCCCCATCCAAGAGTTGCAAGTTGAAATTTCTATATATTTTGAAGAAGAAGAATGAGTGGGGTGTTACCCACTTCTCCCTTTGAAGAAATTTCGTGAATATGGTAGAAAGAATGAGAAGAGGAGAGGAGGAGTCTTTTTGGGAAGATAGTGATCAAGATGGTTTGGTTGGAGAGGAAACAAGGGTAAAGGAGTTAGATTCCAACACCTAGAAAAAAAGATAAGTTATTTCTTGTTCCTACTTCCATTTCCCTCTGATAATTTGGTGTAAGATGATGGCATGTTTGCATAGATCATTGTTGACTATGGTAGGTGAGGAAACTATGTGGAAGTAATCTAAGGCTATGCTATTCTTATTTTGTTGTTGGTAAATTTTTTAGAAGACTCCATTCATCATTTTGGAGATAAAATATTTTCTTGCTCGGGGGTATGGCTAGAGCCCGTGGGGCTTCATGATGCCATTACGGTTGAGAGGAGAGCATGACCCAGTTAGGTGTTTTCCCATTGGCAAAATTTGAGCTGGTTTTGGAAGAATTGCAGCTTGTGAGAAGAAATTGTCATGATGTAGATTTTAAACAGTAAAGAATTTTGTGTATATGTATTTATGATTTCATTATGTGTATATATTTAAGGACAATCACTTGACAGTCCATTCAAAAGTAATGTGATGTACTCTATCTAACTATAACTCTATGATAGTCTTCTAGTCAAGAAAATAGGTTATTTCGTATCAAAATACAGAAAGGTTTTTTATATATAGGTAATTTCAATCATGGAAAAAAAAAAAGAAATAGAAGAGAAAACTACAGTATTTTGTTTTGTTGCATCCTTTTAGTTCTTGTGAAAGATAAGAGAACGGGGTGGTGGGTTTTGTTGTCTAAAGCACACCGACAGTAAATGAGCTCCTCAGGAAACGCAACGATATATTTTGTTTCAAAAGGAATATTGATACGCTATACTAAAACTATAACTTAAAGGAGTGCACCTTATTGCAATGATAGTTTGAGAGACATAAGGCTGACTATAGCATTATTTGAAGGAAAATTAGTTGTACGTCAAAGTTACACAAGGAGATGATAGAAAAATAGAAAAAAATATATATATATTATGTTTTATTCCAAGAACAATATATCGAAGGATATAACTCGAAGAAAAACTCAATCATAATCAATACATTATCCATTCATGTGTATATTCCTGAGAAATCTTTATTTACTCCCTTCACTTTTTTTTCACTCCACAACATTCTTGCCATTTCTTCGAAGAACTAAGATAATTCCTATCTATGCCACCATCTAATAAGAGTGCATTGTAATGTTAAGAATAAAAGTAATAGAGGTACGTAGGTAATAAGCTTGAAAACTCTTAAACAACATGAGTTTGATTTTCTTCTGTTGGTATTCAAAGCTCAACCTTCTTTCGTCCCTAGATCTATTTGTTACATTTAAAAAAAGAAAAGAGAACAGAATTCAAGACAAAATCTAAATCCAAGCTAAATGGGTTAGAACAAAAGATTACCCACAACCTAAATCTGCTCACCTTCCTTTATCCCTACCATTGCCTAACATCAGTGAGCTTGCCGAGTTTAGCACCCAAATGCATTATGACCTGGACGTAGATGACTGTGATTCTTCTTTCATTGACTATTTGAAGTTTTACTGCCGCCCCTTTGGTTAACATGGATCTGCAAGCTCCGTACCACAACATTAGGCGTTGGCATTTTCAACTCTATTTTTAAGGGAGGATGCCACCATTATGCCCTCTATACAACCAAATGCGGAAAAGGATTGAGTTTCCTTGAAGGTTGGGATCACTACATAATTTCAGGTGACTCATGTAGTCCCTAAAAGTATCTTAGTCTATGGTTGTCCATCAGAAAGCTTAGCTACGGATAGAGGATTGCAAGTTTTGAAGTGACCTTGATTACAAAACAAAAATAAAATAAAAACCATCTTCTCGAACATGAATGGCTAGGGAAGAGAGGACCAACAACTCATTAGAATGCTGAATGTTATTAATTCTTTGTATGGAAAACAAATGTATATTCTAGTTGTTGGCGTGGAAGGGTGATTGACCAAAGCCATTTATTAATTAAAATACATAGAACTAGGTGACAGCAGTACTTTTCTTGAAGGAAAGAATAATTTTGTTATGTGGGAGACATTCATTCTGGTTGTTGAGGTCGATATCAAAGCAAGGTTCTATTCACTCCCTTGATCGCCGATCCCATCTCCTGACAAATGGAAGAAAAGAGATTGTCCTTTGAAATGACGCGGTATAAATGAACGTGAATTTTAAACTATTATCTAATATCCTTATTATTCTATCATTTATGGTGATCACCGGTCAACTCAGCTCTATCATTGGCAACTTGAATCCTTTTGGCCAGAAGCAATTATGGTGCTAGATTTCAAATCTACAATGTCAGACATGTGAGTTAATTCGTGTTGACCACTGGTGCTAGTTTTAAAGGCGATGGGAAGGATAAAATCTATCAGTAAATTTTATGGCTTAACAACCTTACTGGTGAAAAGAAATAAAAAATAATAATGTCATTGCATTCATGGTGTTTGTTGTATTATCAAGGCTACATAAGAAATAGGTGGCAGGAGTTAGCTTGTAAACTTTAGAATTATAGTCGAAATGACAATTGTGCAAACACTTATTCATTATTTGTGTTAGTCTCATTATTACTACGGTTCTAAACCTTTAGCTATAGAGAACGGACCTTAGCATGACCAGATACATATAGATCAATGAATATGATCTCTTGTTTACAAACATCACAATAAAATAAATTTAAAATTCTTCGAGTCATATGATAAGTAACTAGATTCTCAGGAATATAATGCATTCGACTCATTCACAAACAACATCAACTTTGAGGTAATTATATTACGATAACTATCCACCAATATTCAATTCAATTCTCAAAATAATCCAATGAGAGGTCCCTGAATGCAGCTAGCAACATCAATTTCTGAAAACATCAGATTAATATGGTCAGAATAACCTATTAGTTTTCAATTTCGGTACAAGTATTAGAGCTTGTAATAAGGTACTTCAATTTCAATTAAAAATAACAGCAGAGAACAAGAAATATATAACACAAGAAATAATCAAGGCAACTATATGGTCAAGCCATACTTCAAGCCCTACTCTGGTATCTCCACTGGTCAAGAGAACACATCAGGGTGCCGCTTGGTTTCCATTCCCGTGCAAGTTTAGATGTGGATAGATAGGATACAAAAAATATTTTAGGGTTAGCCGCATCTAACCTTGTATTCTTCTCACTCAAAATGATAAACTCTAAGTAAATAAATAAAGAAAAAGATTTTAATAATAAAATAATTGTTTAAGCGTAAGGATGGGACACGTATCATATCCTTCTCCTGCATCATAAAGAACGTGAATATGTTTGTGGATGGAAAAAGGAAAAGAAACAAAAAGAGAACCTATTAAAAATCCATACTCCTCCCCTCATGGTTTACGTCCAATCCATATATCATTTCCCACTGCAACAAAAATAAAAAAATAAAACAAACTAAAATGGTACAAGAGTCTTTTATAATTTGGATCATGCCTCACTTTAGTCATCTTATAATAATAAGATGAGAATTGAATGGCTCCATGTTAAGAAAAACAAGATAAGCTATGAAGTTTTAAATATATCCTTATGTATTTTTAAATAATTAAAAAAATATAAAGTTTCTTTAGCTTTTAAAGATATTTGGGGTATGTAAATAAAAATTAGGGAGATAAGAAGATTTAGTTGAGTTAGAATTCATATGTAAATAATGTTAGTTTATTTTAAAATAAATAAAATGGTTTAAAATAAAAGAATAATAAATAGAAATTGTGTGAATAAAATAATAATCATACATTAATTTGTGTGGTTTAAAAGTCATGTGTTCAATTAAAAATAAGTATTGGGTTCTAAGAAAAAAAAAATCCTTGCAATGATATTATTGAGATCAACATTATTATTTCAACAAAATGAAAGTTATATTAATATGAGTTTTTAATATTAACACACATTTTCTTGAAGGATGATTAAGTCAAACATATTCAAAACTTGACTAAGTGTGTTGGATAGTAAAAGCTTCTACATTGATAAATACTGAGTTGTCTCTCCTCCAATGTAGTGTCATCAACATTTGCATAGGCTTTTGGGATTGCGTTGTGTAAACTCAATATGATGGGTATACGTTAAGTTGTAAACGTAGGTTGAAAAAAAATAAAATTGGTTGGATTTTTCTAGCAAAAATATATGGGCATGACAATGTCTTAATGAAGTCTTGTGACTCGACCATGCCTCTATAGGATTTATATCAACAAGAGCTGATGTAGGAGACATATTAGTCAGGTAACAAATAGTGGAAATAGTTTCAACCCAAAACCTTTGTTCTAGACCAAGACCACTCAACATACTCCTAGCCTTTTCCATTAGTTTCCTATTCATTCATTCTACAATTCCATTTTGTTGTGGAGAATACAAAGTTTTCTTCTGTCTATGAATACCACAATCTTTACATAATCTATCAAAATAATTAGAGAAAAATTCACCCCAATTATTAATCCTCAAACATTTTATCTTATTTCTAGCCTACAATTCAACCATTGCTTTAAGTTCTTAAAATCAACTAAAAACTTCATATTTACTCTTCAAAAAGTATACCCATGTCCTTATAATATAATCATCAATAAAAGAAACATAATATATGGATTTACCAATTGAAGAAACATCTATAGGACCAACCACATTAGAATGAATAAGATCCAATACACCACAAGATTTATGAGGACTCGAGAAAAAATGAATATAACTTTATTTTCCATAAATGTAATACTCGCAAAAATAAAATTCAAGATTACAATCAGACAAACCTTCAACAAGGTTTTTATTTTTCAAGGTCCTTAGGCCCTTTTCTCCAATGTGGCCAAGTCTTTGGTGTCATAAGATAGTTTTCTCTATAGGTAACTTTGATTCAAATAAAATAGCACCCTTGGGTACCCAAAATCCATGACCATCTAGGTTGAAAATGAAACCCTCACCTCTTTCACATAAGTACTATTGCACTCAACTATGCATGCATCAAGCTTATACAATGTGTCATATCTAACAACTCTAGCAATCATCATAAGTCCTCTAACCATCTTGCATTTTGCATCATAAAATACTACCTACACACTTGCATTTATTAGTTCACTCATAGATAATAAATTTCATGCTAATTAAAGGATATACAACACACCATTAATCCTGAAGAAACTTGACTCTAACTTTACCATGAACAACAATATTTAAACAAGAATCATCACCCAAGTACACCTTGCCTCCATCAAATTCTTCATATTTTGAAAACCAATCTCTATTAGAGGTTATAAGGAAAGATGTACCAAAGTCAATTAACCATGCATCATTACCTACACAAGCTACCAAGGCTACAATTAATGCATCACCATCTTCCTTCTTAGACTCGAAATGAGAATCAAATCTCATCTTTTCTTCCTTGCGGTCCTTATGAATATATTTAGGCTTACCGTAGTTCCAACAAATAAATTTGGACTTTCTTGGAGATTTAATCTCCCCTTGGACTATGATTTATCATGGTTCTCATTCTTCTTTCCTTTTTCTTAGGTCTTCTATGAACATTTAGGGCCTCCTTGGGGCTAATGGATGCCTTCCTCCTCATCTCTTAAAATAACCCACCACATCTTCAGTCTTCAAGACAACATAAGTACTCACAATAGCCATAACAAGGGAATCCCACAAATTAGATAAATAACAAAGAAAGAGATGAAATTTCTCCTCCTCATCCATTTTGAAAATTCACACCAATTGATTCCAATAAAATCACCAACATATTGAATGCAAACATGGTGGTTTGTAATTCATCCACCCTCTTCTATTCTCAAGGAGTAAAATTTCTTTCTCAAGAAAATATTGTTCACTAAAATATTTTGCTTGATACATATCACCAAGTTTATTTCATAGTTTCTATACAGAGGTCTCTTCATGGACATTGATTAAAACAAGGTCTACCATGCACAATTTGATTAACCCTTGACTTTATGGTCCATAACATCATATTGACTAGCCAAAGTAGGATCTACATGCCTTGAAACTATCATGCCCACAATTTTTACACATTCGATAATGGCAACCAATTCTTTTAACTATTAACATGTAAACCACTAATATTTTCTAACGATTCTTTAACATGGTGCATAAACTATACACATCGTGTGAGTTGCTTGTATTACATCGTCATCAACATGTCACCCAAGAGTGAGGTGTAGGAATCAAGAGTGATTTGGGTGTGCAGAATTCATCTTGCACACCCTAAGTGGGTAGGTTGACCCTAGTACTCTAGGTCTTTCAAGTAGCATTAACATTATATTTATTTGAATACAATTAATGTGTTAATGTATATGGGTATAGTGTGGTACTAGTATAAATATTTGATTTAATATCATCTAAAATTAATCTAGATATTACTCATAACATTGTTATTATCCTTAGACGCTATATGTGAGTTCATTATGAATATTCCAAAATTATCTCATATTCTTGTCATATTCACTAGGTATTATTCTCCATCATGTTCAATTACATATTGTTAATAAAATCACATTTCTCGATATCACCTTGACTAATGAAACTTCTCACCTTACTCGTAATTCTCATATAAACATTAATTTAATTTAATAACTTCGTTTTAAAAATTTATCCTTCAAGGGGTGAGACTATTAGTAATTGACTAATAGACAATGATAACATTATTTCTTAATCACCTATTACTCATAATTAAAGAGTATCATTTTATCTAAGTGAATGTTAAAAAATTACAAATGAAAATATCAACACTAATTCATTAGGCACATAATAATACTATTATTCAAATGTAAAATTAGCCTTAGTAACAATATTGCCATTTGATTGATGCACAAACCCTAATGATGCTATTATCACTTAACCGATGAAGCAATGATAATAATAAATATATTATCTATTTATCATTTTTTCGATTAATACTAAGGACATACTTTCTATTATTAATAAGGACATACTTTCTATTATTCATAAGGACATACTTTCTATTTATTAACAAATGACTATGATAGTGAAATAAAAATAATCATAAATGATACTAACATTGTGATTTATTCCACCAACTAAACATGAATAACATTATCAGTATCAAATTGATAACCAATAAAAATTATATTGTTACTTTAACAAACATTAACGTAGTAATAATATTATTATTTTACCCTCACTAAAAAATAAATTCATTATTCAATTAGCAATTTGGGTTTTTATGAAAATGATGATATTATATATATTACTTCATCATTATATTTGTCTCACAACAATAATAATTTTATTATTGATATTATATATTTTTCTTATATTAATATGATTTATAAATATTATCATTTATTTTGACTTACATTATTAATAGTTTGGATAAGTTATCACCATCCATATGAATCTATTCTATAAATATTAAAATTATCACCTTTACCCTAATTTCTCTTCATACTACTACCTTTGTAATTTTATTTTATTCATTTAATAATTTTTGATATAATTGAAACAACGAAAAATAGGTTGGGAGAGAAAGGAGTTCAACAAAATGACAATAGGTAGACCTATTATTCTTTATTTCATTAGGAAATGAGATCCACACAATAAATTGATTATCAACCTTTAGGTGAATCAATCCAAAATGGGAATCTTCAGATTTCTTTGTGAGTGAAGGATGGGGGTCAAGGTCAACAACACTTTGGGGAGAAAAACTAAAAATATCAAATCAAGACCAAAATGCAATCTAACACTTGAAACAATAATTTTAATCTCAATACTGATAGAACCTACAATAAAATTGTAGATCAGAGAAGGGTATATCTAAGTGTACCTTTCACCAAAATTCAGTTTTTGAAGCTAATTTGCGACTCATTCACCTAGGGGTGAATGGGTCCTTTGTTAAGGTTTTTTTTTGGAACTTTTAGGAGCCTCTAGTCCTATCTCTACACTTCTAGATTCTTTGAGTTTTAGTGTCAGAAAGTGTGAAACAACTTTGAGATCTAAGTTTTTTTGAGAAGATGATAACTTTGACAACTTTTGCAACTTTGACAATTTATTCAATTTTTCTCTTCAAAAGATCTTCAAGCCTTCTTCAACCTAAATTTGCAAACACAACATGAGAGGGAATTTTTTTTTTTTTGGTGAATGGGGGTTTTCCTTGGTCAAACTCCATTTTGGTAATCAAACCTTGAAATGAAATAATGCATAAAGAAGGGAATGAAGAATGAACAAATCTATGTTACCAATCAACAAACCCTTGAATAAACCTTGGTAATGTAGATCTGCAACTTGCATGAATTGTCTAAAATGGATGTGGATCTTGATCTTGAATCTTGAAATACTTCTTTGAGTACTTCAATGGATCATGAAACCTACATCACAATGTTAGCTCCACAAACATGCATGATGCAAGAAGACTTTGACATGATGATTGGATCTTGAATGCTGCAATAAAACTCTATTAAATCTACCTTTGAATTCCCTTGAAAGTGATCTTGATCATCAAATTTTCTATAGGAATTATCACTTAAAATTTCTAGGTTCTTCTCAAAAATATTCTACGTGAAACATAGTGAAATAACCTTGTATTTATAGATATGTATCCATAATTTCTTGAAATTAAAATATCACAAGCCGACATCTGAATATACACTTAGAGACATTAAAATCCCACCAAAAACATAATTTAAATTTAGGTCTTAAGGTCTAGGGAGGACCCATTCCCAAGCCCCTAAACCTAGGACACACATTACTCCATGTGAAGTGTTATGTTAAGGCATTAATGAATATCGGGTTTCCCCTTCGAAAAATATAATTAAATGGGCTTGGAAAATGAATTAAAGAGCCAATCAAGGCATAATTAAGTTCAATTAATTAAGGGATCCCTATAATAAGTGTGAAAGTGCAAATAAATACATTTTACAACACTAAATTAAGGCACAATTAGGTCCATTTTAACTAGGAGGGCCCACACAAGTGTGAAAATGTAAAGGGATACATTTTTCTACACTACAATAATACATATTATTAAGATAATTATACAAGTTGATAATCATATCAATTCTTATATTAATATTAACATTCAAGTATTAATATTGGTATTAATATATACAACATTTGTATATTTACTAATATTAAGACATAATACCTGAAGATCTATGTATAAATTTTGAAACGTTTAAAATTATAATACTATTCATAGATATTAAAGGATTGCATAAGTAATTGTAAAATTAAAGTATAGACTGGAGTTTCTAAATGTCGAGCTCATTAATAATTAAATTTCATAAATTTATCACATGTTTTTCCTTATTTCTTTTCCTATACTCCAACATGACAATTAAAAGGGGATTTTATATTCCATTTACTAATTTATCTATAACCAATCATGCTAAAAAATAAGTTTTCTTTGAGATCTCAAGAAACAACATAATGAACAAAGTGAACTAATTAGCCAATAGGCTAATTATAGTGTGAGATTTGTGTCTGAAACAAGTCTCACACCTGCAAACCACTATTGAGCCATCGAAAAACAAGTTTCAACAGTCGTTTAATGGTAAAACCTTCCAAAATATCAAGTAAAATCCTACAAAATCTTACTATCATATAAAGTATAGATAATTACTGATTTTGACATATAGATGGGAAATTTTTATTTTCATTTGGAGTGTTTTTAGTCAATTTGACGATAACTTTATTTTTTCATTTGTATTGCTTTATGTTTTAAATATGTATGCAAATTTTAACAATAAATAATACTTAATTTATTTAAGGAAAAAATATAGATTTTTCTAAGTTTATTTCATTCCCTTATTTAGCATTTATTATTAATTGTTTAATCCAACCACATACAACTAGAATTTGCAAGCACAAACATGTATTCTAACATATTAAGATACATATAATATTTTATTATTTAATTAAATGAGATCTTATTATTCATTTATTACATAAAGAATAATTTATTAATTAATAATTCTCAAAATCCCATTTATCTATTTAATTAAATGAAATTTTATTATTTAATTAAATATGATCTAACTTCTATTTTCATCTCTCCAATCAACTACATCATCACTTATAATTAATTTAGTCTTAATTTAGAATGCCAATCTTCTCTCATAAGTTAACTCTTTTTCATTTTAGAAACTTCATTTTGATTCTTCAGTTCACTTAATCTACAAATTAGAAATTTCATATGCATATTTATCCATCAAATAAATAAATCAATTAATATTATCTCTTCATGAATCAAAATGTTAAATTTTTATTTTTTAGTTGAGTTTACTCTACTAATTTATCTCAAGTCTTCATCCTCATCCTCATCTTCCATTTGATTTTTCATTGGAAAATCTATAAATAAGATAATCCTTTCATCATTTGGGGATCTTGCATCTTCTACAAATCAACTTTATCAAAATTATAAATCAATCAATCATCAATCATACTATTATGTTGTAGGGATTTAGCATCTACATCCAAAGGTGAAGCAACATCACATCATTTATTTTTGAGGTTTGCATTGGGATCAGTAAAGTAGAGATTCAATTTGATTTCTTTATTTATTTTTTCAAGTTCTTTCAATTTCTTATTTTTCCAGTTCCAATGCATACATTTTTGGTGAACCCGATGTGAACACTAACCTTTTTTTGACTAACCTTGTTGTCTATGATTTTTTAGTGTTTTTATTTGTCTTATAGGTTAAAGGTACTTTCAAGAGGTTTTGAAAATTAACATTTTAGGAGCTTTTTAAGGATAAACAAACATCGCAATTGTGTCCAAATGGGTTTAGAAGTAAATTTTTATATATAATAGTCCATATTTTGATGTTGGATAACATTTAAAACTAAAAAAACATACTTTTACGCACTCTTTGTTAATATGTAGATTTGTATGGATTTGTACTTTTGGAATATAATTTATTGCTGCATATTATTGATAATTAATTTTATTTACCTGATTATAAAATTAATTGACAGAGGTTTAATCACTTGGAAAAATCGCTTGTTCTTCATCTTTGTGATTTTTGAAAATACAAACCTCTTGTAAAACAAGCATAACTTTCAAACCCATAATCATATTTTCAGCTTTTTGTAGGCATTTGAAAGTTGGTTCTAATGTGGATTCTATGAACCGGGTCATTTTTTAAAATCAAAAACCAAAAATCAGGTATAATCAGTCAAATTGAAGGTTTCAAGATCAAACTTCAAACAAGCACATGCACATGCACGAACTTTATTTTTGATGATTTTTAAAAAAAATCATAAAAAATTCACAAGAATTCTAATGGTGTGCTTAGTATTATTTATTTGAATTATTTTGTATGTATTTTCACTAATCATTTGATGCAAAACTTTTTCACCATGAAAGAGAAAAATACATAAATAATCCTTTTTTCACAAGCCAAAGATAAAGAATAAATTTTTTAATGAAGTTGATTTTGCAAGATGGTATTAAGAAAAAATTATAGACCATTTTATTTTTTTCCTTTCTTGTTTTGTGTATTTTCAAACCATTTCTATGGAAGATTAAAAATAACAATTTACATTTCAATTTCGTTAATTAAAGAACAAGTGTCTTTTGATCCTGAAAGAGAGTGTGTGTGTATACACTTCTCTTACATGCTTGCATGATCTTGAGAATTAAGAAACACCACTTTTTATTTTTCTTTTAGGGCACTTGAGCCTTAAACAAGTCTCACACTTTCAAACAATTATTGAGTCATCGAAAAATAATTTTCAACTATCATTAAATGGTAAATCAACTATGGGTTAATGGTAAAAAACCTCCAAAATATTAGGTGAAAGAGTCCAAAATCTCACTTATCATGTAAAAGGTGGATAAATATTGATTTTCCAATTAGATGGGAAGGTTCTCCTCCTTGAGACCACTCTTAAAAGTTAGGTTATGTATCTAATGTCTTCTTTTTTTATGCTCACTGTGTGGTCGGAGAAACTTGACCAAATTTAGAGAAGATTCCTTTGGTCGCTCACGAAAGAGAGGAGCCATTTTTCTTTGGTTAATTGGGATACTGTGTACTCTATGAAATATTATGAGGTCTTGATTTGAGAAGGACTAGGAAGATGAACAAGGCCCTTATAACTAAAATCACTTGGAAGATTTTGAATAATCAAGTGGAATGGATTTCAATCCTTAAGGATAAGTATTTATAGGGCGGAGATTGTCTCTTTCTTCTTCATAGTTGTGTTCTTCCTTCTAGATCCATAATCTAGAATAACCTTATCGAATCCAAGAATTTTCTCTCCTTGTGTTCTTCCTAGGAGGTTCGGTCTGGTACTTTGGTTTCCTTTTGGGATAACAGATGACTTTCCTCGTAGGCCCTTGATTTACATCCAATCATGTCAGCTATGAAGTCAAACATTCATGATCGGTTGGGGATATAAGGTATCTGATTACTTGGACTCCTCTTTGGACCCACCTCGCTGGAAGATAGATCCCAACTGGTATGATTCCCCATTGTATGGTTGTTAAAGAGCTTCTCAATTTTTTTTAAGAATCACAAGTTCTTTAACTCCACCTCACTTGACTCCTTGGTTTAGGCTAACTCAAAGGATGAGAATTACTCTGTTAAGTCTTCTTACAATATTGTTTATTGTGCTTGGGATCCTTAGTTTGATTGGATGAAGATTTGGAGAAGGAATTCTCTCCCCAAATTTAATTTTTTTTGGTGGATTGTCTACCATAAATGGATTCTCACTCTTGATAATTTTCAAAAGAAAGGTATACATCTTGGCAACCGTTGTTTCTTGTGTGAGGAAGAAGTCAAATCCAACCCCCACCTCTTATTTCACTGCACCTACTCTTGGCAAGTCTAGCAAGAATTCAATGTCTTTTCAACATCAGTTGGGTTTGGCAGAGGGATGTTATAGGTATTCTAGATAGTTGGAACATGCCAATTTCTCATCCCATGCTCATTAAGCTATGGTGGAAATCCAATTTTCTCACTAGGTTGGCACTCTAGGAGCACAATAATAAGACATTTAGAGACAAAAATAATCCTTGGCTAGTGGTTTCCAATAAGGTTGTCAGTCGGATTGTTGAAAATATCACCATGACCTCCTACAAGCCTAAAAGAAATCCTAATAACTTGGAGAGCTCAATCGCTTAAATCTGGAATTTTTCTAAGACTCTTAATGCTCTAAGTTATTGCATACCTATAGATAGGAGTAGCACTCCCTAGTCCCCCTCGAGCCTGACTAGTTTAAGCTTAACTTTGATGGCTCATCTAAACATAACTCGATTTAGGTGAGTTGGGGTGGGGTCATCCGTGATCATGATGGGAAAATGATTTTGGGGTATGTGGTAAATCTTGGTGTCCAATATTCTAGGTTTGTTGAGGTGGTGATGGTGATCTATGGTATTCAGATTGCCATGAATTTTGACCTTTTCAACTTGGAAATCAAGAAAAACTCTAGAAAATCTATTATTTTATTGACAGGGAAGGCTAAACCCTATTGGTCTGTCTAGGACCCCATCCTATCAGCTCATAATATCATGATTTATCTTAGGAAGAGTAGATCTTATCATGTATTTATAAATGACAACAAAGTTGCAGAAGCGCTACGTAACCTTGACGCTTTTACTCATAATTTAGTTATCTGTGATAATTTCTCACATATCCTCGGGCATGTTGGTGAATTAATTAAAAATGATTTTAAAGTACTACAAAAAAGAGATTGAGTTGGATCTTCTGTTTGCCCCCTTTATTATTTTCCATGATTTACCATTATGGAAAATTAACTTCTCTAAGTATTCTTTTCAAAATCCTTTTTATTCTCGGCTCTAGTATTATTCTCAACATTTCTACAAAACATTTTCTCTTATCTAACTACTTGCAAATTTTTCCATGGGAGGTGAGTTGACATAGGATGAACCTACTAGTTGCGAGATGTGGAAGCAGTATAAGGAGGTTTGGCCTATTATTCAATGTGATAAGCTATCCTCATTCATGGAGGGAATGAAGGGGCATGACCCCAAGTTTTCTATTGAGTTTTCGAACTCCTGGAAGGATGGCATCATCACCATTCGTGGGTGCTCCTTCACTATGAACACTGAGTTGATTGTGGAGGTGACAAGGCTTTTATTGGATGGTGCTTGCATCCCTTGAAAGCCTAAAGAGCACTACTAGAAAGATATGAGGAGATTTTTGAAAGATGGGGAAAAGGTTAACATACTTCAAAATGGATACAATAGGGCTGACCTTCTCAAGGTGTGGAGAAAATTTATTTAGGTGTTGATGAGGTACGTTATGCTTGAGGTCATTTCCATCATTTTGATTCCCATCTCTTTCCCATGATCAACCATTTTTTCTATAATTAAAAAATTAAATTTTATTTCTAGATTTTTTCATCACTTAAACAGTCCATTCAGAATGTCCACAATAAAGGTAAAAATCTCCCCATTCACCAAGGTTTAATCTTCCATCTTTGCCATCACGAGGCCGCTTTGTTACCCTCCCTGACCATTGTAAAAAGGAGAAATTTGGTCATTCACAACCCCACCAATCCCCTTGAGGGCCCTAATCCCACTACCACCCTAGATGAAACCCCACCCACCACTCACCGCATCACTCGTGCCTAGGGAAAAACCCCTACTAATGATGAAACCCCTCCTAGCCCCATTAAAAGTGTGTCCTTTATCATGGCTACTCCCATTTCCACCTTTAGCTCTAATAAATCAAATGAAAAGTCTTTGAATCCTACCCCTTGCACTTCTCTCATGCATTCCCCTATTCATGTAGAGGTGTTTGATGTCCCCAACACCCCTCCTAGATTTAACCCTCCTAGTCCCCATAATTCTCTTAAACTTTGTATTAATCGGGATGGAACCTCTGTTGATCCCAATGTGGGTAATGATAATTGTGCTTCCTATGATCACCTCTAGAATAAAATAAATGAGATTTTGATGACTATCAACCTTCAAAATGACATCCTCAAGTGGATTTTGGGTTAGCTTATTATTGCAAAAGAAAAATCTAGGTGCTGGAGAACAAGGAGCTTGACTAGTAGGCTCCATGGCCAAGTGAGGTTGACAACAATGGGCATTGGGATATTGTTTCCTCTCTTGCTAAGTTGTTTTATCGTTGGGCCAATTGGGACAAGGAGGCGGATGAGCTCAGGGCTCTTGTGGGAATGAAGGAGGAGAAAATGAAATTGAAGGAGGATATTGCTACTATTCACAACAACCAAGACAAAACCATGCAGTGTCTCCAAGAGATTACTAATTACAACAAGGAGACTATGAAGAATACCAATTTGACCATGTAGGTTTCTCAACAATAAATTAGGAACAATCATGGTAAAAGGGTGGTAGAGGGTGATCTTGATGATAGCGATGCGTAGAAAAAGGTAAGGTGGTGGGAAATGCGACTCAAGGCACTACCATGGAGACCTAGGCTATTCAAAAGGGACCCATGTCATTTGAGGAGAAGCTCCACTTCTTAGATAAGGAGTGGTAGGAAATTAGTGGCCTTAGGATTTTGGGAGATGAATGACTATTTTAGTCCCCTGTTGGTCTTGGTTTGTTTGTTGTTTTGCTATTTTTGTTGGTCAGTTGGTATTGGTTTTGTATTTTTTTCTTTCTAAGCATTTCACTTCTCGTGAGCCCCTTCGTTTTCCCTCAGTGGTTGTTTTGTAAAAGGGTGTGCTCCCTTCCCATCTTAATCTAATCAAAACATCTATTTTCATTTGGAGTGTTTTTCTAATGCAACTTTCTTTTTTCATTTGCATTGTTTTATGTATTAAATTTGCATGCAAATATTTCCAAATTGGATAGTATCTAATTTCTTTAAGGAAAAAATCTAGATTCAGCTAAATTTATTGCATTTCATTATTTAGTACTTATTATTAATTATTTAATCAACTAAAACTTGTAGCATATTGTATCCACATAAACCATACGCAAACACATACTCTCTAACATATTAACATACATATAATTTTCTATTGATATTATCTTTGAGCCAAACTTACGTGCAAGTGCTAATATTAGTATTAATATTATTATTATTATCATATTTTAAATTTACTATTAATCTTTTATAAAATGAATTGCTTGTGTGCCAACGTAAACTCTATAATTCAAAAACAACCATACTTTGATTTTACACAATTAAAAGAATGTTGAATATAGATTGTTGCCAACACCAATTGTAACCTAATGACCAAATAGCACCCTAAAATAAGTTGACTTAAAATACTATACCATTTCCTTTCTAGAATATTGTTTTCCCATGCTCAAACAAGGCATGGCAGGTGGAGTGGACTGGGTGATGGAGAAATATAAAGTACTCAATTGTTGCATGGTGCCCCCATTGATATGTCCAGCTCACAAGCAAGATAAAATAAATCTCTTTCCTTTATTCAATTGTTTCTTGATAACTTCTTAACCTAACGTTTGATCACAATTTCTTTCATTGAGATGAAGTAGATTTATTTTGTTTTAATTTTTCCTTACAGAGTTTCCTAGCGACGCCATTCAACATTGAAGAGTTTTTATTATTTTGTAGTTTTCTTTTCTTTCAGTGCACAAAAAAAATATTTTGTACTTTTATTTATTTTGTAGGGGGCGAATTGAGCAAGAAAACATGGAAAAATCATAGAAGAGGGTTTTATTATTTGCAATTTATTTTGTTTAAAAAAAATCTAGTGTTAAATTGATCGGTCTCATTAACGGGTATGTTGTAAGGTGAAAGATCTCCACTTTGCTTTGGTTTTTGTTTTTAATAAAGGGTATAATTTATAGGATGAACTACGATGAGGGAGGTTGTGTCCAATAGTAGGGTTGCAACTCCCTCATGGGGCCACTCCCCACTCAAAAGGGGAGGGGTGTGATGCTTCCTTGCCCCCATCCACACATGTTGGGTAGGTCGTGTTCTTTTAGATTAATTTTTTTTTATAAATTTTTTTCATTTCTTTAAAAAATGTTTTTCTTTTATTATTTATTTCTTTATTTAACTCTAAGTTTTAGATTAATTCCCTTTTTTCACCTAACCTATAATCTATAGATGTTATGTCCTATTTTCTCTATAGGTTTTGTAGACAAGGAAAATGTACATTCTCGATCCGACACACTTGATCCTGATTACTAACGACATTTCCTCCTAAATCATACTCTCACCATTTCATCATATTATATCTCTTAAATTAATAAATCATTATTTATTTAATTAAGTCTTTCACCTCTGTTGATTAAATTAATCAATTTAATTTAATTAACCTTATATTTCTGTTTAATTAAATAAATCATTTTATTTGATTAAAATCCCTAAAGTCCTCTTATTAAATTAAATAAATTAAAACCTTATTTGATTTAATCTAACATATTCCTTCTTGGTTAAATAAATCAAATCATTTATTTAATAAACCCTTCCTCTCAATCTAATTTAAATTAATTCATCTATTTAAGTCTAAATTGTCACATCTCCTAACTCCTCATTAAATTAATCAAATCTTTGATTAAGCTAATCTCTATCACTAAAATCCTCTAGAGAATACAACTTGCACAATAAATCAATTACTTTAATTTATTTAATTCTCTATTTTCTCTCACAAAGCATCAAAAGGGAATATTCCCTCATTTGAATTCAAAAAGGCCAAGTGGACTTGGTCCTTCCAACAAGGCATTCAATGCCTCTTACATGTCCTTGTGCATTGAGCCAAGTGACATTAACTCCATTTCTCTTTCCCTCTCATGTCACATTCAAAATTCAAAATTTGAATCCAATGGCATTTATCATGCACATTGACCAAAATGTGCTCATTCTTCAACCATTCACATCTTGACAAGTGACACTTGGCCATTGGATGTTGAATGATCCCACATTGCTTATTTTCACTCATTCTTCCAAGATTGGAGTCTATAAATGAGAGACTCTTCCTCTCATTCAAACATCCACAATTTAAGTAAATTTATTATATTCAAATCCACAATTCATATGCAAAGTTATTCTCTTTAATTGAAAACTAATTATGCTCATCATATCCAAGCATTCATCACATTTTCACATTTGCACCAAGGTTATGCTCAAATCTCTTTGGAGATTTTACCATTTCGAGATTCACATACCATTGCTACTTAGGAATTGGGAAAGGGCCAATTGCAACACCTCATTGGAACCAATTCCCCCATAAGATCATCATGCTATTAGCTTAATTATGATTGTTTTCATTGTTATTTATTTCCTAATTTTAGCTTGAATAGATGGATTTCATTGGGAATCCCTCATATTTGCATGCATTTGGATCTAACATCTAACCATGTTTGTCCTCTTTGTGCATTTGCAGGATTAGGGGTTCACAGGTTCAAACTAGACTGAGGGTTACAAAGATGTGAGTGAAATATTTTCTCATGATTCATACATGTATGTGGTCTATGAATTCGGGCAAATCACAAAGAAATGTCTCTATGAACAAATGCATAAGAGGTGCCAAAAAATCATTTATTACACATCGATTTATTGAAAATGTAGGTTTAAATTGGGATTGTTTTATCTCATTTTCCTCCTTGCCTTGACTATGTACATAATCCTGAATGTAGAAATAAATAGCATTTATTACCTTATTTTATAATCTTGTAATGAGAAAATTAATATTTTAGATTTATTAATTTCTACAACAACCATACACAAAAATAAAGTAGAAATATTTATTTCATTTCTATTTTGAGCAACAAAGACTATTTAATTGTTGTCATTTTTTAACTACCAAAAAAATAAAAAACTATGTAAACATATTTTATTTTGGAAGAGTTAGCATAGTCTATATGAAAATTAAAGAATGAAATCACTAACTTGTATTATGTCAACTCATTTTTTTCTTTATATAGAACAACTAAATCTTTTTTTATCTAATAGTCTATTAAATGCATATGCCTACTTTGAACTACACAATATATATAATTAAACCACTTACTCATTTTATTTGAACAAAATTGCATAACATGTTTTGTTTTTAGATGATATGGAGCTTACTCCATTCTTAATAATGATATAATATATTCACAGTCACCTTTTAACTAACAATTTCTAACTTTGATCATGCATAAAATTCTTATAAAAATAAATACAAAGCTTTCACCGGTATGATCTATCACACACATAATCCCTCACTGGTTATTGGATAATGTCCTAACCAATGAAACCATAAGTTTTAGTTTAAACATAGCTGATATCTCATTGATAATAGACAAGAATATATTTTATATTCAAACAAATTACATGGTGTCTCTAAGAAAAACTTTACAACTTCCAAGTTACAAGTGTAATTAAACATATATATGAAGCAAGACTATTGCAGCTCTAAGAAAAAAATTCTGATAGCTTTACAAGGCTATTCATAGGATAATACTAATATCCCAAAGCTAAGAGTTTCTTCCACCTTCAAGTTTTCCAACAGTTCAACCTACACAAAAATGCAAACTCTTTCAAGGCCAATGGCATGCTCACCACCCAACCTTTGGCTAAAAAGCTAGCCACCCCCGAGCTGGGAGGCAACCATAGAGACCGGGGTACAAAAAAGCAGCCCAAAACAAGGAAAAATAATATCACAAGATCTGATACATACCACATAAGCTCACAATCAAACAAAAGGATATTGTAAGAACAAAAATAAATCATGGTTTTAAAGGGAGAGGCAAGAGGATCATAGCCAAGGGGCTAATTCTTTCCATTCATACACATCAACACTTCAAATTTCAAATAGAAACCTTCTTTAGCCCTTCTTTCAACCATACCATCATATATTTTTTGATTAAAAAACGTCCATATCTATATTAATATAAGATAGAAATACACATATTCACAAAAAAGGGTGTGTACTCATAACAAAATCTTACCCTCAAATTCTAAAGGGTGGGTAAATATTTTGTTGTATGTATTAACTGTGTTAGGTTTTCTCCCCAAATCTAGTTGTGAGAAACCCATGTGTGGGGATTGATAGAGAGAGATCTCCATAGGGGCTTGTTTTAGTTTTGGAAATCAATGGGTATAAGTACCCAATGGAATAATTGGTATGAGTACTCATTCCAATTCTCCCCAAACTTCTTCAAAGATTTCTAATCCTCCAACACTTAGCCAAAAATATAAAAACTCTAAACTTAGAACATTTTTCCAAAGTCTCCCAAGTATATTTAAAAATGATCAAAATCCACTCACAAAAGAACCCAAAACAAGCACTATAGAGTCCCCACTAATATTCAGTAAACTTGGTGTTAGGCACATAATTTAGAGGGATTTCCTAAATGAACAATCCATTAAACCCTTGTAAGGCTTTCATTTAATTTATCAACTAGGGCTAACATAAGATTATGATGATGCTAGCACTGTATGTGAGTTTAAAGACTATTTATGACCTATATTATCTTAGTATAGGTATTTACACATGTGGGAAAACATAAATTGCATAGTAATTTTGAACCTATTGATATAGGTACTTACAACTAAAGACTGTGACTAGTTCATTTTCAAGAATGAATTTTGTAACTAATCAATATTGCTAACTCAACTAATTCTAACTTGACTCACTCCGAAGGAAATGCATTGAGACAAATAAATTATGAGTTCAAGACAAGATCATTCACATTCATGATATGAATAATCTAATTAACACGAATTCATTAAATAGAAGTAACTACTGCAACTACAAAAATCAACATACAAAAATTAAATTAGGGAATAGTTACCTTGAGTGGCCCTTGCTCAAGTGACTGTCTCCACAAGATCAACTCAATTTAGCTCCTCAAATCAGTTCAACATAATAGTAACCAAAAACATCTTTATTTCATAACTCATTTATATTTCATAATCCAACAAGAATGTTCAAGGATTTCTTATTCATAGAAACATGATTAAAACATTGTTGTGTAAAAACAAGAAAATCTATATATGTTATATATTTTATGCATGTTCAACTAACTAACTCACTAACTATCACCTTGAACACCAAACCATAAATAGGTATGGGGGAGTCTTATTAAAACAAGGATTCAAAATAGAAATCTAAATGCACATCACCACTCCATACAAAATAGAGTGTTATTAATTCTACATTAGCTATAAAGACAAAATTGCAAAAGTAGAATTTGAGTAGGACTGCAACTCTCCTATAAGGGCAAGGAATGTGGATTGTGGAAACTGACACGTTGGATTCCCAATCATGGTTTATCTCTTCTTCCTCAAGTAATCTTATTAAATGACATGGTGACTCACATTCATCTTGAGAAATAGGCGTCTCCAATACTGCAACTATTGTGTTCTTATTTTGGAACTTCCCCTACATTGCTACCTGAAAATCTTTTGGTTGCGAGTGACACCTCCTAGTTGTTGCAGGCTATAGTCTACTTGATTTGGCTCCTTGGCTGCAAATATTTAGTTCACATAACATCTAAACAATAATAATAACATAGATATGCATTGCATTTCATACATATTCACATTAACCATTAAATTACTATCATAACATAACCATATTTCTATATACTTAAAATGAATTTCAAGTTGCATTATGATCATTAAAAAGATAGTAAAGTTCAAGAATATGTATGAAATGAGTATCTGGAGATGTCTAGAAGTATGTACTAAAACAATGGAAAGCTAACTAATAATTGAACTCATTATTCCCCCCCATTAAACATTTTATTGTCCTCAAGAAAATCAATTAAGACCGGAGATCATAATGCAAGGTTATCTCCCAATCACATCTACTCCTTTAAGTTGCTTCAAGTAAAATCCTCCATAGCATAAAATTTGGTCCAGTCTGTCATTCTCAAATTCCTCATGTTCTTCATCTTTTCTCATGTCCAATGTGGCACTAGGTAGAGAAGCATAGGTGGAGAAAAGGTAAGAGGTATCAATGCAAATTCTTTACTGTGGCAATGTCCATGTACTCGCGGGTCCTTTCAAGCATAGAAATGAAGTTATATACAGAGTAGGGTTCATTTTTCTACAATTCATCCCAGGTCAAACTATCCCATATTTCTTGTATAAAATGATAAGAATGATGAATAAGGCCTACAGTTAGTCTTTGCATTCTGTCGTAATCATTTATCCTTAAGTTCATAATTTTCATGCCTACACCTTTTTACTTCAAAATTTTTGTCCATTATTCTATAATCACACTAGGGTTCCTGGATTCTTTTCTGACTGAGAGAGAAATTGTATTTTCTCTCTCAACATATTCTTTCATAATTTCACCCCTATGTTTCTCATTTTTGAAGTAAGAAGCTAGTGCCACGATCTATAAATCACCCAAAAATATCAATGGGTTCCATTCTATATTTTTTGGTACTACATAGTTATGTAAATAAAATTCACATAACTGGTCTTGCATATCAAGTGTAGCATCAACAAAAATATGTAAAAATTCTAACTTTTTGCTCATGGAAATTGGAAATTTACTGATCAATTGAATGAATTGAAAACTCAATAATTTCTCATGTAAAAATAAAGCATAAACTCTAGCAAGAGGTTTTCACTTAATGATTTGAGAAGCCTTATCTGCTATCTCCTCAATTTTAATTGTCATCTTTTTCAATTCAGTTTTTTTTTTTTTCCAGTACTCTATTATGATCTGAAATCATTCTTTCTTTTTATTTCTCCATCTTTTCTCCTTTTCGGGATAATTCCTGAGTTATATTCCATAATTGATACCCTAGAGACATTTTAGTGTGATAAGTTGGAGTTTTTGTGAAAGGGGGTCTTCTATTTTCAGTTATAATTTATGTATTTCCTTCCTTCACCATGAAAAGTTGTGTAAGTAAATCTAATTTAGACCCATGCCCATAGGTGTGAAGCTTCTCCTCCAACTCTTTAATTTTTAAGTCTCTCTCTTTTTCTCTTTGTTCGTATGTCCTTACCAACTCCTCTAGCTATTTAATTCTTTATAATGCTTCTTGCAACTCTTTCTTGGCATTCCTCTCTTCTATAAACAAATTTTTATCCTTCTCCAAAGACTATCATCATCACCTACTATATAATCACAACCCTCACTGATAGGGATTTGTGGGGCTCTTTTACTTCTCTTCTTGGCAACAAAACATCCTCTAAATCAGATTTAGAGGTAGTTGAAATATACCATTTCTTTTAACTAGTGTATGAACATTCCCAGAAACATTTCCCTCTAGTTTTGAATCTGTTTTCGCTATCACAATGTTTTCCTTTTCTTGCTTCTTGATAAAACCCCTCATAACACCTTTCTTTTTCAGGTGGTGTGAATACCTTGGTTGGGTGGATTTCTTCTTTTGCACCTTTGTGGGTGTAGAGGAAGATCCACCTTTCCTCTTTCTGGTTTTTGGTGTTTTGGAAGAAGTTGGGGTTTCTTAGAGGCTACATGTGGAAATTTTGGTAGAATTTTCTTCTTTGGATCTCCTTTTCCACAATTAGAAGAAGCAGGAGGTGAGCCAAAGGTAATTTCCCTCACTGATATAGCAAGCGATTCCAAATTCTCTAGAATAGCTGGTTCTTCAAGAATTTAATTAATATGATTATAAATTAAGAATCTTTCCCATTAAACATGTGGGTATTGAACCCTTGAACTTATTTTCACTAATAGGGTAACTAAGCAATAATGTGATACTGTTGTATTATTTATTTTTCTTTTATATTTAGACCCCATATTTTTCAATAGGTTATAAATAAAATTAGGGACATTAACCCTCCTATCATGATGAAGGTGGCTCAAAAGGTTGAAATTCACTGTGTATAAAAGAGATTTCCTACCATCATATGTAATATATTTAACAATATAAGAGGCAATAGAAGCCCATTCCTGTGGCAATGATTACATTCTAGTCCCTTGGGATGTTGAGTTGAGGTTCTCTCCATGTTCTCTGAATTCATCCTTGGTAGCTACAATATTATCTGTGATAGGGAATTCAGATCCTTCTCTTGGTAGGCTAGACACTTCTACAATTGCACTTTCCAAAGTATCAACCCTTAACCCTTGCATAGTGGCTTCATCATGTTGAAGTGTTTCTATAAATTACTATGTCATATCTTTGTTATAATTTTTCAGCTTCAAAAAATAATCTAACCATCCCACTTCCATAAAAATATCTAATCTAGCAACCTATATTCCAATATTTTTTGATGTGTATATGGTTCTTTGTGAATTATATATCCTCCCATAATGGAAAACTACTTTATTTTTGTTCAATTTTTTCTTACAACCTCAACCACATGAATCATTTCTATGTTATGTGTTTTTCAAATTCAACTAATTATTTTCCTCTAAGCTTGAATTAGCTTGAATTATGGCTTGGAAATGGGGAGAACAAATGAAAAAAGGTTGCATAAAGGTTTTTGGTGGTAGTTGGAAAGAAAATTAAGTTTTTTTTTGGAAACCTTAGAAAATGTACTCCTCCCCTAGCTGAAGCTATTAAGTGGCCTCACTTAATCATACTTTATTATGTTGAGTGTGTTATTAAAAGTGGTGTAAATATGATAATAAATACAAAGCATGTAGAATTAAATGTAAAAATATCAAAAAATAATTATAATCTATGATAATTATGGAAAAATAGCATGTGTACCTGTCAAAGTGGAGTGAACTAAATTTATCTCGTGTGAGGATGATTAGTAGAGTTCACAACATGATTATCATTTGAAAATTGGTGATATATGAAATTTAGCTTGACATGTGGTAATGAAAAGGTTGTGAATTGTATGACTTATGTGATATGAATTGATCTCCTGAATGCATATAAATAGAGGAATGCAACATGGGATATGATGTGATAAGTTGCATGTAATGATATGATGGCTATATGGTTGCATGCATGAAAAAGTGAAGTGTATGTGTATGACATGCAATTAAGTTGGAAAAAAAATTAAAATTCTTGACAAGCGAGTGTTGTGGGTACCTTTAGTAATAGGTCCCTATCTTAATTGTGTTAGCATTTTACTAAAGAAGCTTCAAGTCCCTATTGCATCATGTAGTATACTTGAAAAGGATTGTTGATTTTTTCACCAATTCAATGTGTGCATGTGAAGAGTGATAGTGAAATACCTAAGTGATCTCAGTAGATGAGCTATGTATCTCATCTGTTGAGGCACTTGTAGAACCTATAATATTTTCTTTTGGATCTTTATTATTTGGCACAATGTTATTATAAGAATCATTGTCTGGTCCATACTATTGTATCAATAAAAGAAGAAAATATTCCTTTTGTACTAGCTTTTTATAAATCTTCAGTCACTAGCCATTAACTAGTAGTGAAAATATCACTTCATAAATTGTTTGTAACTTGGCTGCTCCATTTGGGAAACTTGATGTATTTCATATTGTCCCAACCATCTTGTTTGTAGTTTCCCCTTATAATCTTTATAACTTGAATAATATAGCAAAGCCCAATCACCCACACTGAACTCCTTTATTTTGATAAACTGGCCATGCCATTTGACTCTATGTTTCTAAACAATCTTAGTGTGGTGCATGTATTTCATTCTTATCTTATCTAATCCATTAAAATTGTGTAATATTTATTTTTGTGTTGTTAATTCCATATCCAATTCAACTATTGTCATTAGTGTCTTTTATTCAAATTTAATTTAAAGGACTAATGTTTTACCATACACCAACTCATAGGGTGTAAATCTTGTTGTTATCTTCCATGTTGTCCTATAGGCCCATACCGCCTTAGGTAACTTGGCTACCCAATATTTCTTGTGAATATTTACTATTTTAGTCAAGATGTTCTTAATTTCCCTATTAGTTACTTCCACTTTCCCATTGGCTTAAGGGTGGTAGGGTGTTTACTTCTTATGCCTGATTTTACATTCCCAAACCAATTTAGAAATCATTTTTGAAGTGAACTTGGGACCTTGATCTGTTACCATCTCTCTAGGCAATCCACACCTTGTAAATATGTCTTCATATAGGAATTTAGCTACATTTCCATCTTTGGAAAATTGCAATGCTTTGACTTCAACCCACTTTGTTATATAATTTGTGCAAACTGGGATATACTCCTTGTTATTAGATGCTAGTGATCATTGGTCCAATGAAGTCTAACCCCCATTTATCAAATGGTGCTAGTGCCAAATTTGATTGTAAAGGAATCTCATCTATTCTAGTTGGTCTACCCATCCTCTGACACATGTCATAGCTCCTTATATATTTGACAAAATCCTTGTGAAGAGTTGGCCAATAATAGATAGTGGTGAGAATCTTGAGTACAGTCCTCTTTGCTGCAAAGTTTCCCCCATAAGGCATGACATGCTTTGAGGATTTCATAGACCTCATCCTCTCTTATGTGTCTCCTCATAATATTATTTGGACCTATATAGAATAAATAACCAACTACCCAGTAGTAAGGAATTTTGTTTTGTATGAATTATATCTTTTCTCTAGGGGAGAAGTGAGGTGGTATTTGTCCTTCTACTAGATAATTGGAAATATTAGCAAACCAAGGTGTCTGTAGAGTCAGAGAAAATAAATGCTCATCTAAAAAATAATCATCAACAACATCTTCCACTAATTATGTTGGTAGTCTAGAAAAAAAATCTACCACCACATTTTCTTTCCTAGCTTATCCATATAGTAATATCAATTTTTTGTAGTAATAACAACCATATGACAAGTTTTCCACCAACCACAAGTTTATTCATTAAATACCTTATTATGGTGTGATCAGTGTGGATAAATATTCGATACCCTATGATGTAGTGCCTAAACTTGGTAAGTATAGACAACTACCAACATCTATTTTCACGTAATTGTGTAGTTGATTTTTTCCCCTTGTAGGTTCTTACTAATACAATAAATGACATACTCCTTATTACCTTCCTTTTTTCCAAGTACTACTCCTATGGAAAAATCAAAAACATCTATGTGCATGTGAAAATCTAAAGTCTAGTTTGGCCCTCTCAAAATAGGTGCTTTAATCAATATTCTTTTGAGGGATTCAAAAGATTGTTGATATTCTATGGTCCACTCAAATTCTTTATCCTTTGTAAGTAGAAAAAATAAAGAGGTTTCAATTTTTTCGAAGTCTTGAATAAATCTTTTGTAGTAGCCATCATGTCCTAGAAAACTCTTATCTCTTTTTTTTTGTGGCACAAGGAGTGTGGAGATTATCTCAATTTTATTTGGATATGTAACATGCCCATTGTTCTAAATAGTAATTTCCCTAAGTTTTAACCTTAAGTAAATAGATAATGCATCTTAGCCTAAATGAGCAATAAAAAATTTCTTTTCAAAACTATAAAGATATCATGCACATGAAATAAATATTCTTTCCAAACTTCCATTTCATTAAACCAAGTATTACAAATTTTGAAAGAATTGTTTGCATAGTACATGATAACATGATATCATTTTTCCTTTTATAATCTTTATGTCATCATGGATACAAATATATTAGCATGGCTCTGTAGAGCTTATTAGAAATAGATACAAATAGTCCTTGAAATCTCCATCCAAATCTTGGTCGCCTACTGATGAGGAGAAGCATCACTCAAGTGCTTTTCCGCCAATCTTGGACTAAGGTCCCCCAAATAACTATCAAACTAATAGATGGACCTACCCTTCGACGAAGAGATTGGTTTGGTAACCTCATAATAAAAATTGACCTTTTTGATCTTGGTGTTGTGTCCTACATATCTAGATCTGTCACATAGTGCCTACAACCTACACATATGACTTTCCTAGACTAGGATGTAAACCTGGATCACAGTGACTAACACTATAAACAGTGGAAAATTACACTACTTTGGCCAAATTATTTCATTCCCTCTTTTGAGTAGATGTCATAAATTCCACCCACCTTCCTAGCTCAATTTATATTGACTATTCATAATTTATGCATAGGCTATCCCCTTCATTGGATTAACCTAACCCTAGGAATAACCTGTTACCTCTATGTTTAACTAACACATCTACAAAGTATCCAAAGTAACTCTAAGAATCAACTAGTTTAACCATTAGCTATATAAGCTATATCCTTAACATAGTATTTAATTCCCACTATATTCACCCATTCCTTAATATGGAATATGTAAAAACACATCAAGAAAAATAGATCTTTATACTTTATACTATAAACTTCCATTCACTTTTATAAAAGAATCAATTAACCTTTTCCTAATAAACAATAGATCTATCTTTCCATACAAATTAAACAAAGTCAAACAATCTTTCCAAATAACATAAAACAAGTATAAAAGAGTAGGAATCAGCATGTCTACTTATGCAATGCTCCAATTGATCGATTCAAATTCCCTTCATAGCCTTCCAAACTTAGTAAGAACCTCCCAATTGGCTTACCCCCACTTTACCAATGACTCCCTTTCAAAAATATCTCTCAAATTCTCTCAAAATAACTCCCTCACAACTCAAGAAATCATAACACAATAACTTAGAAAACTCACAACAAGAATGCATAATATATGTGTCCCAAAAGAGGTAGATTTCTCCTCTATTTATACACAAAAATCAGAAACCAAAGGCTAGAAATAGAACATGAGGATTGAAATTTATCATCTCAAATGATTCAACTTAATAAAGTAAACAAAAGGCGGCAACTAATTTTTTTGCACAACAAACACATATGTTTCCAAAGAGAATGTTTCGATGCTATAATAGATAGCAAGAATGATGATAAAAAAAATGTAAGGTATATGCCTCCTACTGGTCAACTTACTTGCCACAGTTGTGTGCTTGACTAATTCTACATTTTACAAAATGCTTCACATTCAATAATTTCATAATGAGTAATAGTCTTCTATTTGATTCAAGCTTCTATCAGTTGGCACCACATTTACTTATTTACACCATATTACTTGGGTCGATGTTCACTGTTAGAATTGTTTCTCTCATTTTGTGCATGATCATTACTATTGTTTTGCTTGACAAAGTCTTTGCAGCCAATATTTACATGTGGGAAAGAAATGGCAACATAAGCACTTAATATATAGCTTTGTCCATTTTACATTACAATAGTTTTAAATGTTTAAAGCACCATTTAAATATATATTTATACGTTTCTTACCTTAGTACTATTTCCTTTGAAATAAGCTATGCTACTCTTAGCATTAGCTAAGTTTGAAATGATATGCATTATAAGATAATTCAACGCTAAGGAAAAATATTACTTTATTTATATATATATATATATATAAAATACATCTCAATTTATCATGTATATAAGTATATATGTGTGTATATACATAATTCACAAGTTAAAAAAATTGTATCATTCGATATACAAATACTCACATGTATCCTCATATTTCATATATAATAATGCATGCATATATATATATATATACATATATTAATATATATATGGAAATTTCCATTACACCAATACATGCATGTATGCTAATATATATATACTTGTGTACGATATATATATGTATCATACTTTGATATTAACACACATATTAACACAACCATATTGATTGACATATATGCATGGTATATATATATGTGTGTGTATGTATATTTCATCTTTTCCAATCGATATTCCCACACATATGGGTAATCCATACATGAGTATGTGTGGATACGTTTATCTTTGTATACTCATGCACGTAATAACTCATGTGTATGAGATTATCATTGACACATACACATACATATATATAAATTTTATGTATATTTTTGTATTGATTAAATAGAAAAACATAAATAAGAACTCACTCATCACAAAGAGACTTAACATTATAAACCTCTTAACAAGAACACTCACAAATAAACCATAAGCAAAACTAAAGATAACTTACTATTTCCCACTATTATCCCAACTTGACCAAACTAGAAGTGTGTGTGTGATATCTTAGTTTAGGTCTTTTATTGAAGGTTACCAGAACAAGTTCTTCTCCTTGAGTGATACTTCCCCTCTCTTCAGGAGGCTTGAATCAATCCTTGCATCCAACCTATTACATTGCAATAGTAGTCAGTTAAAAACAATACATTCATTTGCATCAAATATTTCACAATTATAATCATTTCATAACATCAAATTGAATCAACATTTACTCTTCATATTTACAAAACACATGAAATATAAATACACTCATTTCAAGCATTTTCACCCAACTAGGTAAAATTAAATAAGTAGTAGCACAATGGGGTGTAACAGGATCCACTTGAATCCCTTCATTTCATACAAAATATCCTAGCACAATCCCTTGGGTCATCATCATAAAAAAATTCTCATGACTTAGGGATGGATTATGTTCTTAACACCTCTTTAAGACCTTCTTGAGTTTATTAAGTGCTTCTTCATATGTTTCTCCATAGGTTTTGAAATCATCCATGTAGATTTCCATGGAGTCGTGTGCAAAATTAGAGAAAATACTCATCACTACTCACTGTAAAATGGTTGGAGCATTGCAAAGTCCAAAGGGAAGAAAAAAACTAGGCATATGTGTCCCAAGGGAATATAAAGGTGGTTTTATCTTGGTCCTCTAGAGCTATTCTAATTTTGTTGTAACCACTTTATCCATCTAGGAAGTACTTTTTACCTACTAGGGAGTCAAGCACTTGGTCAATGAAAGGTAGTGGAAAGTAGTCTTTTATACTGGTTGTATTTAGTTCTCTATAGTCCACGCATACTCTCCATTTCCCTCCTTTATTTGTGATAATAACTAGAGGTAACACCCATTGACTACTATAAATTGGGTAAATGAAACCTGCACCAAGTAATTTTTGCAACTTGGTTTTAACTATGTTTCTTAGTGTAGGGTTGATTCACCTCTGAGGTTACTTGATTGGTTTAAAACCATCGTTAATGTATATCATGTACATGTATAGGTCTGGGTCAATCCCTTTTACATCATGGTAGTCCCATGCAAAAAAATTGGATGTTCCTTTAGCACAGTGGTTAGGGAAGTTTATTGCTCAATAGCTAATTCACTACTAACATTCAACATTCTACTTGGCATGATTTCTAAAGTCTTGGATGTTGATTGTATGGATGAAAGGTCAAGTCCAATAATATTTGGGACACATTGTTGTGGAAATAAAGAATGGAAAAGTTGAGATATTGGTTTTAATAAATTTTCAGGTATAATATTCTACAAAGGATCCTACAAACATGATAGACAGTCCTATTACTATGGGTCTGTGCCATAGTTATTATGTATGATGTGTGTTATTAGATCATCCTCATCTTCATTTCTCAACAAAGAGTTGTGCTCAATAATCATTAAAGTTTGCAAGGAATACTAGTCTTCTTCATCCAGGGTAGGCCAAATGGTCTGCTCTAAATTTGTATGAGGTTGAGATGGCGGATAAAGGACCGACTTCTTGGTCACATTCCCATTTTTGGTAATCATGTTACTAGAATTACAACCTATAAATACATTAGTTGTTTCTAACCATGGTTTTCCTAGAATAAGGGGATATCCTGCAAGGTTAGCCTTTAGCCACAAAACCATGAAATCTACAAGGTACTCCCATGAATCCAATGCTATGAACAAGTCCTCAATGATGACCTTAGGTTTCACCATTGACCTATCTGCCAATTGTACAATAGTGGTTGTAGGTATAAGGTCTAATAGCTACAATAGTTGCATTGTTTCCTTGGTCATCACATTTATGGCTTCCAATAAGTCAATCAAGGTATTTTTTATAAGAGTGCCATTTATCTTAACATCCACCATTGGAATTCTAGGATTTGCATATTTTGGGATAATTATGTTTCCCAACATGAATTGTTTGAGGGTCTTTCCTCTTCCTTCCTAACTTTTTAAGACAAAGTTCTCTCACTATCTTAGAGTAGATGGGAATCTCCTTGATGGCTTGAATGAAGGGTATTTTTATAAACACATCCTTAAGTTTCCTTAATAGGTCACTTTCAGTTGGAGTCTAATGTTTTTGAACAACTAGTCACTTAAGGAATAGAGGCTCTAGACTTGATGTGTTTTGGGTCAGTTGATTTGACTCAAGTTCCATAGGTGAATTGTATAAGGCTTCTATTCAGGGTTCCTCATCTACCATCTTAGTAATTTGAGTGGATGAAGGCCCAGCCAATGTTTTCCCTGATCTAAGGTGGACATCAATCACCTTTACCCTATAAGTAGGGTATTGAATAACCTTGTTATTGTAGGTTTGTTGAGCATGCTTATTATTTGGGTTAGGTGTAGGTTGGAATAGTATTTGAGGTGCTCTTGGTGGTTGGGATGGTTGATTTTTTGGACAGGGCATGATGGATTGATGATGTGTCTACAAGGGCTATTATAGCTATTGGTAATTCATATTTTGGTTTTGCTATTATTGGCCCTTTTTCCATTGAGGCTACCATTGGTTTTTTTTTTTTAGTGGACATTGGTGGTTGTAATTAGATCCTTTAATTTTTTTTTGTGGCCACATTTTTTTGCTACTGGTTCTAATTTGGTTGAGGATTTCTCCATTGTTTGGTGTGTTTACCCAAGGTTGATGGTTCCAACTAGAGAAATTTTAATTTCTAAGTGGGAGTGGTGTATTGAAATTCAAAGGATCTTGAAGCATACCTTGTCTTGGTTGCCACAATACCCTTTGTGAAATATAGAATAATTGTCCATATTTACCCTCCAACACTTGAAATTTTAGCTCTCTTAGTTTTCTCTCTAAAATACTTGCCACTCTTTTGCACTTACAATTTGTTTTTCTCTATCTGTAATTGGGGTAGTATTCAATAAGGATTGCCTCTACCTCTTCTTGATTCTTCTTCACATGTGGAGTATCTAGTTAGGTAGACAAATGGATGATGATTTCTTCCTTCATGTTTGATAGCAAGTTACTCAATTCCACTCTAGAGACTCCATTAGATGTCTTGCTGATGGAAGATGTTCTATCCCCTTTGTCCTTTTATTAAAGGTCCTTGAGTAATCTATGCAAACCTTGTAGATTTCTTCAAAAGGTAATTGTGATACATCTCCTAACCCAATGAGGTTAATGGAATCCATGTAATCATAATTAAATTATCTTAAAAACACTAACTTTGGGGATTCTTCTAAAAGCCTATTTTATGGATTCTTCTTCAAGAAGACTAGAACCTTTCTACATAGTCCTCCAATGGTTCATCTTATTTTTGAGACATCCTAAAAATTTCATCTCTTCTTATGTCAAGTCCTCTACAATAGTCTTGGTATTTTCCCAAGAACTTTGTCTTTATAGTATCCAATCTAGAACATCATCTCTTCCCAGACCCATAAACCATCTCAAGGTAGCATCCTTCAAGGTTGCTAGAAACAAATTGAGCCTATGTGTGTCTTTTGTGTAATCATTGCTTCTACATAAGACAATAAACTCAAACAAGAAGGTATTTGGATCCTTAGTAACCAAAATATAGAAGATGGGAAATTTTGAAGGAGGTATATTCTTCAAAACAAACATCCTCTCTTGGTTGGAAATGGGTAACTCAAAATTTACATGTTCTAGTGGGTCATCCACCGATATATGGGTAGGGCCACAAAATTGGTTTACAATTTTATTGAGGAAGCAAAAATGCATTTTGGGTGCTTGAACATATTTAGGGGGTTTTATCAAACTAATGGGTTCAAGTGAACCCCCTAGTTTGCTCGAACCCAAAAAAGTAAATTATTTTTAATATAAAAAAATGGGGTTCAAGTGAAAGAGGGTTCCCTAGAACCCCATAATTAGGGATTTTTGAATAAAATATTGTGACAGTCAAAACCGAATGTCATTTTCATTTGCAGTGGCAAACCTTGGGAAAACCTCCTAGGCGAACTCACCACCTTCGTTGACCTCCTATAGTGCATCACCCCCCAGTGCATCACCCTCCAGGTTGTTTTTATGCTTCCACATTTCACATACATGTTTCAAATGAATTGCATTTTCTTGAAGTTTCTAAAACCTTTTCAACAAATCCATTTTGTGCATATCCTTCAATCATGGCATTCCATGAGAATACATTTCTTGAGGCTATTGGTCATATGGTTCACTCGCCTTGTCAATTATTCCAAATTTTGTATACATGTCTACCAAGGCAATTTTGCATGTCCATACCATGTTCCAAAGCTCCCATTTTGCCACAAGCAAGGAGGATGTTGGTAAAGGTTGTGAAATGTTTCTTTACACTCGCCATCCAATTGCATTTGCTTAAAAAATTCTAAACCCTTTTCAATAAATCCATTTTGTGCATATCCTTCAATCATGGAATTCCATGAGAACACATTTCTTGCTCGGCTATCTATCCAATAGTTCACCCACCTTGTCAATTCTTCCATATTTTGCATACATGTCTACCAGGGAAATTGCACACATCCATACCATATTCCAAAGCTCCCATTTTGGCATAGTTAGGGAGGATGTTGGAAAAGGTTGTGAAATTTGGCTTTACACTTGCCAATTTCATTTTCTTGAAAGTTTCTAAACTTTTCAACAAATCTATTTTGTGCATATTCTTCAAACAATTCACTTGCCTTGTCAATTCTTCCACATTTCACATACATGTCTACCAGGGAAAATGCAAAAAAATCCTCTATCTTTTATAATATAATGGGCATCCATACCCTGTTCCAAAGCTCCCATTTTATGTAGGCAGGGAGGATGTTGGAAAAATTTAAAGCAAAGTATTTAAACACTTCAAAAATCAAAATGAAAATTTGAGTAAAATCTATTTATATTTCAAATAACACTTGTTTTAAGTAATACAAACAATTTTCATGTTGTATGTCACTTTCATTTTGATTCTTGTCTCTATTAAATGAATATATGAACATATGTTTACTATTAGAATCATCTCCTTTATGTTGTATTTCTTTCAGAGGGATAATTAAGGGTTATTTTCCTCTCCATCCTCATGTTTAAAATTGAATTATCATCTTGTGTTTAAGGAATACCATAAATATTTCATAGATGATAATAGGGAATTTGATTTTCTTAAAGGGTTATTAAGTAGAATCATATAAGAAGGCCATAATCATTAGTTTTATCACTAAGTTTTATTTTGTGTTTCTTACTAACTAGAATATTAGCTTATTATTTGATTCAACCAAACCAATTTAACTTGGGGCGTTAATAATAATTTAGGCCAAAATTTTCAACCAAACCTTTGGAAATCATGATAGTTTGAGAACAAGAATTAGAATGTGTACATCAATATTAACATCTTAACATTAATATTAAACAAAGCTTCTTGATCCAACAAACTAGCTTTCTTGTTAGTGAAAGTAATCCTAGAACTAGTAAATTATGAAAACCATTAATACAAGAGGAAGCATGGTGAAGTGAGGAAAACTAAGAAAGAAATAAGGTAACTAAAGGAGATAGCTATGGAAATAATTTTAGGTTGATGTAATCAATTTTAATTTAAAATTAAGCCTATGAGTGCCAAAATTATGCCCTTGATTTATTTGAATTTTATCAAAATGTGTCTATAATATGTTGAGTTATCTTATAAATATGAATTACTTGTGTAATTGATATGGAAATAAATTTAAAAGGGTAATTTTTTAGGTAGATTTTAATAAAAATCTAGATTTAAAATGTGAAATACAAAATTAGGGGTAAAAGAGAAATTAAAATCCTAATTTCAATAAATCAACTATTTTGATGTCTTAGCTATGGATGAAAATAATTAAATTTTTATAAGGTTTCATTTAATGGTATAAATATCCTCTTGTAGAATAGATCTTTATAAAGCCCTAAATTCAATAAATTGTATGTTTTATTACTTAATAAAGATAATTGAAAAGTGATGCATATTGTATCAACCTACATTTTAAAACTCTACCAAATAAATCCAAAATTTTGAAAATAAGAAATTTTTTTTTAAAAAAAAGTGCAACATAGTATGTTGGATAAGGATATTTTGACCTTCCACAACCATATATGGATCCATTAACTTTTCCTAAAAATCTTTCAAACTAAAATATAACACTTCATATAAAATTTGTTGAACTTTTCTATGGATTAGGATGTCAAAATATGAAATTTCAACCTTCCACATCTCATCTAATTGACCTCTAATGTTCCATAAAGATGTAAAAAAAAAGAACATATCACTTTTCCAAATAATCATAGATTTTCCAAAAAGGAAATTTGAAGCCAAAACTTGAAAGTAAATCTAAATTTGAACATTAATAAAATCAATACCAAATCTATATAATCATAGAACTTCCCTAAGAAGTAGAGAGTTAATATTAATGACTACAATCTTAATACGATCAATAATGGATAGTTTTCTTCTGTTATCTCTAGATATTGATGATATCTCAAGATAATAAAATGAAGTAAAAATTTAAATGAGTAATTTTACTAGCTTTCAAAATTATTTTTCAATCAAGTTACATATTAGATACTAACTTTTAATATGTATGTCAACTTGGATGGCTTTAGGCAAAGAATGGCTAATACAGATGTCACTAATAGAACAAATAAAATGGTTAAAAATGGAATTGATAAGGGTGTGATTTTTCATACCACTCTTAATGTTTGGAATGGGGTTATGGAGTGTGATAAGAACTATAATTAGGGACAGAAAAAAATATAATAATGGTCCTAAAAGACATCTCTCTAACTACCATTGATGAGGAATTTCATATTCCTTTCTATGAAAGGGTGGTTGTGATAAAAATATAAAATTTTGAGGAGGATTTAAATGAGGATTTTAAAACATATTAAATAAAGAAATTTAAAATAGATTGAATTCCCTCAAACTATTGTATACAAAATGGTCAAAATGTTGTGTAGGATTGATTTTCAATATGATGTATGGGATATGCTGACCCTATTAAGAATAATAATGGGGCTACATTTGAAGCTAATTTCTTACCATGTATGTATTCATATATTATAATTATATTAGAAGAAGAGAACATGATCCATTCAGTTGAGATTATTAGTGATATTATTCATGAATAATTAATCAAGGTAGAGGGAAAAAAAGAGGATATTTTATATGATATCCTATTTGTTATATTCACTGGATAGAGGAGCCACATTACCAAGGTTAGAAAGAAGGTATCATTTTGTCTCAAATCCAAGAAAAATTCTTGTGTATGTCTATTATCCACAACAAGAAAAAAAAATCTAAGATCTATTACAAAATAGTGAGCAATGCCTTTTCCATGTGGTCAGGAGGATAATAGGAGGAGACATAACTAAAAAAATTATCCCTATTGATACAAAGGTAAATAGACATGCTAACTAGTTTATATAATTCCCCATGTTCTCTTATACTAGTCTCATAAAACTTGGAAGTGCAATCTATCTCTTTATCCCTTCCAATGGAGAGATGCTAAATTGGCTTACCCTTTTCACCTTTGTTTTGAGGGTTCATCTTAGAACACAAATTCCTTCAACATGATATATTTATATAAGAATATTTCCCACAATGATCACAATAACTAGTAGGATGTAATTTTTGTGAGCTTGTAACACTTGCCTTCTTTATCTTGGATATAGCTCCAATTGTTTTTAAGGACTTGATAGAGAAATTTGAGCAAGTGCACATGTTATTATTCACCCTTCAAACACTTTCCCTCTTTATAAAATTTTATATTAAATTATTTCATAAATAATTTCTTAATCTACATCATTATTTAACATGATCATTCTTTCCTACAACCATATGAAATTATAGATTTTTAAAGAAATTCAATGCATAATTTGCTAGTTTCAACTTAGGATATGAAAATTTAATTCTTCAACATTAAGAAAATTCAATTGAATTATACCTCCATGTAGTCAAATAATTGTTCTACCCTCTTTACATCTCCTACAAATAAAAATATCTCAACTATTGATTTAGAACCATCAAGACCTATGTTTGGTAAACTAGAATGACCATGGAAATTTTCCTCTACTATATATTCTAAGTTGTTCCCTTACTTTGAAATGAGAATAACTTATCTAAGAGACGCTTTATTAAGCACTATGTTATCTCATTGGTTGAGATAATATTGCACCTTTAGTATCAAGCTTGAGGAATCTTACATTTATATCCATGCTTATGGTTTTCTTTGGGAAAATATTATCTTTTTGACAAGGAACAAAATTCTAAAATTTCTCTATGTTGCATACCTATACAAATTAAATAACAAAAAACTCCACAATGAAATTAATTGTTTGATTACTAGTTTATTCATTTAAAATATAATGGTTATTCCATACACTAGTAGCAAATAAATGGAATAACTTAGAGAATACAATTAGCTAACTTTAATCAAAATTTCTTGGAATTACACAAGTAACAAATGGAACAATAAAGAAAACCTATTTCAATAGTAAAGCCTTAGTATCTAAGTGAATCCAACATTTATAATTTAAAGAAACATGGCCAAAAAGAGTCTAAATATATAGGTTTTATCTTTCTCCAAGTATTTAAAGAAACATGGCCAAAAAGAGTAAAATGTTTAGAAAATTAAATAAAATAGTGAAAATGTTTTTATGAAAAACTATGATAGATGTTGAATGTTATTTTGTTAATGGTATGAAAATATTATTGATGATTAGATGAATTATTTGAACTAGTGAATTCTCTATTTGTCATCCCAAGTAACATTCATTACTAGTGCTATTATCTTGTATATACAAATCTAATCTAATATGCATATAAATTATATGTGTGCAACCTATAGAATTCAATATATATATATATGCTAATTTTTATAATCTACAATTTACTTCACCTTGATGTTAATTATCTATTCCTACATAAAAATTGATTCTTGTGCTTTTTGGTTTAGATGTGTTAAGGATAATTACTCTATTATGTCAAACCATGTAAGGATACTAGGTTGATGACTAGATAAAACATTAATAATGAGACTTTGAGACATGCTTTGACCTATTCCTATCTATCCTTTGATAACTATGTGACATTTTTAAATGCACCATAACATCAAAATAAATCAATTAACTTTAAATATACATTTTGGAAAGATTTTTATAGATAGAAATGAAAATAAAAATGATAGATGAATTGATAAATTCATGCCCATCCCCATAATAATAAAAGCTTAAAAAATAAATAGTTTTTCTAAGGGGGTGTAGTTCTTTACACAAAGAGAGGATCACAAACCTTTATAGCTTGAAACTTCTATACTTGAAATGTGAAACATATTTTATTTTAAATAGTTTGAACACTAGACCTTATCTCTAATCTATATGTGTGCTTTCAAATCTCAAGCTAATTTAGAACTTGTTAGCCATTGTGATTTACTCATGTGGATCATATATTTAAGATCATTTTATATATTTAAATGTATAGTTAGAAGTTTTTATATTTTGATTCAAAATGAGTTCATGCATGACTTTGAATAATGTATGTAGGCACCAAATATTTTCCTAGGCCTGCAACCCTTAACTTCTGCATAATTCTTACATCTTCATTTCTCATAATTTAATAATGTTAATTATTTAACTATTTTCTAAAGTCATATGTCTTTTAATTAAATAAATTTAATTATTTAATTAATTCATGTTTACCTTTATCTTTCTTGATTAATTACGCCACTAATTAAATCTATTTTCTATTAAATAATCATTTAAATTATTTAATAAATTCCTCTCACACTTTCAACTATAATTAAATAATCACTTTAAATTATTTAATTATTCCTTAACCTTTTCTACTTTTAATTAAATAAAAATTTTATTTATTTAATTTAATTCCAAAATCATGAATGATGAATTAAATTATTATTTAATTCATAAAAAAATTTATCCATGGCATATTCCTTTGTAATTAGTTAATCTCTTTGTTATCTAATTAGTCATTTGTCAATTATCTCTAGATTTAATCTGCTTATTCAGTTATCTGGTGATTTAATATCTGATTGTCTCTAATGAGCAAATTTTTTGTCTTAATCAGTCAGTTATCTTCTAGGTGAAAACCTTTATTAATTAAATAAATTTGATTATTTAATTAATTTATTCTCATCTTCTATCTATTTAAATCTTTATCTCTACATGTAGTCTTTATTCTTGTAGTTTCCACTAAAGATTAAATTATTATTTAATATAATCTCTACCATTTATGCTTTTCCACTCACACTAATCTAAACCTAAGTCTATCGCATGTCACAAATTTTAATCTTAATCATCAATTTATCTTTTAATCTAAGCCTATCATTCGAAAATCAATTTTCTATAAATTGGCTTTACTTTCATCATTATTACTCCTTTCAAAATCTTATGTGTTTTTGGAAGCAACTTTAAGAATCTTCAATGTTTTTCCATTATCATTATCAATAGGCCATATTTGTATACTTAAGAGAAATCTCAAGGCATCAATACTACAAAAAATCAAGAAGTACAATGAAGGTGATTCATGGAATGGATGAGAGTTTGGTGAGATCTTTCTTTTGTTTATGCTTTAATTACATTGTTCTTTATTGGTAGTTTAGGATTAATTTAATTTTATGCTTGTATTGCTAACCCGTGAATTTTCCTTGTGCTACATCT
>CM021102.1:418930108-419141055 GCA_007115665.2 Sequoiadendron giganteum | reverse complement strand
AACACTTGCATACACTCGAACAACGCAAACAACATGTCATTGACACAAGTCAATGTTTTGCAAACACAAATGCAAGCCATCCAACAAAAAATGGGCAAAATTTCGATGTCTAACAAAAAGAATTTTTTAGCACAAGACTTATGTACATTTCCCTTTGACAAAGCTTTATACATGACACCCTTCCCACATGGATATGTTGTACCAAAATTTCCTAAGTATAATGGGAAGCATGATCCTATTGAACATATAAGGGAATTTTCCACAACGTGCATAGACGTCACACATGATCCCACAAATCTTATGAGACTTTTTTTGTGGAGCCTTGTTGGGATAGCACATGAGTGGTTTTCTAAACTTCCGTATGGAATAAGGTCATGGGGTGAACTTGCTGAAAATTTTATAGAACATTTTTCCTTTAAATTTGACAATAAAATTACAATATCCTCCTTATGCCACACTATACAAGAGGAAGGAGAGAAATTCATCACCTTCTCTAGAGATGGAGGAATCTAGCTAGTCGATGCCCTATAGAAATACCAAACAAAAAAAGGGTCACTATATTTCTTGAAAACTTTAATCCAGAACTGAGAAGTGACCTAAGAGTACACTATTCCACTTCTTTTATGGAACTAGTAAAAAAGGGAATCATACTTGAAAAGCCTCTGATTGAAAAAGGTGAAATCAAGATGTCAAACATGAATCCAAATATTCAACACCAAAATGCCCCTAGTGACAAGAACAAATTTTGATCTTGAAACAATAATGTAACTAACAATGGAGTTGTTGATGCTAAAACATTACGCATAGGCCCAGTCATTACATTTAGAGGACACAACCCCTCTCATGACACACCCAACAATGCTAGTCAAATTTCCAATCTTTTCCAAAACATGCAACAACCACGATCACAAAGGAGGTTTCCAAAATGTGAGTTCACTCCCTAGGGGAACCGATCGAATCAATCTTCAAAGAAATGATAAAACACAAACTCATACAACTTCCTAAGCCAAAACGGTATGATCCTAGACAATTTAAACCCTCTTGGTGGGATGACAATGCTTTTTGTGATTTCCACCAAACCAACGGACAAAGTCTACCACAATTTTGACAACTAAAGAACATTATACAAGATCTTGTTGAAAATGGAACTATTGAAGTTAATGGACAAAAACAGACCACAAATAGAAATCACAAGGTCTTTACTAGTCCATTACATGATCATGGAAAAGGAAAAGCCTCTGGTTCGGGGAATAAGACCAATAATTCAGCCAACTATACTAATGCCAAGTATGACTATACCCATGACACAATTATAAATCACATTTGCGCTACCGATGAAAATGTCAACACTATTACGATAAATAAAACCCTTGAATGTGCTATCAAAACTCATCGAACTAAGATAACCATCTAAGGTCCTCCAGTGTAGCAACAACCACAATCTTCCAAGTCTCAATACAACTTACTTGAATAGTTGGGGAAGACCCTAGCGCAAATTTCTATCTTGGAACTGTTTACTATATCACTTGATCATTGAGCCATTTTGGACAAAGCATTGCAAAGCGCGACCATCCCTGCCAAATTATATTTCAATCGATTCAAGAGATGGTAGGATACCTAACCAAATCTCATCATGATACCTTCTCTGAACAAGACTGCTCAACTAAGAGGACACACCATAATGACCCATTACACCTTTAAGTGCTTATTCACAAAACAAAAGTTAGACGAGTCTTGGTAGATGGAGGAGTAGGGTTGAATCTTTGCACCTTGAAACTAGTTAAGGCATTAGGTAACTCAGAGGCATGTTTGGACACTACTAAGAGCATAGGCATTAAGGAATATGATAACAAGGAAAGATCATCTAAAGGATTTGTAACACTCCCCATTATAATTGATCTTGTAGTTATGGATACTAGTTTCCAAGTCTTGGATCTTGTCCTTCCCTATAATTTGTTACTAGGTAGACCATGGATATATGCTATGAAGGTTGTCCCTTCCACTTACCATCAATTTCTTAAATTCTCATACAATGGCACCAAGATCACGATAGATGGTGATCCTAATCCATTCCAATATTGAACTAACCTAGTGGAATCCCCTAATGACAGGTTCCTATTAATCAGGAGGCTTCATCATCTAACTCTTCCTAGTATGTCTATCCATCCACTTCCCAAACACCATCTTCCACTCTTAAGGTCGAGATCCAAGACAAGGGTTGTGGAGAGTATCACATGAAAGCATCTTATTGCATCATCCAATTGGTTCCTCCTAAGTAATGCAGTCTACCAACAACAGATAGGAGACAATCCATTGTCACATTACATGTCCCTCCCACAATGACTTTCACAAAATGGGGAGAGTCAAGTAGAGAAGCTATAGATCAAGAAGATGCGACCTCTTGGTTATACACAAAAGAAAATGAATACCCTCCTCCATCCATTCAAATACCTACAAATCAATATGGAAAAGTTTTCATGATAATGCAAAGAAAAGGATATGATAGACATAGCGGGATAAGACTACATTAGAATGGGAGGACTGAACCCATCATTGTCTCTCAGTGACCAAAAGGCCTAGGGTTAGGGTTTCAACTAATTAAGATTGGCATTCCTAGTACCTCAACACCATCACAAGAGGAATTAAGTGTTTTTGAAGATATCAACACATCCAATGAATCATCTGACTAATTCCATTGTGATTCCCTTGACTCAAACGAATATGAATGGGATTCCATTTCCTCAACCACCTTTATGGACTTAGATAAATTATTTGGGGAACTTGACTAAATATTTAATCCCTCACCAAATCCACTTGATTCCCATCCTCAAACATCCTTGACAAAAGAAGAATGGTTCAAACATTACTATTGGGAATCCCTTGGTCCTACCTCTTGGGAAAATAATGAACCGACTTCTGATGACCAAACCTTTACAGTGGGCCCACCTCAAAATTTACTTGTCCCCAAGAAAAAGGATAAGGAGGAGTTGGTAAGAAACTTTTGTGACCATGTCAATAGGTTTATCCTAACTCTATCAGCCTCTACCTTTGATCCTTTCGATGATGGCATGCCCCTTGTATATCCCCAACTTATCGATTGGGAATAACAAGACACCCCCATCTTAGACACCTTTGAGAATGATGAAGTAATAGCTGAGTTCATGGGACTACAAGAAGGCATACCTAGTGGTGACCATAAGATTGGATTTACCATAGACTTAGATAATATGGCTTATTTTGGGGAGTCTATTCACCCCTCCAGTCACAAAAGTAAGAAAAGTAATGAAAAAAATCAAAATGACGAGTCCCTAGGTGAAATCTGAAAGGTGCCTTTGGACGATGAAAAAGTAAAAATAAAGGATGCATCCAAGGGTGAAAACCTCTCTAAGGCACCCAAGGATGGAGGGTTGAACATTCTCCCTGTTGCTTAGGAAAATTCACCAATGTTAGTTGAGGAATATGTGGAAATCAACATAGGCACTCAAGATAATCCCCAGGTACTCTATTTTGCTGCTTCTTTAACAAAGACAAAGCAACTTGAATTTCATAACTTCTTCACAGAAAGATAGATTAAATTTGCATGGTCATATGCCAACATGCTCGGACTAGATTTTGACCTGGTATTACATCATTTTCCATTACAAATAGGAATTACACCCATGAAGCAAAAATTAAGGAAAATGCACCCATAAATTTCTTTATTAGTCAAAGTTGAACTAAAGAAAAAATTGGATGTCAAATTTATTAGATCAATTGACCATGCAAAATGGATTTCAAATCTGGTACTAGTAACGAAACCAACAAGGGGCATCTGCATCTATATAGATTTTGGATATATAAACAAAGCATGTCCTAAGGGTGATTTTCCTCTGCCAAACATTAACATGATTATGGACCTAATAGTAGGATATGAGATGCTATCCCTCATGGATGGTTTCTCAAGATATAATCAAATCAGAATAGCACCGGAAGACCAAAATAAGACAACTTTTACTCTTTTATGGGGAACCTATTGTTGGAACATCATGCCTTTTGGGCTTAAAAATGTTGGAGCCACATACCAACGTGCCATTACAACTATTTTCCATGACCTAATACACAATCTCATGGAGGACTATGTGGATGATCTGATAGCTAAATCATTGACAAGGGTTGACCACTTATAGGTCCTAGATAATATTTTTCAAAGATTAGAAGAATACCACGTGAGGATTAATTCAAAAAAGGGTGTATTTGGGGTGACATCAAGAAAACTCCTAGGATACATTTTTTCTAGATGAGGCATTGAAGTAGACCTAACAAAGGTAAAATCCATAATAGACATGCCACCCCCAGCTAGCATAATTCAACTATGGACATTACAAGGAAGACTGTAGTCCATCAAATGATTTATGGTACAGTTAGAAAATAAAATACATCTATTCCAACATCTACTTAGAAAAGTAGTACCATTTGTATGGATGGATAAATGTCAAGAAGCTTTTCAACAAATCAAGGACTACCAACTTACACCACCAGTACTAATGCCACCTATTGATGGATAAAATTTGATACTCTATATTCCAACAACCACATCAACACTAGGATCCTTACTAGCACAAAATGATAATGAAGGCCATGAAAGGTAAATCTATTATATCATCTATACTTTGGTGGAATATGAGATAAATTATAGTCATATAGAATGTTCTTGTCTTGTAGCATTTTTTGCTACTCAAAAACTTAGGCACTACATGCTAAACCACCAAACAATGTTGGTTGAAAAGATAGATCCTATGAAGTACCTCTTAAGTATATCAACATTAACAGGTCGACTGGCTAAATGGGTAATGGTACTCAGTGAATATGGCATCCAGTATATAGAAAGAAAAGCTATAAAAGGACAAGTTATTGCTAACCAGTTGGAAGATGAACCAATTAAGGTAGATAATTCTCTAGTTGCATATTTTCCAGATGATTTCATCCCCACCATTGAAACAAGAATGAAATGGAAGTTATACTATGATGGGTCCCACACTAATCATGTCTTAGGGGTTAGTATACTATTCGTCACACCACAAGTTGACACTATTCCAAAGTCGTTCAAAAAAATTTCCCATGCACCAATAACGTAGCAAAATATGAAGCTCTTGTAACAGGATTATGAATGGTAGTCAAATGGAAGATTAAGCATCTACAAGTTTATGGAGATTCTTAGTTGGTAGTCTGACAAGTTAATGATGACTATGAAACCAAAGATAAAAATCCCACCCCATACAAGCGAATGGTAGATATTTTCAAATAGTAATTTTGATATTATCAACTTTCATCAAATACCCTACATTCAGAAGTTGGTAGCAAATGTTATGGAAACTATTGGTTCACTCTTAATCATACCTAGCAACATGCCTAAATTCGAGTTTTTGGTAGAATAGCTTTTGGTCCCTATCTTTGACATCCTTGATTATAAGATGGTGTGTGAAATTGTTGGTCCCAATTCCCCATGATATAAGGACATATATGACTACCTACATTCCCAAATCCTACCCCAAGACCTCTCAAAAAATCAACATAGGACATTTATCTATAATTCTTCCAAGTATACCATCATCAAAGACACCCTCTATAGGCGTGCCCTAGACACCACCTTGTTGAGATGTCTCAATAATGAAGAAGAACAAGTGACCATACATGGAGTACATGAGGGTATATGTGGATCCCACTCTAGCGGTCTCACCTTAGCTAAAAATATTACGAAATTAGGCTATTATTGGCCTATGATGGAAAATGACTCATATTTCTTTGTCAAGAAATGTCGACAATGCCAGATTCATGGAGACTTCATACACAAACCAACAGAAGAGCTTTGTCCAATAACTTCACCATGGCCCTTTTCCCAATGGGGACTTTATCTCATTGGTTAGATACATCCTACATGCTCCAACAGTCATAAGTTCACCATTACTATTTATGGATACTTTACCAAGTGGATTGTAGCCATTCCTATAACCTACATTAATGGCACACAAATTCTAAGTTCATCCTTAATTACATCATTTCTCGGTATGGTGTTCCTCAATCCATAATAAAAAATAATGGCCACCCATTTAAAAATCAAGAAGTCTTCCATCTCTATGAATAATTCCATATCCAACACCACTTTTCCACTCCATATTATCCATAAGGTAATGGCCAAGCTAAGGCATCTAGCAAAATAATCCTCATAATCCTTAAAAAGGTTGTTAATGATGTTGGTCATGATTGTCATTTACAGCTTAACCATGCCCTATGGGCTTACCGCACAAGCATATGCACTCCCACTGGCACCACTCCATATTCATTATTATTTGGTTCTAAATCCATCTTGTGCATAGAGGTTGAAATTCCTTCCCTAAGGGTATCTTTGAAAGGGCATATCGACGATGAAGAGTATCATGTGTCAAGACTACATGAGCTAGAGTTCTTGGATGAACAAAGAAAAAAGGAACTAGATCACCTCCAAGCATATCAAAATTATCTTCATTGCAGCTACAATAGAAAACTTTTGAGTCAACATTTTGACATTAGTGAGCTGGTCTTAATGGAAAAATTAAAGAATCAAGAAAAAAGAGAAAAGCCAGGAAAGTTTGAACCAAACTAGTTAGGGCCTGACATTCTCACAGAAGCCTTTGGATCAGGAGCATATCAACTATATACCCCTGAAGGAGAACCACTATTAGCACCAATCAAAAGCCTTCATTTGAAGAGATTCTATACATAGCTTCTAAGAACCTTGTCTTAATCATGAAAAATATAAAAAATTAGAAAAATAAAAAAAAATCGTTACATTGATGAAAACCTGGCAAACAGGCATATTTGTAACACCAAAATAGTAAAGAGAAATAATTCATCCAATATTGAAAACCATTTCAGTGGCGCTTTGTATAAATACCATGTTGAAAACCTAGCAAACAAGTGCCATGTGTATTCGACTTTTCTCCTTCATCTACCATCATTCCAATCTAGTTTTCGTATCATTACACCCATAATAAATGGTTGTCATTTCCATAACTTGGAACGATTGACATCAAGTATACTCCACATCCCCATTCCATCATATTGGTCTTATACCCGACAAGGGGCACATACTCGACCTATGTCATTTAGATCTTTCACTTGTTGTTCTGAGGTCATAAAATGTCCTAAAAATTTCTTAAAAACATCATAAAATATCCTAAAAAAATATAAAAAATAAAAATCATAAAACATAAAAAAGGAAAAACAATCAAAACCCAAAAAAAATCATATACCTTTCAAAACTCCCAAAAATATATTTAGAGTCAGTTGTGTCAGGAAGTCGTCGTCATGTTGAACTATGTTGCCTCCGCAACTAAACGTAGGCAAGTCCATCTATCGATGTGCCCCCAAGGCATTAGGTCAATCTTTCTAGATTTTTCAAGTATCACACAAATAAAACCATGATTCAGTTCTTTGTCTATAAGACAAAGTCATTGGTCGTGTCAAAGTACGAGGTCTCTAAATTTCAAATGCATCATTCTTTAGTCAGTCTTGTCAGTCAAAGTCTAGTCACATTATGAGGTCTCTACATGTATAACGTAGGCAAGGCCATCAATCGATGAGCCCCCAAGGCCACACTAGGTCAGTCCTTTAGGGTATGTTGTGGCAATCAAAATAAGTCAAACATTATCATCACACACAAACAATGGTCAAAACATCAAGACAATTCATGCATAAATAAGATGAACAAGTCAACAAGGTCATCAAGTCAAACCAAACAAATTTTTGAAACATTCAAATAAACAAAAAACAGCCTATTTCTTAAACAGGATGTGTCCTTCCTAAAAATAGACACTATCATTTACTCAAGCATTATCATTGCCTTATATAGGTGGTCACATGATCGAAACCAGACTCGACGTCTTATACAACATGTGTATTTCTAAAAGCAGGATTTATCATTGCCTTAAATAGGTGGTCACATGATCAAAACCAGACTTAATGTCTTATATGATATGTGTCTTTCCTAAAACCAGGCTTCGTTGAACACTCAATCAAACAACAAACAGATCAAATTTTGGAAAATATCTTTACTAGTTGTTGACTTTATGGCTTGTTTTTCCTTATCTTTTCATATGGCTTAATCTTTGAGTTTGGTTACTAGATTTCTCAAGGATGTCCCATGAAGGATTTAGAGAAGCAAGGATGTCATGGGACTCTTTTTCTTTGATTGTTGTCTGTCTAGTGCCTTTTGGATTTTTCCTGGAGTCAAGTTACTAGCTCCCTCAAGTATTTCCCACAAAGGATTTAGAGGAGAAATGATGTCTCATGACTTGTCTTTTATTTGCTTGTTGTCTACAGTTTGTCTTGACAAAAAGACTAGGGCAATTTTTCCCTTAGTATGAGTTAGGACACTCCTCGTATGTGATTGTCTATTTTTAGCAAGTGGATGACTTTGTACACCTTGGTCTATCTCATATCAAGGTGTTTATTATCCATTTGTATCATTTAATTCCCAATGATGATTAATGCAAGGCCTTTTATGATTTGGAAATTTTTTGAATATTTCTAATACAAACATTCAGATTTTCCTATGCTAACATATCTTCTTTCTTGCATTATGACGAAGTCTTGTGACACAAAAAAAAAAGTATCCTGCATATGCATTCATGTTACAAACATCATTTAGAAATTTTCATACATATGTACGTATTAAATAATATATATATATGTTTCATTAGAAAAAGATAAAATTATACACATCTATCGCATCTATGAATCCATGGCATAACATGCATTCACCATCATAAACTGTATAGCATATTATCATTACAAATAGATTCACATGGAATTGTACATATTAAAATCACATTTCATTTCATCATGATAAGCATAGTATCCATATATGACATCCATAATACCATAAAAGTAAATCCATACATCAACATAAAGAATAAACACATCATCATAGGTTGCATACATATTGTAAATATCAACATCCATAACACGTGCATAAATAGAAAGCTCCATATAAAGAACTGCATATCATATAAATTGCCGCTAAAAATGATATATATATCAAAAAATATGTGTCATAGTACAATTTCATAATGTATCTCCCATAAATAAGAGCTCATAGGATCGATGGACATAAATACATCGGTATCAAAATACATAAGTCAAAATGGATCTATCCACTCCTCCCATGCTGCCTAGTGCTTTGGTTTCTGCTCTTGACTCTATTGAACTTGCTATGTGATCATCTACTGTGAGATTGACCACTACTGAATTCCTTTGATGCACTCGAGGCTCTATGCTTAGGTGGGACTGCTAACTCATATAGGTCCCTATAATACTGGTCTCTCCTCCCTACTTTGAGGAGTGCCTGTGCTATGTCAGCAGTTGTACCTGTGCACTCAGCCATAAAATCAATAACCCTTTGATCCGCCTGTTGAGCATGAATCACTATGCTATCTCTCTCCATCTGTAATGTGTCTCTCTCCACCTACATGCCATCTCTCTCCGCTCATAAGGACTATACCTCGGCCTCCAGTGCCTATACTCTCACCTGTAATATGGCCAACTCCTCATCTCTAACACTAGAACTTCCCTTGGTGGGAAAATCATCATATCCCTCCTCCCTAGCTATGATCCTCTCATAGAGGATGCACTCCTCCTCACCCATATCCTCCTCATCTGGCTTCTCTTCACGTCCCCCAACATCTATCTCCATGGTAGCCAGAGCAACCAACACCTCCAACTCCTCTCTCTCACCCTCCTCCACTTCTACATCAGGCATCTCCTTCTAATGCCCCTCCTCGTATCACTCCTCCTTATGACCCTTCTCCTATCTCTCCTCCTCTCGCTCCTCTCATATAGGAGAAAGTGATTTCCTCCTTCTTCATAGCCTCCAACAAGCTATTTTCCCATCACCTCCTTTCCCACCCTAGCCACCATCACCACCATCACCATCTCCTCGACCACCATCCCCTCTACCTCTATCCCCACCTCTTCTATCTTGAGGACCTTGTCCTTGTCTCACTACTAGGGCAATCTAGTCAGGATCTATCAAAGGAGTAGGCCTGTGTATCTCCACTAGGCATCATACTCGGGAGTGGTCCCAAAATTTATTGCTCCTCCCATCAAACCCACTATTGTGATTGCAATCTATCAATGGCCTAATAATTTATAGCCACTGCAATCATCAACCCCCAAAAGCACAATCTCTCTAGATGAATGTGAAAATACTACCAACCCATGAGGTTCTCCCTACTACTCTCTGAACTATCTAAGCACCTGATCTGGTAGATACATCTTAATAATGTGGACAGACTGTACAATCCTTCCAATTAGATATCTCTCCTACCTACACCCTGCAAGATGCTCATGCTCATCTGGCCACTGATGACTATCCATGTACGACCTCCAAATAAATAAATAAAAATGTATCTAGCCCATTTCTCCAATAACCAATGTCACCCACATGTTTCTATCATATCCCCGACGTACATATATACATATGGCGTGGTAGTCTCCAGATCCTGATCAACTAGTGGATGAAACACAATAATGTGTTCCCAAGCCCAAACCATCAAAATTGTGACTCCACAACTCATAGATTGTCCTCATCTATATATAATAACGTATAGCTGAAAATATACCATAGATAATAAGCAGGGACCCCATGCATATATTGTCTCCCTCGCTAACACACCCACAAGCATTTTCCCCCACCCAAGTGGAAAACCATGTCCTCGCCGATCTAGGATCACTATCCCAACTATCACAATGCATAAAATTTAGTCAAATCTCTAGTAATGAGCAGCCAATGTCTCCCATCTAATCTCATATCTATCAATACCAAGCTAAGTGACATCATCATATACAGAAAATTTTGTCAATGCCTGATATCCTGCTCCAGGATCATATCTCATTCTCTCTCCCCAAATAGGTAGCCCCAAAATCATTTAGAAATTCTCTAAGGTAATAGTCACCTCTCCTATAGGTAGATGAAAAGAAGATGTTAGCAAATGCCACCGCTCAGCCAATGTAGTCAACATACCTCTATTTTCCCTAATGACGGGCATGGACACAACATGATACAAGCCAAGTCTCCATAACCTCTGTCTCTCACTACTAGACAACCGATCTCTCAATCTATAGGTCTTAGGTGGTTGGGACTCTCTAGTATAAATCAGATCTAAATGAATCTCTCATCAATGTCATAACCACTTTGTTAGTAACTTTTGCATATGTCAAAATAGCAGGTTAAATCAAACCTAGGTTGATTTTTTTCCAATCAATTGTGTTGCTAAATTTCAAATGCATCATTCTTTATGCAATTGCAGTTCACATTAACATATGTGTCGCAACATGATAATTGTACCCCCAAATCAATTGCGGATCACTATAACAATTGCATCATTTATGAGCAATTGTGGCACACAATTTTATGATTACACACAATCATAGACAATTGTGTCATGCATATGCGAATGCGGTTAACCAACCCACAAATGTGTTGCATATTGACAATTACGTCACAAAAATATAATTACCTAACCTACCCTAGAAGAGTTGACTACAATTGCATCGTTTCGCATGAAAATGCGTACAACACACATACAATTGTGAATTTTGTCGTGTGATGCAACTAAGTGACAAAATTAAAATCTATCTAGAAATGCATGAAAACAAAATTTGACTAAGAGAATTCAAATTAACTCACCGGATCTCCTACACCCTTTGGCCACCTAGATGTATGAACTCTGTAATCCATGTGCTTGTAGAAAGGAACTCGCTCCATCTTCAGTCAGAGCTCCAAATCTCCAAGGTTGAAAGTTGCAAAATGAACTCAAATTTTCCAATTTCCTATTTATACCCCCATCAAAATCAGGGTTCTTGCCCGAGGGTTATAACTGGATGCACTTTTTGTCATGTTTAAAACACCATCAGATGCTCTAAACTTCACAAAATTCAAAACCGACTTCGCCATCTCTTTTTTGGCTATCAAATTGACTTTTCAAAAAAAAAAAAAAAAATTTGAATTTTTTTGCAAAATTTGTAAATTTCTTCTAAGGGGGAACATCTTATCCAACTGTCACTGGGGCATGTTTTGACAGATTTTCTTTGACATAATGTGATAAACAATATTGTATCAAAGAGGGGCAAACTGTAGACACCAAATATTGTCCTAAGCCTGCGACCCTTCACTTCTACATAATTCTTACATCTTCATTTCTCATAATTAAATAATGTTAATTTAATTATTTTCTAAATTCATATGTCCTCTATTAATTAAATAACTTTAACTATTTAATTAATTCATTTTTACCTTTATTCTTTCTTGATTAAATTAAATAAATATTATCTATTTAATTATGTCACTAATTAAATCTATTTTCTATTAGATAATCATTTAAATTATTTAATAAATTCATGTCACAAATTCAACTATAATTAAATAATCACTTTAAATTATTGAATTATTCCTTAACCTTTTCTACTTTTAATTAAATAAATCTTTATTTATTTAATTTAATTCCAAAATCATGATTGATGAATTAAATTATTATTTAATTTATAAAAAGCTTTATCCATGACATATTCCTCTGTAATTAGATAATCTCTTTGTTATCTAATTAGTCACTTATCACTTATCTCTAGATTTAATTTGATCATTCAGTTATCTGGTGATTTAATATCCGATTGTCTCTAATGAGCAGACTTTCTATCTTAATCAGTTAGTTATCTTCTATGTGCAAACTTTTATTAATTAAATAAATTTAATTATTTAATTAATTTATTCTTATCTTCTATCTATTTCAATCTTTATCTCTACATGTAGTCTTTATTCTTCTAGTTTCCACTAAAGATTAAATTATTATTTAATTTAATCTCCACCATTTATGCTTTTCCACTCACACTAATCTAAACCTAACTCTATAGCATGTCACAAATTTTAATCTTAATCATCGATTTATCTTTTAATCTAAGCCTATCATTTAAATATTTTTTTTCTATAAATTGGCTTTTACTTTTATCATTATTTCTCCTCCCGAAATCTTATGTGTTTTTGGAAGCAACTTTAAGAATATTTAACGTTTTTCCATTATCATTATCAATAGGCCATATTTGCATACTTAAGAGAAATCTGAGGGCATCAATACTATAGCAAAATGAAAAGTGCAATGAAGGTGATTCATGGAATAGATGAGTGTTTGATATCTTTCTTTCTTTTATGCTTTAATTCCATTGTTCTTTATTGGTAGTTTAGGATTAGTTTAAGTTTATGCTTGTATTGCTAACCTGTGAATTTTTCGTGTGCTACAATGTAAATTTAAAGATTTATTAATATTTCAAATTGATTTAATTGTTGCACAAACTTGTTTAGAAATATATGTATCTAAGTTACATTAAATTTATTGAATGTATATATGCACTTGAGAACTATTATCTAGATATCTAGTGTTCATGTTTAATACATTCTATATCATGTGCACACTTGTAAATTTATTTAGAAATATTTTAGATTTCTACTCTCTAGATCTACATATATAAAACCAAGGTCTCATCACTCCTTTAGGTACATACATATAACATGGAAAATGAACATGTTCCACATCCACAAACACTCTTTGCAAATACTAATAGCGAGATTACGAGATTGAGAGAGGTATTAATAGATGGTACAAACATAGGCATATATTCAGAAGTTTGTATGTCCATATTACAAAGCCTAGAACAAATAAGAGATGAACTTGGGCATACTAGTGCATATTCCCCTGATAGAGTAGGTGATATTCTTTCCCACATGTAGGAAGTACATGGTGAGGTTCCTTATAAAAAAAATACATGATGTTATGACCAAATAAATGATTAAAAGCACTTTGTTTCCATTCTATTAGAATAGATGTAAGGTGAGGGGATACTAGGTCGCCAAATGTGTGGATCATGTTATGGTCCAATTTATCTACCCATGATTTCTTGGAGCACATGGTCAATATCCAAGAAATGACCAACTTCCATTATATTTTGTTCAACAATTATATGTTGAGGTCCATTTGGGCCTCAAATTCAACTACCTAGACATTCCACCATATGCTAGTCAAGGGCGTGGTAGGATTGTCGATAGGCCCACCTATCATCAAGAAGATAGACCAGCCCTGTTGTTTAGGGAATTGGTTGGCAACAGGTCTCCTAATCTCACCCTAGCTCTGGCCCCCTTAGCGGATCAAGTTATCATTGCTTCCCAAAAGAAAGAAATTGATAATGTAGGTGGCACTGCAGCTGCAACCACTAGGATATCTACTGATCGTGTGGGTCAATATTTGATGTCTAGACATTCACGATCTACACCATTTGCAGCACAACATAGTAGAATGGATCCATTTATAGTGGTGGACATCCCTACACCCACATATCTTTATGGACTTACATGAGATATGGCATGCAAGACTATGCATTATTTGGTTGAGGACCTCTTGGAGGCATATTCCTTCATTACATCAAACTATGGGATCACTATAGACCATGAGAAAGGTCATTTGGCTTAACGAGTTCATTCACATCTAGGATCCCATCACTCTCAGCTCAACACTAGTGCACATCAGGATCCACCTACAGATCATTTGGTTGTTGCACAGACTATGGGTTTTATGGATTTGTTGACCAATTCTGGCTCATCATCATTGATGCCATTTTGGCTACATAGTCCCCTTCACTCATCATTTTTGGCATGACATGATGACTTAGATGGAAGTAGATCTTGATGTGTCAATTGAGTGTTTGGTTGATTTGGTGGAGACAGTCATTGTAGAGGACTTAGATCTTCCAATAACAAATGATGTGCATGTATGTGTGCATATGCATATTTCAATTCTTTTTTTAATTATTTTTAAATTTTAGTTTTAACTAGATATTCAGGTAATATATGTGTATATATATTATAGATGGAAATACATCATGTTGCTCCTATCCTTGTTTCATATTGTGTACATCGATGTGACTCTATGGATGATTTGCTACTAGTGGACATGGGAGTCTTAAATTTTTATATATACACATGTATATGTACATGCATATGTATGCATAGATCTAGATAGATATTTCAAAATACATGTGCATTCTTAAATAAATTTCATAAAATTTATAATATATTATATGTATTTAACACATTGTGTACACAATTTTATCTCTAGAGCTCAACACATCTATCAAAGCAAGGTTCTCATTCAAATGATCGTTCGACTAGGAGTCAACATTCATATTAGGTTGCACACTAGATTTATAAGTTGTTTAAGACTATATATGACTTGGGCTACATGTTTGATGATCTCTAGTATATGTTTGTTAGGTTCTTGATAGATTATTACTTACATTTGTTATATTGTTGATGCATTGCTAGAGGTACATTTGATGATCTCTCTCTCTCCCTCTTCTCTCCCTCTTCTCTACCTATTTCTCTCCCTTTCTCTCCCTTTCTCTCCCCCTCTCTCTATCTCCCCCTCTCTATCTCTCCACCTCTCTCCCTCCCTCAGTCCCTCCCTATCCCACTATCTATCTCTCTATCTCTACCTCTCTCTCCCTTTCTCTTCCCATATATCTCTCTATCTCTCTTTCTCTTCCCATATATCTATCTCCCCCTATTTCTTTCTCCTTTTCTTTGTATCCCCCTATTTCTCTCTCCCTCTCACCATCTCAATTTATCTATCTCTAATTCTCTTTGTTTGTATATCTCTTTGTCTCTCTCTCTCCATATCCTGATATTTTACTTGCCAATTTTTTCTCATCCCCATTGTTCACAATACGCCATTCATTAATTGGTAATATAAAAACTCTAAAATGACATTTACGATTCCTATGTCAAATTCTTGTTTGTTGATGACCTTTCTCAATCAATTGCATATTTTAATTATACGCTGAACAAGCACTGCCTCATTATTGATGAGGAAAAATAATATTTGAAACATATTGTATTTAAACTAAATATTTTCTTTTTATAAATTATAATATATTCTTATTTTTATTTATAATTTAATTTTTATTTACACAATATATTTTTTAATGTATTTAATTCAAAATTATATTGATATTATAATATTTATTGTAATTATTTATAATATACACGTATATAGTATATTATTTATAATTATTAGTAGTATTAATGATTTATATATTATTAATAGCTATATATAATATATGTGATTTATATATTATTAATAAATATTAGATAAATATATTATACAGATTAAAAAGTAAATTATTAATATTATATATTATAAAATAACACTATTGCAAACATAATATGTATATGGAAAAAAAATTGACGACCAAGGGTTCGATCGAACATCAGCCAAGAGTTCGCTTGAACCAACCTAGCCAAGATTTCTTAACATTATTTTGAAGGGGTTTGATTGAACCATGGTTTGCTCGAACCCCCATTCAATCAAACAGGTTTAAAGGGGTCTGAGTGAATAATGGTTTGCTCAAATCCCCCCTTTTCCCCCTTCTCCCCCTTTAGCACCAAATTTCTCCAAACAATTTCCCTTCAAAGCTCAAATTGAGGATGAAAATGGAGGAGACTTCATAGACCCAACTGGATAATGGTAGTCCCCAAAATGAGCTATCCGACAAATATCATTTTAATATGTTTTGATTTTATTATATATTTATTTTTTTAGTTTAATTAAACATAGGTTTTTCACCGAAAATCAAGATCTTTATTCTGCACATGTGAAAAAATAGTAGATTATAAAAAATAAAAATAAAAATATCAGTGCACTAGATATTGATGTCCTCGATCCAACAAAAAAAAAAGAATTTTGATACATACATAAAAATTTATGTTGTATACAGTCCACCTATGTTTGAATTATAATTGTTTTGACTTCAAAATTTGATTAAGGAAAAAATATTCAATAAAACACTATGAAAGCAAATGAAAGCACTAGATATCATAGTTACAAATCTAAATTCAAAAAAAATAGAATTTTATCCTTCATGGAAAAAATGTTATGTTGTATACGATGAGCATCACTCCTTAAAAATGGTGTTAACTGAAAAAAATAGTTTTTGAAGGAGATGGAAAAAGAAGTGCAATCTGATTCCAAAATTTTTGAAAAATAATATATTTAGAATATGTAGACAAAATGTCACAAATCACTAGTTTTCATCATCTTCAAATTCCTCATGATTTAGCCACTATAGGTGCCCAAAACTAAAGATTTAGTTAGAAAAAATCAGTTGTGTCTAGTTTAGCCAAAAATTGTAAACCAGTATTGTGGGATCACCCATGTCAACCATGGTTTGGAAGGTCTCCTTTATATTTACAATGTATTTTGGTGAAAGGGAAAGTTCTTCTTTAGGAATACCCTCACTATGGTCACTATAATCACCAATATACTCTCTAGCTTCATGTACTGAGGGGAGAAATATTCTCAAAGCATCTCTCTACCTCCACATACAATAGGTGTGACTTTGTATAGCAATGCCTCTTGCACAATGTTAGTAAAGCGTTATGGTATTGATGGAATAAAACCTAATTGTCCTTATGTTGGAAATAAAATATTGAACTATGAAAACTTGAAATAATAAAGTTGAGTCTTTGAAAGTAGCACCATCCTTGAAAATGGTGCCAAAAATGTAGAGTCCCCACTAATGTTTAGTAAACTTGGCATCAAACACACAATTCTGAGGGAGTTCCTAACTAAATAGTCCATTAAACTCTTGCAAAGCCTTCATTTAATTTATCAACCAAGGCTAATGTAAGCTTGTGATGATGTTGGCACTGTATGTGTATTCAAAGAATCTTTACTACCTATATCATCTTAGTATAGGTATTTAAACATTTGGTAAAACATAAATTGCATAGTGATTTTGAAGCTATTGCTATGTGTACTTACAACTAAAGACTATAACTAGTTCATTGTCAAGAATGAATTTTATAACTAATCAATACTACTAACTCAACTAATTCTAACTTGACTCACTCCAAATAAAATGCATTGAAACAAATAAAGTATGAGTACAAGACAGGATCATTCACATTCATGATATGAATAATGTGATTAACATGAGTACATTAAATAAAAGTAGCTACTGTGACTATAGAAATTAACATATAAAAATTAAAGTGGGGAACAACAACCTTGAGTGGCCCTTGCTCAAGTGACTGTCTCCACATGATAGACTCAATATAGCTCCTCAAATCAAATCAAAATAATAGTAATCAAAAACCTTTTGATTTCATAACTCAAAGATTTCATAATCCAATAAGAATATTTAGGGATTTCTTATTCATAGAAACATGATTGAAAAATTGTTTGTGTAAAAATAGGAAAATATATATGTACTCTGTATATGTTATTCTTGCTCAACCAACTAACTCACTATCACCTTGACCACCAAGCCATACTTAGGCATGAGAGAGTCTTAAAATAAGGATTCAAAATAGAAATCTAAATGCACATCACCACTTCCTACAAAATAGAATGTGATAAATTCTACATTAACTATTTAAACACAACTAAACAAGTAGAAGAAGTTGAGTAGGATTGCAACTCTGCTGCAATGGTAAAACAAGAACGTGGACTATGGAAATAGTCACGTTGGATTCCCAATCATGGTAGATCTCTTCTTCCTCCAATAATCTTATTAAATGACATGGTGTTTCACAATCATCATGAGAAATAGGTGCCTCCAATACTATAACTACTATGTTCTTCTTATTTTAGAACTTCCCTTGCATTGCTACCTAAAACTCCTTTGGGTGTGGGTTGCTTCTCTTGATTATTGTTGGTTATAGTCTACTTGCTCTGGCTCCTTGGCTACAAAGAGTTAGTTCACATAACATCACAATACTAATAACCATAGCTTAAAAAAATATACATTGCATTCATACATATTCATATATTAAACATGCAATTACTATCATACCATAACCATATTTCCATATACTTAAAACTAGGGTCAAGTTGCATAATGATCATAAAAAGATAGTAAAGTTCAGGAATATGTATGAAATGGGTATATGGAGATGTCTAAAATTATGTACTATAACAACAAAAAACTAACTAATAATTGACCTCATCAAGCATCAAGTTCTCTCTCACATTTAAGAAACATGGTGCACATGAACACCAATTTCTCCCAATTCCCCTCTCATAAATGAGATTGGAAGACCAAATGGGGATGGGTCAATTCCATCCCCTCGTCCCCAAATCCTCACCTCTCTTACAAGGAATTTAAGAGAGGTTATGAATGATATATTGCCGGTATGGCCAAAAATTAACTCCCAACCCATATGTTATATACCTAGGGTCTCAAAAATACAATAATTAACCAAATAGACATATTTGAATCCTAAAATTACCTCAAACATTGCATCCAAAAATCACATTTTAAAACCACATTTAATCTTCAAAACACTTTAAAACACTAAGAATCTAACACCCCACACATATATCTCTAAAAAAATTACAATTGCACATTACAACATGAGACTCTAGCACCTCCATATGGGTTGTCAGGCTTCACATAGGTAGATTGTATAGGTCTCATGGTTGCCTCTGATTTCCATGGGCTATGGAAGGTTAACTTGCACACTCAGTTTCAATGTTAGTCCAACCATTAAGATAAATAATCAAAGCAAGTGGATATGAAAATGCATAAACACACACACATTTTCTTCACACATACATGTATAAGAAAAATTTTAATTTTAATTTTTTTTTTTTTAGTATTCACACTCTAAATTATTACCATTTATGAAATTAGTGATTTACACTTTCAAAATATTGATCCATGGCATTTATCACAATTCATAGTAATTCAAATATTTAGATTTAATCAAAACATTATCATATATTCATCACATTGTATAATAATTCAAATATTTGAATTTAATGAAAACACTATCATATATTCATCACATTGCATATCATTTCCAATTTCTATAGCATTTAAGATAAAAATCTAATTAACCATTATAATCATGAAATTATGGTTCAATAACATAACTATTCTAATAAGAAAAATAATTATTAAACCCAAATTTTATAATTAACCACCATCAAAATATAAAGTAAAAGTAGATTATATCAAAGTATAGTCATGTGAATAAAAACAAAACATGGCGTCTATATATCCAACTTGAAATGCGCCTCACATAAAAAATTTCATAAACAACATCCCATGGATCTCAATCTATCAATAGACCCTCCATCTTTAGCTTCCACATTTCAAAATTATTTCTTGAAGATTTATCCACCTCTATTCTCCCTAATGAACATGCCATCTAAAAATTCCTACAAGAAGATCACAAAATATCTTTTACACAAGCTCCTAGTCAAATCTTGATTAGTTCAAAAAACCCAACAACCAACAATCGAAACCAAAGGAGATCAAACTCAAATACCATTTGTAAGGAATCTAAGGTAGCGAAACAACTTCCTACACTAATCTTGAGAGGAGGATAATGAAAAACTTTACAGATCTTTACAACAGTTAACAAAACCTTAAACAAAAATAAATATAAATATCATGCATACCACAACATAGTGATTTATGTGGGGAAATCCTTTTGGGAGAAAAACCTCACACTCCAAAAATCTACCCAATATATTATTTGAAAATCACAAAGATTTCAATATACTTGTAAAGAAAGTTTCTCATAGGATTATCACCAACTAGAGATCCAAAGGCAACATGACCACTATCAAACTCTCATAATACATCACAATACACAATCATAATACAATGCCCTCATAAAATATGGCTTCCTTCTAGGAAAAGATAAAACAACAAAATATCTACCTTTAGATTTGAGAGCTAATGATGACCAGTCCATATTTATAATAATAAAATATACATAAAATGTGATTTTTGAAGGAATTGCCCCCAAACCCTTGTTGGGGGGTGGGCCCTCTTGGACCCTGGAGGCAGAGTATCTACCTGCATCCTCCCCTCTATTGCAAGAATGAAAGTTATGGGGAAAGTTTGCAAGTTTTTTCATTGATGTCAACTAGTCAACTGGTTATCTACTAGTTGTTGTTAGTTGTATATGTCGAGGATATAGAGAAAATTGTAATAAAGATATGTTGCAAGTGTTCAGTGGCTCCTTCGGTTTCTGGTCTATATTTTCTCATGTGGTTGTGCGGTTCATATATGTTGTTCATGGTTTCTAACATATGTTATATCCATATTTTTGGTTGTTGTTTCATTGTTCAATGCAAGTTGTGTCCACTAGTTGTGAACTATGGTTTTCTACATTTTTGGTTGAGGTCCAAGAGAAATGTTGCTGGTCTGGATTTATTTTTGATGAAGTCTTATGACTTTCGGTTCTAGATTTTTGTTGCCTTGGTTCTATTGAAGATAATATTGGTAGTTGAAATATTTATGCTTAATGGTTCTATGTGTTTACACTGGTTTGGCCGACCTTGTGTGAAATACTACTTTCAATGATTACGAAGCGTGTTGGATCTTTTTGGGTCCCTTGAAGCATGTATTTGGGTTTCCCTCATTCTAATTCCACCCTAGGATTTTTTTGCATTGACCTAAATTGAATTTGGATTTGGATGGCCGACTTTGGATATGTTTCAAAGTTGAAGATGGTATAAATACAAGATGAGTTAATGATGAAGTGTAGATGCAAGAGCAAAGAAGAAGAGCAATAAGAGAAAAGAGAAAGTGTAGTTTGATGCAACATTGATTCTATTTAATAACTGTGTGTGGGTGTGTGTGTTGAGAATGTGGGAGATCAGTGTGAAGCTTAATGTTGAGTTTTTGGATGTAGTGAGCAAAAGACGAAATCTATCATTCATGCAAGTTGATTGAGTGACTGACATGGTGGAATCCTTTGTTGCATTGGGATTTTAATCTCTCAATAACAAGTCTTCTTTGTCTTCTTTTTATCTCTATGGTAGTGAGCCCTCTAGGTTGTAGCCCTTTTGAACAATGATTCCTTATTTCAGGTAGTGAGCCTTGTTTCAGGCAGTGGGCCTTTTGTAATCAGTTTTGATATTATCTATAGTGTGAATTAATCCTCACTATTGCTTTTCCCTCATTGGGTTTTCCATGTAAATATGGTGTTATTTCTTTTATGTGTTGGATTTGAGTTTCTGCATTGGCATTTGATGATTAATCATTTAAGAAGTTCCAATAGTAGTTTTGGTAATTGAAATAAAGGTTTAATTATGTAACAACTAATTCACCCCCCTCTTAGTTGTCCTATTCAACAATTGGTATCAGAGCAAGGTTCCTTGGTGAAGAGATTAACCAATTGAGGAAGTTCAATGATGCAGAGGTAAGGGGAATCCAAACTAACACAAATTCAATGAACTTTGCAAGACCAAAACTCTAACACTTCAAGCAAATGATCTTTCTCATAATCTTCCACTATCCTTTTATGAAAGAAGAAAATAAGGTATTTTTTACATAACTTTCAGATAAAAACTCCAAACCAAAACCTAAAACCTGTTTTAGATACCCATTTCTCCCTTCTATAAAATATTGACATGAAGGTGTGGTTACTTTGGAACATATCCCTCAAAAACATGCTGCTACGTTGTCCCAAAGGCCCAATTTTGCAAACCTGCCTTAAGTAAAATGGAAATATAACACTCAAAACTGAATGAAATTCGATGAGACAAAAGAAAAACATCTAATTTGATTATCCATCTAGTAAAATTAATTATAAGTTATAAAAAAATTATACAGAAATGTACAATGCTCTAAAACAACAAAAAAAATTAGAATTTTTAGAAAAACAAGGGTTTTATATTTAGTTCTCTTCAAAATATAGACCACCACCCTTGGTATCACCTTCTCAAGGCCAATTTAAACATATTACATCATTTTCCCAACTTTCTTTTGAGTTTCAATTATGAAATAACTTCTTTTCCCACAATGACCCTTCATATTCCTCATTTTTTCAACTTTGCAATTTGACAACTTTTGCAAAGTTGACAACATTTTGCAAGATTTAAAAAATTTGAAAGATTGACCCCAAATAACACTAATTACATTGAAAATTTTCTATTATGACCTTATTACATCACATTTAGACTCAAAATCACAAAAACTTGACATTAGACTAAAATTGCCCAATTTGACTAAGTGCCTCTACACCATACTCCTAAAGAAAGAAGAATTCAAGTCCCTTTTGAATTGAAGGTAGGAATTATTTTGCTTTATTTCTTCTATCTTCTACCTTTGACTTCCTTAGAAGAGTTCCTTGTTGGATTCATCTTGAATTTGGGTTTATCCTTCCTTAAGGTTGTAATAAGACAATTCCTTTTACCCAAACTCACCATGCTAGATGTTGCTCTCCTCTTGAGGTCTATAAAATCAACAACCCTTTTCTTTTCTTGGCTAATTTCAACCTAACATGGAACCTTTGTCTTGAAATCAGACCTCTCAAAATCATCTTTACCAATTTTTTTGATCAATACAAACATATAATAGGCTGCACCCTTTTCTTCCATCACCTTGATGGTTTTGTCTTCCCACTTTGCATGAGAACTAACTCCTTGCCTTGTAACATCATCTATTACCACCTCAACATGTTCTTGCAACAAATTTTGGACCTCAAATGGTAATGTATCAATCCTAACTACTGTTGTAACAATCATATATTTACTCACCTTTTTATCATCTGCGTCTTCCTCTTCTCTTGGATTTTTTCCTTCAATCAAGGACTCCTTAATGTCTAATTTTGTTGCTCCCACTTGTCTACTTCTCTGAACAATATTCTTGACAGGCCACATAATCTTCTTCTTGACTAGTAAATGCCAAATTTTTTGTTGCATCTCAATCTTCAATCTTTCTTGCATCTTTTCTCGAATTTCCATCATTAGTTCCAAAGTCTGCCTCAACTCTTTTATCTCTTGATCAACATCTATGTGGTTTGTATTCTTCTTTTCCTTCTTTACCTCCCTTTCCTCTTTTTTCCTCTCTTGTTTCTTATTTGGTGAACCCTCACTCTATAAGTATATAATCAACACATCCATTCTTCTTCCTCAAGAAAGTAAATTTCACCTCACTTCTTCTTGTATTTGTGATACCTCACCTAGGTCTTCTTCTTTTCCTCTCTACCTAGTCTTTTGGCATCTAGGTTCTTCCTTCAACCTACAAAAAGACAACACACAACTCCAAAAAATCACTTTCCCATATCTTTTGGGCTCTGATACCAATTGATTCAAAGGTAAGGGGGCTCCAAACTAACACAAATTAAATAAACTTTGCAAGACCAAAACTCTAACACTTCAAGCAAATGGTTTTTCTCATAATCTTCCACTATGCTTTTATGAGAGCAGAAAATAAGGTATTTTTGACATGAATTTTAGATAACAACTCAAACCCATGACCTAAAACCTATTTTGGATACCCATTTGGACCTAATCTAACATATCTTATATGTAGGTGGGGTTACTCTGGAACATAGCCCCCAAAAACTTGCTGCTACGATGTCCCAAAGGCCCAATTCAGCAAACCTATCTTAAGTAAAATGGTAATAAAACACTCAAAATTCAATGAAATTTGATGAGACAAAAATCAACAGAAAGATAATGCAATTATCCATTTAGTAAAATCAACTATAAATCACAAAACTTCCCTACAGAAATGTAAAATTCTCTGAAACAAAAAAAAATTTAGAATTTGCAAAAAAATTGGGGTTTTTTTATATTGAGTTCTCTTCAAAATACAAGACACCACCCTTGGTCTCACCTTCTCAAGGAAAATTTAGAGATATTTCATCTGTTTCTTAACTGTATTTTGAGTTTCGATGACCGAATAACTTATTTTCCCACAATGACACTTCATATTCCTCATTTTTACAACTTTGCAATTTGACAACTTTTGCAGAGTTGACAACATTTTGCAAGATTGACCCCAAATGGCACTAATTACATTGAAAATGGTCTATTATGACCTCATTACATCACATTTAGAATCAACAACACAAAAAATCAACATTAGACTAAAATTTCCCAATTTCACTAGGTGCCCCTGCACTAGTCGAGGATGGCTAGCAAAATGGTCTTTGATTATCCGAGGTTTGATGGAACTATTTATGATATTTGAAAGGTATTGATGGAAGAATATTTGTGCTATTATGGATATGATGTGGAGAAAGCTTACAATAATCCTTACACTCCTTCTAATGGTCTAAATACACCTGAAGAGATCAAAGCACATGAAGTGAACAATAAGGCGAAGTCCGTCTTGAAGAATAGTCTAGTACATTCTGATTTGATTAAGGTTCAGAATTTGAAGACATCTAAGGAATTTTGGGATACTTTAGAAAGAGTGCATTATGGTGATGAAAGAGTTAAATAGGAAAAATTACAAAATTTGGACACATTTTGATCTTCTACATATGTCCAAAGAAGAAAATATTAAAGCTTATGTATAGAGATTGGATAAGAAGTTGTTGGAATGCGAGGACTTGGTGCTACTATTGATGAAACAAGGATTGTAAAGAAGATTCTCAAAACTCTTCCTTATGCTTACAGTGAGAAGGAGAGTGCTATTGGGAATACTATAGATTATAAGACTTGTACTAAGGATCCGTTAGGATTTTTGATATCCTATGAGATGAGGAAGTTGAGTCTAAGAAATGGAGACAAATCAAAGATTGCCTTTAAAGCTACAAAATATAAAGATCCAAATGAAGATAAATTTGATGAAATAGAAGCTAACTTTGTAAGAAGAATGAGAAAATACTCTAGTAAGTATGAAGGTAAGTTGCCCTTTAAATTCTTTAGTTGTGGAGAAATAGGTCATTATGTTGCAAAGTGTCCGGAAAGAGCTAAAAGGAATAAACAAATATATGAGAAAGAAAATAAAGGAAAGAAGATTAGCATAGCTTACTATGTGAATGAGAATGTTAGTATTTCTGACGAGGATTCAAAATATGAAGATCTAGATGACAATGAATTATTTTTCTTGGTGATTAAGGATGAACCTAATTCTACTAATTCTAAAAAATAGGTAAAGGAAAGCCCTCTGAAGAAGGAGAGGGAGAAAAATGAAGGTACATTTATCTCTGCCTTGCATGCTAAACAATAAAACAAAATTGGGTAGTTGATAGTGGTTGTTCACATCACATGACTAGTGATAAAATTAAGTTTGTCAAACTTGAGAAATATGATGAAGGCTTGGTTGTTTGGAGATGATAGTGGTGCTAAAATCTGTGGGATAGTTTCAGTAAGCTTTGATGGAAACCATCATATTAACGATGTTTACTATATTAAGGGTTTAAGGAATAATTTGTTGAGTGTTGGTCAGATGTGCAGAAAAGGATATGATCTTGTGTTTAAGGATGAGAAATGTGAGATCCGGAAAGGATCCAGAACATTGACTACTACATAAAATAAATCTAAAGGGAATATCTATCAACTTAAGGGTTCTAATGGAACATGCTTTATAGCTCAAATAAATGACAGTTGGTTATGGTATAGGAGAATGTGCCACATGAATTTTGATAACTTGGCAAGGATTAGTGATTTTCAGGTTGTGAGATATTTACCAAGAATTACAAAGCCTATTAATTTTATTTGCATAAATTGTTAGTTTGGAAAGTAAGCAAGAAATAATTATAGATCAAAGGAATAGTCTACTACCAAACTACTGGATTTAGTTCATACATATCTTTATGGTCCTACTAGAGTGCGAAGTTTGCTTGGTGAAAGGTACTTTATGATTTTAATTAATGATTATTCTAGATATACATGGATTACATTTCTTAGAGGGAAATCAGATGCATTAGATAGATTCAAGGAATTCAAAGCAATGGTTGAAAATAAGGTGAATTTGAAGATAAAATTATTAAGATTTGACAAAGGTGGAGAATTCACCTCCCATGAGTTTAATATGTTTTTTGAAGTACATGGAATAAAGAGACAATTATCTACTTCGTGAACGCCTTAGCGGAATGGAGTTGTTGAAAGGAAAAATAGATCAATTCAAGAGGCTGCTAGATCAATGATTACTGAGGCCAATTTACCAGACACTTACTAGAAAGAATCTATTCATATTGTCATTTATGTATTCAATCGATTTCAAGCAAGAGAAAACAATAAAAAGACTCCCTGTGAGTTATGGCATGGAATAATTATTGAAATTAAATATTTCAAGGTATTTGAAAGAAAATTCTATATCAGAAGAGATGAGAAAACATTGGGTAAGTTTGATGCAAGAAGTGATGAAGGTATTTTCTTGGATATTATACTAAAATCAAGTCATACAAATGCTTCAATAAAAGATTGAGAAAATTTGTAGAGAGCTCGAATGTGAAGGTTGATGAGACAATGAAGAATTATATTGACATAGATGGATATGTATCTGATGAACATGATTGTGAAATAATAGAAGAAATTATGGAAGAATAGGATAAAGATGAGCAAGAGAAGTAGGATAAACATGATGAAAGAGAAGAAGATGCTTCGGTGATGTCCCCCTAAGACACCAAAACATGTACAGAGGAATCATTCAGAAAATCAGATTATTAGAGACAAGACAAAAGGTGTGTTAACTAGAAGCAAAGTTGTTGTTGAAGTGAGTTTATGTTTATTCTCTGAGATTGAAATGAAGAAAGTAAGTGAAGCTTGTAAATATGAACATTGGAAGGAAGCAATGAAAGAGAAACTTTTGTAGATTGAAAAGAATCAGACTTGGGCATTGGCCTCAAGATTGGCAGATAAAAACATCATTGGATTAAAATGGGTATTCAAATATAAGTTGAATGAGAATGGAGAAGTTGTTAGAAAGAAAGTGAGGCTTGTGTGTAAAGGCTACTCACAAGTAGAAGGTATAGATTTTCAAGAAAAATTTTCCCCGGTAGCAAGAATGAAAGCTATAAGGATGTTCTTGGCACTTGATACTTATAAAGACTTTAAGGTCTATTAGATGGATGTCAAGTCAACATTTTTAAATGGTGAACTAGAAGAAGTTTATATGGAACAAACATAAGGATTTCAATTAACAAATCAACCAAATATGGTGTGCAAATTGAAGAAAGCTTTATATGGGTTAAAGAAAACTCCTAGAGCTTGGTATGCAAGATTAGATAGGTACTTGATTCAAAAAGGATTTAACAAAGGTATGGAAAATAGTAATTTGTACTTTAAGATTGAAAATGATAAAATCTTGATTGCAGTTCTATATGTTGATGACATTATCTTTGGAGGAAATGAAAATATGTGCAAGATGTTTGCGGAAGAGATGCAGAAAGAATTTGAAACATATATGTTTGGGGAGATGAATTTCTTTCTTGGGCTACAAATTAATCAAACAAAGAAGGTAATTTTTATTTCACAGTCTAAGTATGTGAGAGAGATGTTGAAGAAATTTGGGATGGGTGGTTCCAAACTAGTAAGTACTCCTATGATGTTTGTTTGCAAATTGGGTAAAGATGAAAATTCACCTAAGATTGATCAGAGCAAGTATAGATCTATGATCGGTGGACTATTATATTTGACTACTACTAGACCAGATATCATGCGTGTAGTTTGTCTTGTGGCTAGATTTCAAGAAGATTTGAAGGAAACTCATGTTTCTATAGTTAAAAGAATATTTAGATATTTGAATGACACTCTGGATTATGGATTGTGGTATCCTAAATATGTTGACTTTACACTTAGTGCCTATACAAATGCAGACTGGGATGGATGTGTAGATGCCAAAAAGAGTACAAGTGGTGGTGCATCCTTTTTGGATGCAGATTGGTGGCATGGTTGAGCAAAAAGAAAAATTCATTCTTTTTGTCTAATGTTGAAGTTGAGTCTATTATTGTTGCATCTTGTTGTACACAAGTTTTATGAATGAAATAGACATTGAAAGATATCACAATGTTATATGATGATCTCATTTCTATTTATGTGATAATACAAGTGAAGTTAACATTTCTAAGAATCTTGTGATGCACTTGAGGATGAAGCATATATCTATTAGATATCATTTCTTGAGAGAGAAGGTCATGGAGAATGAAGTAAAAGTTGAGTATTGAAGGATCATATTGTTGATATTTTCATGAAGTCTCTTTCTAAAGATACTTTTAAGTATCTCCAAGGGAATTTAGGGGTTATTTCCCATCCTTTCTTGAACTAGATGCATATGTAGATGCATTAGTCTTGTGGATCTATGGATCTATCTTTCCTTTGGACTAATATTTTGTAGGCTACCTCTCAAGGGGAGAAGGTAGTATCAGGTGTTGTCATTATGTGTATTCAACTTGCCATGTCAAAGAAGAGATCAATGAAAAATATTATTTTACCTTTGCCATTGATTTCAAAGGGGGAGAGAAGAAGCATGTGAAAATAGAATCAGAAGAAGCATATAACAAATCGTCTTCTAGAGGGGAGAAAAAAAAAATGTATTTAGAGCTAGTATGTTGTCTTTGATGGTTTTTCACATCATGTGCTGCCATCAATGACAAAGGGGGATATTGTTGCAAGAATGAAAGTATTATGGAAAATTTGTAGGTTTTTTCATTGATGTCAACTAGTCAATTGTTTATCTACTAGTTGTTGTTGGTTATATATGTCGAGGATATTGAGAAAATTGTAATAAAGATATGTTGCAAGTGTTCAGTGGTTGCTCCAGTTTTTTGTTAGGATTTTCTCTTGTGGTTGTGTAGTTCAAATATGTTGTTCATGTTTTTAATAGATGTTATATCTATATTTTTGGTTATTGTTTCATTTTTCAGTGCAAGTTGTGTTCACTAGTTGTGAACTATGGTTTTCTATGTTTTTGGTTGAGGTCTGAGAGAAATATTATTGGTCTAGATTTCTCTTTGATGAAGTCTTATGACTTGTGGTTCTAGAGTTGTGTTTCCCTAGTTCTATTGAAGATAATTTTGGCAGTTGAAAGATTCATGCTTAATGGTTCTATGTGTTTTACACTGGTTTGGTCGACCTTGTCTGAAATACTACTTTTGAGAATGATGAATCATGTTGGATCTTTTTGGGTCCCTTGAAGCATTTGTTTGGGTCACCCTCATTCTAGTTCCACCCTAGGATGGTTTAGCGCCAACCTAATTTGAATTTGGATTTGGATGGACGACTTTGGATATGTTTCAAAGTTGAAGATGGTATAAATGCAAGATGAGTTAATAATGAAGTGTAGATACAAGAACGAAGAAGAAGAAGAGCGATAAGAGAAAAGAGAAAGTTTATTTTGATGTTACATTGATTCTATTCAGTAAGTGTGTGTGTGTGTGTGAGCTGAGAGTGTGGGAGATCAGTGTGAAGCTTAATGTTGAGTTTTCGGATGTAATGAGAAAAAGGTGAACTTTATCATTCATGCAAGTTGATTGAGTGACTATGTTGGAATGATTTATTGAATTAGGATTGTAGTCTCTCTGTAACAAGTCCTTTTTGCCATATTTGTATCTCTGTGGCAGTGATCCCTTCGGATTGTAGCCATGTCGGATAGTGAGTCCTTATTTCAAGTAGTGAGCCTTGTTTCAAGCAGTGAGCCTTTTTTAATTGGTTTTAATATTCTCTATAGTATGAGTTAATACTCATTGTGTTTTTTCCCTCATTGGTTTTTCCATGTGAATCTGGTGTAATTGTGTTTATGTGTTGGATTTGAGTTTCTACATTGGCATTTGATGATTAATCATTTAAACAGTTCAAGTATTAGTTCTGGTAACTAAAATAAAGGTTTAATTCTATGATAATTGATTCACCAACCCCTCGCCCCCCCACCGCCCCCCGTCCTCTTAGTTATCCTATTCAACACCTTCCCCCCTACCACCCTTGCTTACCTATTAACATTAAAATTTATCTATTTGCAAGGTTAAGACACATTTTCCCAACAAAAATTCACATCAACACAATCTAATTTTAAGTTTAACTATGTTTATGACTATCATAATTCATTCATGTCTTCAACTTCAATTCCAATATTACTAAAGATAAATGTCTATTTTTAGACTAATACATTATTGTTTCATCTTACCATAAAATTGAGAATTGAAATTCCCTCACCCATCACTTTCCTGTTATCAAAGCTCCAAGATATCATGATGCTTTACTTTCATTTAAATATTTATTGATTTTTAGTTGTTTCAAGAAATGTTAATAGTCTATGTGATCTAGTAAAACTAACAAGGTATTTGATCTTTTCTACTTATCGTCTCTAAATGACTTCTTATATATCAACTTTATTAATGCATCGAATAGATTTAATATGACTTCACTAAGCTTATATAGAAATAAATAACACCCAAGTAATAAATTTTTCGTTGCATTTTTTCATAAAGATTCATGCTCTACTTTCAAAAGGAAAGAGTTTATTTTAACATGTGTGTCCATGTCGCACCAATGTTTCAACCACTATTTTTTGTGTTAACTCAATGTATTCTTCAACTCCCCATATAAAAAAAGCTACAACCAAAACATTCTATGCATGTTTTATATATATACAAATATTGTAGTTAATCCGCTATACAAATAACTAAAACAACATAATAAATACAATTAGATAAGTCAACTCTTAAAATACTTTTAAATCAAATTACTACGTTTGAAACAGTTGAATAACTTTTTAAAAATAAACCATTATTATATAATAATTAAGTACTAGTCGATTCATAAAATAGTTACTTTTCACTTCTTAATCATAGTTTGATGGCCATATTTACTTGATAGAAATATAATACCTTTGTACATGTATTTCACTTAAAATAGTGAATGTAAAAAAACACATAGCTGTATATGGTATTAATTATACATAAGTATTATCAGATTTTTTTTTTAAACATAAGTTATTAAAATGTCATATTTTTTAAAATAATTTAATAAATTTTTATTTGTCAAAAATAGTTTTTTGAATTTGTGAAAAGTTAAATAAATGTATTGTAAAAAATACTAATGTACTCATTTAAAATCATTTATTTGTGATGTGTTTGTTTAACAATTTTTTTTATTAATTTGTAACTACATGTACTTTTTTGACAACTCTCATGGAGCTGGTAAAAAAGGTGGAGGTGTGTAGTGACAAGAAAGGATTTTGAGGCGTTTAGTTTAAGGGAAGCATGTTTGAATTACACAATTTGGAAGATGGTAGTGAGAAGTTAAGTTCCTTTATTAAATAGAAGTTTTTGATTGATGATGAGGAGGAAAAGACCTTGGTGAAGTGTGTATTAATAATATAACATTTTCCTTCTCTCATGAAACTACCCACAAGTTTCTTAATTGGGGGTGCAATTAAAGCATATGACATTGATAATCGATAGAGTGGCTTCATCTGTAAAAACCTAAATAATATTTGAATAGGGATGCATTTTATATCTATTTTCCCTAACACTTTCATAATGAAAGCATACCCTCACTCGCATCTATGATCTTCTCTATTATGGAAGAGAAGATACTCTAGTAAGCACAATTGGTCATATGAGAATTAATCCACTTTTTTGATCATCTAAGGATTTTAAGTAAAAAATTATAAGAAAATATTGTAATAGTTGAAAGCACTATAATAAAAATGGGACTACAAGACTATACAAATAATTTGCTAGGAAACTAACAAATTAAAGGGTTAAAGAAGGGGGAAAAAAGAGATGTGTTAATATTGCTTTAGAGATATTCATGTGCCCTCATTTACTCTTCCTTAACAAACCCACAAGTAGCCTTTATAAAATTCCCTATCTCTTTTATTGTGGTTTATTTATTTAAATTAAAATTGTAATTATGCATTTATTGTGCTTTTGCATTCTTCATGACACAAGAAGTCAAAAACCTAGCTAATGATGGAACAACTATGATTGTTTCCATTCATCAACCCACTATTGGAACAACTATGCTTGTGTGCCTTTGAAAAAACAAGTTTTACCATGAAATATCATGGTAAATAATTTAATGTCATATATGTACTACTTTGGGAGTGCTTAATCAAATTGAATGTATTTTCTAATATTTATAAATGCATGCTTGGTATTTTTGGAGAAACATGAATGAACCCCATGTGCCTTAAATTACTATTTGTACAAATGATGGTGTAATGAAATAATGTGGTAGAGTGGTAGCATGTGTTTCCTTCTTATGAAGCAATAACATAGTTGTTGGGTATACCCATGCATCAAAAGTTATATTTACTTTATATTTTCATTGATTTATTATATTTTTATTTATTTTTATGCATATTTTGTGATGTTACTATTAAATAGTTATTCACTAATGCTTATTTTGGTTGGATTCTAGTATATCAAGTCTCAATGTAATTTTTTTTTTTTTATACCACCATTTGACCTTGAGAATTCTTTAAATACACTAACATGTCTCTATATGAAAATCAATGTCTTTTAGATTTGATGGGTTTGAAAGATTAAGTGATGACCAACCTCAAGTGTTCAAAAGTGGTTAGAGAGAGATCGAGGGGTGAAAGTTCAAATTTGTGTCACACTTTCATAAAATAAATTACCAATGCCATTCTAACTTTTAATTTGAATAACAAAAAAGTGGAACTCATGTTTTAAATGTTGAAATGATGTAAACTATTGAAATGTATATATTTTTAGTCTATTTTATGTTTATATTTTATAAAAATAAAAATAAAAATTTTGAAAATGATTTTTTAATAAAGCTAACACTATAATTTGACTGTTGATAAAATATTAAAAAATGAGGTTAAGTGGGACTTTTGTATAGTAATTTTTTTCTTTCAATTTTTTTTGTATATACCTTAAAATTTTAGTGCATAATTTATTTTTTTCTCATTTTGATAATAGATTTTTTAATAGATATTAAAATTTTCATGTACTAATATACTTGTTAATATATATTAAAATTTTCATTTACTAATCCAATTGATAACATATAATAAAATTTAGATATTATAATTTTTTACAACTATTTCAATGAGATTTAACATCTTTACTATTTATAATTTTTTTTATAAAGGATTAGTCTTAGTAATCTAGTAATTTTAGACTCAACAAGATTGGTCGTACTTATCTAGCTGATAACATATATTAAAATTTAGATATTATAATTTTTTACAACTGTTTCAATGAGATTTAACATCTTAACTATTTATAAATTTTTTTTACAAAGGATTGGCTATAGAAATCTAGTAATTTCAAACTCAACAAGATTACTGCAACCAAAAATTTATAAATTTATATGTATTATTGTGATAAGGAAAATAAGATATGATTTTAATTGAGTTTGATGTTTTAAAATTATTATTATATCACATTATTTTTGTGCTTTCAAGACCATATTTGTGTTAAAAATGATAGAGCTCACACATAACCATATCAAACTCTTTGCACAGAATAATAAAAGCATAATGATATATTGATTTATTCTAGTGAATTTATAATGTTTATTACAAATGCTTATAAAGCATTGCATTCCCTTAAATAACCATCTAGATTCCCTTACAAGAATAACTTTCAACCCAAGTAACTAACTTAATGACTAATTTATTATGTATAAACCTTAATATATTAACAACCCCCCTTAAGGTTTACATAAAGGAAAAACAAAAACAAAGAAAATAATTTATCAACATCTACCTACAACTCTCTATCTATGCAAATGTCCCAATTATCCAACTTTGTATCAACATCACCCCAAAATTCTTTTTCTAGGAAAAATTCCTAATTATCCAACTCTACATTAGCATCAACCCAAACTTCTTTGTTTAGGAAAATATTGATTGTTTAACTATGCATCAACATCAACCCAAGAACCTCATGTTTGAGTTTTTTTTTTTACTATCCAATCTTTACTTTTGAATTGAGACACACTTCATTATTCACAAGAAAATAACCAGCCAACACTCAACTATCAATAGTTAGTTTATGGATTCAACTATCCATATACCAACAACTCACCAAGTTTGTTGATTAAACTATCCATAGATCAACAAAAACTCACCAAGTTTGTGAATTCAACTATCCAAAAACTTACAAATAACTACATGCCCCTCTTGCTCTTGAAGGGTCTAGAGATGAAATAAATCATTCTCATGCAAAACATCATCTCTAAGCAAGAAGCAAGCTCTAGATGATAAATTTTCTTCTACCTCCATTATCTCCAAGATATGATATGACCCTTTTAGATCTTAACCACCAAATACAATACTAATGACTTTGAATGCATCATTAGCAAATTCATAAAAGTGTGCATACATAGGTATGTCGAGTTCAACTGTTAATCCATCCATTACAATAAAAATGTTTCATGTATTTGAGATAACCATTCTTTTCGCTTTGCATGTAATCATTCCTCTAATTGTTCTAGTTTTTTCAAATAACAACAATTTTTGGTCCATGTGATTGTTTTGTTGGTCTTCTTTTTGAGAATCTCTTCAAAGGGAGCAACTAGATTGGCATATCCTTTGATGAGTTTCTAGTGGTATCTGGTGTATCCTAATTTTTTTTAACCTCCATTTCTATTCTGGGTGAAAGTAGTGTCAGAATTAAAGAAAATTTCATTGGATAAATCATTAACCTTCTTTACATATGATATGTCCTAATAGTGTGCCAAAAAGGGTATCGTAAAAATCCATTTCTTGAGATTCAAGGAAATTTATGTACTCCATTTCTCCAACATAGTGGGCTTGAAAGTGATTTTTGACTAACCCATATATGGTCTAGTCATCTAGGTAAACTTCTAAGAAGTCATGTATAAATTCTTTGAATATATTTACAATGATCCTACTAAAGACTATTGGTACATTTTTCAATACAAAGGGCATGAAAATATACATGAATGATCCCCATTCTATTGTAAATATTATTTTGGGTTGATCCTCTTCCTAAAATTGTACTTTGATGGTATTTGAAAACCCATTAGTGAATGAATACATTTCTCTCCTAGCTATAGATTTTGGTATTTTGTCGGGAAATGGGGTAGGAAAGGGGTTGAGGATGGATCCTTCATTAAGTTCCTAAAAATATACACATATCTATATCTCTCCAATCTCCTTATTCTATACTACCATTAGGCTGATCCATTCATAATCTTCTACTGGTTTAATAATTCCTATTGCTAGCATCTTTTCTATTTTTTTTCTTGAATTTTTACTTCATGTTAGGGAGGTAGTAAGGTCTTTTCTGATGAGGTTTAGTGCCTTCCTCTAACTAAATTTTCATCACCCTAACTTTTGGTTTGATGCCTTTCATTTTTCTAAATATGTGTGGGAAGAGTCCTTGATATTCTATCAATATTTCAATAATTGATGCTACTAGTGATTCATCCCAATAATCCCCAATTTAGGCCAACTTAGGGTTTCATTCATGAGCTATTTTTTCTCCCCAAGTAATCAATTTTTTTGGTTATAGTATTGTTCTTGAGGTTATCTATTTATTTTTATTTTCCTTTCCCCTTCTTCCATCATTATTTCTAGTTTTGGGTCTAGCTCTTTGTCATCTTTTTGTATGGAACAACATTGATTCGGTACCTATTATGTTTGTTTGTCCATCCATTTAATTAGTTTCCAAATCCCTTGCTTTCAAGGTGGTGAGTTTTTTGGTTGGGGAAAATGGGTACTCTTCAGTGCTACGACGAATAGGATTTCTTTAATTTTTCTCAATATGGTACATATGTGCTTGTTTCCATCCCGAAAGGAAAATGTATGGATGATGTTAGTTTCAAGTTATTTCCAACCCTTTATGTCTTCTTTCCTGATTAATGTACCAACTTTGGACTATTGGTGTTAAGGTCCAATAAAATAATTGGATATAGAGATGATGATCATATTCACCCTAGTTTTCCCATAGTGGGAGAAAGTTTGAATATTTCTTTTGGTTTGATGGTTCCTTCATATTTTGGGATTATATTATTTTCATTATCGACAAGTGGAGATATGAAGCTTTGATTAGGATCTAGAATGCATTCCATGTAGGGATAGAATGTTTGTGTGTATACCACCAGCAAGCGACATTACATACAAAAGTGTCTTGAAGGGCCATGATCCTGATAGTGTCATCTTGAAATGTTCTTTCCATGTATGCAATATACTATCTTAGGTCACCTACTCTAGAAAATCTTGGTATTTTAATATATGAAATTCCTCGATCAATATGGTTAATGTGGTTTAGATTCCTTGTTCCTTCTAACTATTTTGTACTAGATGTGCTAAGTCAATGGTTGTGTATCCTAAATACCTTTTTGAATCTATATAGATTATGTTGTAGTATTTTTTAGGTTTTGTAAATTAAGTAGAGATTCTTTGGATCTTCATCTTCTTCTGTAGCAAGTAATCTTGAAATAGAATAAAGGTTATGAGGATCTTTATTTTTGTTTTCTATGTAATTTTTCTCAACACATGTTCTATCTTCTCTTTCTCCTAATGGAATGTGAATGGCTATATTCTCATTTATGAAATATATTTCCTCTTTCCTTGGGTCTATTATTCCATTGGAATTTACAAACTATTTTAGTCCTAGTAGTGCTCGAAAAGTGTTGAAAGGTTCATTCATCTCTACAACTTCAAAGTAAACAATTTGGTTGATCCCTTTAATGTTTACTTCTATATTCTTCTATGTTCCTAATGTTTCCATGCCATACCATTAGTTCGTAGGTGTCCTAATCAGCTTAGGTTTGCATAGCCTCTCCCAACTGGTTGTTCGAATAATATTAAGGTTCACACCTAGATCAATCATTACATGTTGACCTTTAGTGTTGTTAAAATTTGTGGTGATTAAAAGGGACAATTTTTCCAATTCTGATATTTTGCAATCTAATGTACTTGTTCTTGCTTCTGTTAATTCCAATACTTCCCTAATTATTTCAATTTTACTAAAAGAATTTTTTTTTGGTCTAATGAGGCTAAAATATTCAACATCATTACTTATTCTTCTGAAAACATGCTATATCTCCTCCTTTTTTTCTTGTATAATTTGTTTCCTTTTTTTTTTTCTATTTTGTCATTCTGTTTCTTATTTATCTAGAAGTAGGCATACTCTTCTTCTTCTTCTAGTTATATTTCTTCATTAATTTCTTCAATTTCCCTTTTGTTCTTGTCAATAGTTGTTCCATGTCAAGTTAGTATTGTAGCTTTATTTTACTTTATTCTGGATTTCTTATGCTTGATTATTTGTGGTGGTTGTTCTACTCCAAAATAATCCTCACTTGATGTGTCTAAGGACCAGTTATCTAGTACTTGGAAAAATTTTACTCTTTCTGATACTTTTCTTATCACTCTTGCTCCTTTATTGTCTTGTAGTTCATCACTTCTTGAACATGTTGTGTTTTGATAATACTACTAGGCCTTATCACATTTGAATATGTCATGGGAATAATCTCCCCAAAAAGGAAATTTCCTTTTCTTTTCTGACCAACATTTGATGGTATAGTGGCCTATTTTCCCACAATTGTAACATGTTGCATCACTCCTCTAGAGGTTGTTTCTACCACATCCTCTTCCTCCTCTATAATTAGATTATATATTATCTCCCATATAGTCTTGTGGTTGTTCATTCTATAAAGCATATGCATTTTTGTTATCCCTTTATGGTGGATTTCTATAACTTGTATTATGTAGAGGTTCTTTTGTTAATCCTTTAACATATGTCATGTTTATATATCTATATTTGCATCATAGTTGTGGTGCATAGGGAATCTAGTATCATGATGTTCTATGTATATCGAGCGTGAAATTGGTTTGCAAGACAGTCCTCCATGAGGTCACTATCCCATTCTTGGCATGTCTCATAGTACATTGAGTTAGTTTTGTCTAGAAATATCTTTAGTTATACATGTAATGTGGTAGTGGTTCTCTCTCCTTGAGCCTTTGGGTATTCATTCCGGAGATGACCTTCTCGTAAGAAATATGTGTACCAAATTTCTTTGGTTTTCTTTGTTTCTCCTTTCATTATGATTGCATTTTTTATTATCACTGGTTATTCTAACACAAGTTGTAACTTCTCAATATTATCCTTCATATAATCCTTTTGAGGTTTGAGCCAAGTTTGGACTTCAATGCAATAGGCCATGGTGATTAGATCAGTATAAGTGTTGAATAATCTACCATTTGGAGCTGCTCTTAAATATTTTTAAAGTCCTAGATAAACCATTATATCTTATGTCTTTCTTTCAATGGTTCTTCCATCTTGCGATAAACTTCTTTGAATCTGTTATCATATTATTTTATTGATTCTTATTCCCTTTGTATTAGTTCTCATATTTTGCTTAAAATTTATGTTGGAATGTCCAATGTGTCAAAGTTAGCTAGGAAATCTTGTTTCACCATATTCAGTACCCTTTTCTCTTTCTATTTTTTATATTGAATTATTTTCTCCCAAGTATTTCTACCCACTTTACTTCTTTTCATTATACTTCTTGTTTTTCCTTGTATTGTGGTATCTTTTCTTTTTAAATTCTTTGACTCTTATATGGCTAAGGGGATGGATCTTGGTCAGGGGGTTCTGATCTTCAAGATATCTTTTTTATTTTCTTATTTGTTAATGTCATTTTATTTGATTGTAAACATAACTGTTTACCCAAGTCTAAGATAAATTCTCTTTAATTTTCCTTATTTCTTCCTTTTTTAATTTCCTTATGCTTTTATTGACTAATTCTTTAAATACCATTCTTGAATCAATGGAGTTTTCTCTATTTTTTTTAATAATTTCATAAATCTATCCTCCATATTAATAGATGTTAGTGTGAATATTTAATATATTCACTATACATAATGTACTTAGGTTGATGAGGTTAGACAATTTATTATCTAATAAAATGTGAAACCTTTTAAGACCTTTAGAGGTTACCAAGTTATTTAGTTAACCTCATGCATACATATTTTTGAGGTTGGAAGTCTTTCTATCTCACCTCAAAAGTCACTAAACACTTTGAACATAAGGTTAATGACTTAGTCATAGAGGTTTGTTGGAAATATGATTCCATTTAATTGTAATCCTAACATTATTTATTTCATGTATCTCCTAAGTCCTTGGAATATGTTCAACAACACTGGGATTAGGAAGAGAATAATAATTGATGAAATAATCATGTTAATTGACATTTGTAATTAATTCTAAATGTTAGGAGCATGTGAGGGCGTCTATTTTGAGTTCCTAAATAATAGGGGCACATGGGGTGCCCACATTGTAAGTGACACTCACCTTGAGTTTAGTTAACTATTCAGAGTAAGAGATAACACTTCTAAATGCATGTAAAGATCCTAGGAGCTAGGGTTTGATGTTTGCATGCATGAAGTTCAGTTCAGTTTAGTTCAGTTTAGTTTAGATTAGTTCAGTTCAGTTCATTTCAGTTTCGTTCAGTTCATAATCAATTTAGTTCAGTTCAGTTTAGTTCAATTATTTATGGTTTAGTTATCTTCAATTAGTTTTAGTTGAATGCTAGTTGACTTCAATTAACTTGGAATGCATGGCTAATGAATTGAGTTGCATGACAAATAATAGGGAATACATTTAGTTAATAGGGGATGACCATTCTTGCATGAATGGTGTTGAGAAATGTTTCAGTTAACAAGAGATGACTTGGACCCAACTTGGTCACCCAAGTTGGTTTCTTGGAATTAACTCCTTTGCATGTTGAGATATTTCAGAAGGATGAGTTAAATGGGCCCTCTTTTGGATAGCTAATTTGAGGATGGAGCCTTGAAGATATTTATAGAATAAAGGTTGAGTTGGCACTTTAGTTTGAGACGCTCAAATGCATGAGGATGAGGATTTTATATTGTTCTTCATGGCACGACTTTACTTGCAAGAGATAGGTGTAACTTTTAGGGATAGGACTTGAGCATTTTAATTGTAACTCAATTGGAGTTTACAAAGTTGATCAAAGCCTATTTATCTCAAGCAAGTTGAAGAGAGTTCTTATCAGTTTTATTGTAGGCTATGAAGAAGTTTTGCTGAAGGAAAAAGAGGCATTCTCAAGCAAGAATTGGAGCTATTGTAATCTACTTCAAAGATTGAATAATAGATTAATTCTTGGTGGAGTTTTTTCTTGAAAGGGTTTCTCCACGGTATATGCTTGTGTAATCTTTCTAATAGCCTATCTACTTCTATCAACTTATCTCTACTTTCTATAAATAGTAAAATGGATTAATAAGATAATCACCCACAAAGAATATGTAACAAAGGAAAAGCATATTTAGATCAGCAATATTAAAGTTTTACAAAGTATTAAGCTAAGAAAACTCCTCAATTTTCAACATTTGGTATCAAAGCTAAGGTTGGGTAGAGTAGTGGAAAATCTTTCTCTTAAAGATTGAAGGATTTATTGGCTTAGTGGGAGCTTTTAATATTTTGTTTATTTGTTGATTTTGGAAATAAGTTTTGTTGCAATGAATTCTCGTTTAGATATTGAAAGGTTCAGTGGATCTATCTATGAAATGTGGAAATTAAAAATGAAAGATCTTCTTGAAGAAAGAGATCAGTGGTTAGTTGTTAATAATCAGACAAAGACACCTACAACTATTTAAGATGAGGATTGGGCTAAGTTAGATAAGAAGGCAAGAGGAGAAATTAGATTATGTCTTGTTGATGTTATTCTCTTGAATGTTTCAAAAGAAAATACTGCATATAAATTGTGGAAGAGAATAGGGTATATTTATCAAACTAAAAGTCTCACCAATAAGTTGTATCTGAAAAGGTAGTTGTATTCATTAAAAATGAAAGATGGTGATTTTGTAGCACAACACTTAAATACTTTTAATTTGATTCTCATCCAGTTAGTATCTATAGATGTAAAGCTAGAAGATGAGGATAAATGCATTTTATTACTTTGCTCTTTACCAGATTCTTGGGAAAATCTAATTTTTGCAATCAGTGGTAATGGTACAAATGCAAAGATGGACAATATCATTCCTACTCTCCTATTAGAGGAGATGAGGAGGAAGTCTAAATCTGGCTCCCAAGATGCCTTGTTTGTAAGAGGTAGGCCTAAAGAGAAGGAATCTAAGGCAGACAAGAAAGGAAACAGTAAGTCCAAAGGATGGTCAAAAACCCCTGGTAAGATTAAGGTAAAGTGTTGGAATTGTGGAAAACCTGGACATATTAAAAAGGATCTTAAGAGCAAGAAAAAGGTTTATGATGCTTCTATAGACAAATCCACCAATGAAAGTAATGATGCATTAGTCATTTCTTCTAATATTATTGTTGATAACTCTTGGCTTATTGATTCAGGTTGCTCCTATCATATGACTCCTAGAAAGGATTGGTTCACTAAGAATACTACATATGATGGAGGGGATGTCTTCTTTGGAGACAACAACACAACAAAGGTTGTTGGCAAAGAGAGGTAAAATTGTGTTTTAGTGATGGTAGGGTTAAGACCCTTAATGATGTTTTACATATTCCAGGACTTGCTAGAAATCTTCTTTTTGTCTCTAAGTTCAATGATTCTGGAATGCATGTGACATTTGATAAAGGTGGTTACAGATTGGTTAAAGGGAATATTGTGGTTGCTAAAGGATCTTGGATTGGGACTTTGTTTAAGTTGAATACATCCAATGTAAACATTTTATCCAATGTAATTGAAGCTGAAAATACATGTATGCTATGACACCATAGATTGGGCCATATAGGTGAAAAAGGTCTTAGGACCATTCTTAATAAAAATTTGGCTGATGGTATTCCTAATTATAATATTGGAAAAAATGACTTTTGTGAGCACTGTTTGTTTGGAAAGCAATCTAGATCTAAATTTCCTAGTGGTACAAATAAAGCTAAAAGATAATTAGAGATTATTTACTCAGATGTAATGGGCCCTATGGATATTAACTCTATTGGAAAATATAGATAGTATGTCACATTTATTGATGATGTCTCAATATACACTTGGATATATTTTATGCATAGAAAATCTGACGTGTTTAATGATTTTAAGGAATTTAAGGCTTTGGTTGAGAAATAATCAGATCATAAGATAAAAGTGTTGAGATTAGATAATGGTGGTAAGTATTGTTCTAGGGAATTTGATGACTATTGTAAGCATGCAGGAATAGTGAGATAGAAAATTACTGCATATACACCTCAACAAAATGGAGTAGCAGAAAGGATGAAATGAACCTTAATGGAAAGAGTGAGGAGTATGTTAAGTAGTGCTAAGCTATATCGGTCCCTATGGGTTGAGGTGGTATGTACTTCTTGTTATTTAATCAATATATCCCCTAGTTCATCTATTGAAGATAAAAATCCTTATCAAATGTGGTTAGGAAAGAAGCCTAGTGTTGCATATTTAAGGATCTTTAGTTGTGAGGCCTTTGTTCATTTGCCTCAAGAAAAGCGATCTAAATTGGATCCTAAAGCACTTAAATCCATATTCATAGGTTATGGTGAAAATGTAAAAGGTTACAAGCTTTGGAATCCACTAACATGAAAAGTTTCTTTATCTAGAGATGTGATTTTTAGGGAATTTAGAGCTTATTCAGGAGAAGAACAACCAAAGGAGAAGGATACTTCTCAAATAGTGCATTTTGAGATTAATAATCAGAAGCAACAAGATGCACATGTTGAAGAACAATTGGATTGATTGGAAGAGGAGAGTTTGGAGAGTTCTTTTGAAATAGATTCTCAAGATGAGCATATTGAGGAACAAGTAGAAACCCCTTTGAGAATATCCACAAGACAATAGAATCTCGTTGATTGGTGTAGCCCACCTAATTTTCGTTGTATTTTTTATTTAATGTGTACTAATAATGAACCCAATTCTTACAAGGAAGCTTTGTCTTCAAACGAACACAAGCTTTGGTCACAAGCTATGCATGAGGAAATGGAATCCTTAGAAATTTGTGACACTTGGGATCTTGAGAGTTTTCCCAAAGGAATAAAGGCCATTGGTTGTAAATGGATATTTAAAAAGAAGATTGGAGCAAATGGTAGTCTTGAAAGGTACAAGGCTAGATTAGTAGACAAGGGCTACTCTCAGAGAGAGGGAGTTGACTTTAATGAAATTTTCTCTCCTATTGCTAAACTTACTTCTATTAGATTCTTTTTGTCAATTGTTGTTGCTTATGATTTTGAAATTGAGCAAATGAATGTGAAAACTATTTTTTTGCGTGGGAATCTTGATGAGGATATTTATTTGAACCAACTTGATGGTTTTGTTGTAAAAGGAAAAGAAGAATTGCTATATAGGTTACAAAGATCTTTATATGGATTGAAACAGTCACCTAGAATGTGGTACCAAATGTTTGATGCTTTCAAATTGAAAATTGGTTATGTTAGGAGTGAGGAAGATCATTGTGTTTACATAAAAGTAATTGATGATCAACTTTTAATTATTATCATTTATGTTGATGAAATGTTGTTTATTGGTAACAATAAGGTAATGATCAAAGAATTGAAAGCACAACTCTCAAGCACATTTGAGATGAAAGATCTAGGGGCTGCAAAATATATCCTTGGTATGGAGATCAGTAGAGATAGAGGTAACAAAAACCTTTTCTTAAGTCAAAGAAATTATGTTGATACTATTTTGAAACGGTTTAACATGCAGGACAGTAAAACACTTAATATTCCTTTACTAGTTGGTAGAAAGTTATGTTTAGACATGAGTCCTAAATCTGATTTTTATTATGAGGAAATGTGAAATTTCAAATGCAAGTGCAATTGGTAGTTTAATGTATGCAATGTTCTGTACGAGACCAAATATAGCCCAAGAAGTGGGAGTTCTTAATAGGTTTATGTCTAACCCTGGTAAAGAACATTGGACTTATGTTAAGAGGGTGTTTAGATATTTACGAGGAAATTTTAATTAGTATTTATTTTATCATGGTTCTAATGACATTGATATTATGCATAGGTCATTGGGCATACAAGGTTTTGTTGATTCAGATTGGGTAGGAGATTTGGACAGTCAGAGATCGACAAGTGGTTATGTGTACACTTTTTTTGGAGCTACGATTAGTTGGATAAGTAAGAGGCAGACCACGGTTTCTTTTTCCACCACAGAAGTAGAGTACATGGCTACCACACATGCCTCTAAAGAGGTCATTTGGTTATAGGGACTTGCGAAATGTATTGGTTTTAATTGCAAGCAAGCTAGGCTTAAATGTGATAGTCATAGTGTTATTTGTTTAGTCAAAAATCCTACATATCATGCTCGTACTAAACATGTAGATGTTCACTATCACTTTGTGTGAGAAATAATTGAAAGTGGAAAAGTATTAAGTGAAAAATTTGACACTTTGATTAATGTTGCAGATTATCTTACGAATCCAGTTCCTACAGATAAGTTCTCGTGGTTCAGGAAGGTCATTGGCCTTGAGTCCTGTACTTGATTTAAAATTATTATTCCTTGTTTAGAATAATTGCAATGTATAATGTTAAGTGGGAGAATGCTGGAAATAGGATGCCATTTAATTGCAATCCTAAACATTATTTATTTCATGTATCTCCTAAGTCCTTGGAATGTGTTCAACAACACTAGGATTAGGAAGAGAATAATATTTGATGAAATAACCATGTTAATTGACATTTGTAATTAATTATAAATGTTAGGAGCATGTGAGGGCATCTATTTTGAGTTCCTAAATAATAGGGGTGCATGGGGCACCCACATGGTAAGTGACACTCACCTTGAGTTTAGTTAACTATTCAGAGTAAGAGATAACACCTTTGAATGCATGTAAAGATCCTAGGAGTTAGGGTTTGATGTTTGCATGTATGAAGTTTATGGAGGTATTTTAATCTAATTCAGAGATTGAATACTAGATTAATTCTTGGTGGATTTTTTTCCTGAAAGGGTTTCTCCATGGTATATGCTTGTGTAATATTTCTAATATCCTATCTACTTCTATCAACTTCTGTCTACTTTCTACAAAAAATAAAATGGATTGATCAAATAATCACCCACAAAGAATATGTAACAAAGGAAAATCATATTTAGATCAGAAAAATTAAAGTTTTACAAAGCATTAAGCTAAGAAAACTCCTCAATTTTCAACAAGGTTGTTGGTTTCCACACTCCAAGTGCTCCCAAGGTTGACACCTATAGGAAACTTGTCTACTCCTTTGTGACACTTCATGTTTCACCTCACAATTCACCTCATAGGCAGATTGCCTCATCCTTGCCTATATGTGCAAGGCTTTATACTCATTGCAATTTAAGTCAACTAAATACAATCTATGTATTGTTCATTGTTCTTATCTCATCTCCTAGATTCTGCTAAATTATAATATGGTATTAGAGAATAGATTGGAGATTTTTTTAAGTCAAAGGTGAACATTATTGTATTTTGTGAGATTTCATTATTGTGTGCAATTGTAGGAAGATGGTTAAATGTCTGTAAAATAATTTTGAGGCATTTTTGGAGTCATCCTACACACACAACAAGAAGAAATACCTACCCTCCACACCCTCCCTCGTGACTTCATTTTTTGGGTGTAATCTTTGATTTAGGCGGTACATTTTAGAAGATACAAACATGGAAAATTTTCAAGTTGTGACCCATTTTGTGGTTGCATGGCTCATTATTTTTTTCAAGTCATGATTCAACTTGTCATGATTTCTATCAAATTTCAAATGTTTGAAATTTACATTATTTAAAGCCTACGAATTAGGTTTAGCTCAAGACTTGCAATTGGCTTGGGAATTTTCTCATTGAGACCTGGCATTAAAATCTACACATGAAAATTAATATGTAACTTATATCAGGCCCATGCTATTCGACCAAAGCAAACCTTGATTAGTTTTTTTGTATGCATGATTGCATAGGAAATTGATAGCAACTTCAAGTTCATTCAATCAAGGGAATTCATATTAATTAATAATTGATAATGTTAATTATATAATTAAGGGGATTCAAAGAATTAGAAGATATTCATTAAATAAAGTGATTTAATGAAAGGGGGAAAGGTGATGAAATTTAATTAAATAATTTAGGGTTATTTAATTAAATAAGAAGATTTAGGGATTTAAATTAAATAGTTTGATTTATTTAATTTAACAGGATGAAGTGTTAGCATGAAAAGGGGTGAGTTAACCTAGTTAATTTAATGAGGTTAATAGATGCAACTGACATAATTAATTAAATAGCTTAGGCTAATTTAATCAATTAAGAAAAAAGAGGATGGATAAAAATTCAAGATGAAATGATGTTATTATACCTAATTCATGTGCATGACATCATTCAGGAAATTTTTAAGTGTCTACAATGGGCTTATCATTAATTTGGTCGGCTATGTAAAGAGAACCATCAGGTGCATTTCTAATTATATCTTTAGATGAGAAAGTAATGTCAAGATTCATCACATCATTCTTCTTAGTTTCACTAGCTTTCACAAATGAAATATAATGGTTAGGCATGGGATTAGTAAATATTTGCAATTTTTTTATTAGAAGGGGCAATGGACTTGTTTCCTTAACCATTATCACCTCCAATTTGAAGTTGACCAGAATCAATTAGGTCTTGCACGAGATGTTTAGGATGCTTACAATGTTTTGTGTCATGTCCATTTTGTCGATGATGATGGCAATAAGAATTTGATCTAAAGTTTGAAGGTAAAGGATTATTAGGATTAGGTGTTTTAATGGGAGGAAAAGTAATCATTTTCTACTCTAGAAGCTATGACATTGCGCTATGTAGGGTATCTGGTAAGGAAGTAAATTGTCTAGTCAGATCTCCAAATGTAAAAGGACTTGTTTTATTTATAGAAACCACTGTGTATCAACATGTTGAGCTGGTTGAGGGTGAATTAGTTGAAGGAATCCTTTATTCTATTTCCTAAAGGGTTGATAGTTGTTTCGTTTTGCGGATTTAAATTTTTCATGTTAGCTAGAGGTGGGTTTTTTTTCACAACTACTAGCCAAATTTTGATAATCATGAAGGGCAATACACAAGTGTACAATGGAAGGAAACTTAATCATGCTAAGATTATCTTGTATCTTAGTTTTTAAGTTCTCAATGAAAATATATTGAAGGTGAGGATTGAGAGTCTTTACGTCAATTTGGGAATAAACTGATTGATAGCGTGAAATGAAGTCGAGAACTTTGTCATCATATTTTTTCTTACATCTCTTCAAATCGGCTAAGGTCATATTAGGAGTCATGTGCACTTGGAAGTGGTTTATAAAGGCCTCAAAAATTTCATTGAATGAACAAATTGATTTGTTGGGTAGCAAGGAAAACCATCCTAAAGTAATATATTTCAAATACCAAGGGAAAAACTTAGTTAAGAGCTTATCCTCAAGGAAAAAAACACTACATGAGGTGGTATAAGTAGAAACATGGTTAGAAGAATCTCCTTTCCCCCCATATTTCTAAAACTTAGGAATCTCTATACGTTATGGTATCAATGTTCTCAACATCTCCAAGGATAAGGGATTTATTTTAACATAGTATCTAGTTTGGCCATTTTGATTTTGATTTATGGTAGAAATTTTATTTTGAAGGGATGAAACATTTTGTAAAATTTGGTTAAGGAACTAGCATCATTGGTTGTATTTTGAGATGGAGGTGAATATGGTGGAGGTGTATATGTGTTCAAGGGGGAAGTGAATAGAATTCTTAGGGGAGGTAATCTAGTAGGAGATATGACATGAGATGCACAAAGGTACAATAATTGCTAGTGGAAATTCCCAAGGTGGGAAAGACATTACTAGTAGGTTGCATCGTTGTTCTAACTTGAGGGTTGGTGTTAGTAGGAATAGAGACAATAGTTGTGGGAGGAGGAATTTGGGTTCCTCCTCGACTTTTGAAATTGTTTGAAGGTATAACATAGTTAGTTGTCGAGGTAAGATGTTTTCAAAAAATTTGAGCTAGATTATGCACAATTTATACTTCTTCCTCACTTTCATTCATGTGATGTATGCTATCTATGGTATGAATACCATTGGTTGAAATGCTTTCAGTAATCAATTGATTTTGTAGGTTTTCTAAGTCTTCATGGATTTGGATTATGTTTTCTTGCAAAATACTAGTAACCATTTTTTCAACACTTGTTAAGGGTATGGTCCATACCCAATGAACTAGTGTAAATACTAGGAGTGAAAGATCTAGATAACCCAAGATCCATAATGATTGTGCTATCATGGGATGACATGAGTCTCAAACTTTGTCTCACTATAGTATTATCAATAGGACACCAAGTTGTAAAGCTCATGTAAGGGACAATCAATAAATGTAAGATAAATTTTATGAAATTCTCTAATTCAAAGAAATTAAGCTAGATGCACTAAAATGAATGAAACAAAAATTGAATAAAATGAAATAGGAATCCAACAACAACAAATAGAAGTATAGAAATAGGGTTTCTAATACTGAAAAATGTAGTTTAAGATCTGACACGGGACTAAATCGCCCAAAGGGGCGCATGAGTCCCAGTTAAGGTTTTTCAGGGATTCAAATGTTGATAAACAGTCAACATAGAATACCCAAAAATTAGGCAAAACAACTTGTACTAGGACTAAATCACCTAGAAGGGCATATGACTCCCAGATTAGGGTTTTTGCACTAATTTCAGAAAATTCCGAGTGAGTTTTTGGTTTTACGATTTGAATGATGTCTAGACTAAGTGAAATTATAGATTTCAAGTGAATTTCAATGATGTGAGAGGCAAAAATGTAACCTATATGCACTTTAACTAATACAATATTTTGAAACCCTAAATGTAAATTAAATAATGCAAGACTAAAATGAAAAGCTAATGTATGCTAAATATAGGACTATTATGCACACCAAATCAGAAATAAGGTGTTCTAAAGGCTAGGTTCACCAAAATGAAACCTAGAAAATATGTGGCATTTTATCTGTTTGGAGGATGGAACTAGGATTTAGGACCTTTCCACTTATTTTCTTCAAATTTCACTCAAGGAAACCTTAGAGATCTCAATCAAAGGATGGAATTTTGGAAAAGAGATCCACAATAGGGTGCCCTAGGGTGTGATTAAAGAAAATAAGGGGTTCACCGCCAAGCAAGGCTTGGAAATACAAGTAACATGAAAACCTAACAATGTAACCTAAAAAATGAACTCAAATGAGAATAGAAAATTGGAGGACAGAGGTGTACCTGAAAAGTTAAAGAGGCTTGAAAAAAGGTCTAAAATCTTGAAAATCTGACTTGTGAAGCACACTAGGACTCATACGCCATTAGGGGTGATTTAGTCCCACTTTAGGGTTTCAAGCCAAAATCAAAATCTAGAATTGCTAAACTAGGATCTATAGGAAATGCCTAAAATTTGGTATACTGGGACTCGTACACCACAAGTGGTGATTTAGTCATAGTATCAAGATTCATCTACAACTTCTCTCCTATCAAATCTCCAAGTATGACACACCAAATTGCAACATGTAGATGACTTTCTATGATTTTGTAATGTATATGACAACTTTGACAACTTGACAACTTTTCTCCAATATTTCTCTTTAACAGATCTTCAACCTAAATTTTTAAATCGCACATCAAAGAGAGGGTAATATTTTGTTTTGTTAGTGGATAGGGGTTTTCCTTGGTCAAACCTCGTTTTGGTAATCGAACCTTGAAATGAAATCACATTAAGTGAAGGAATGATGAATGAAAAAATAAGCAATGTTGCAACTCACCATAGCCTTGAACAAAAGGCTAAAATATTGTATGTAATGGCTAGCATGAATGTAGATATCAACTCTTTATTATATGTTATGGATCTTGACTTGAATACTTGCTTGAATCATAAGAACCTACAACAAAAATGTTAGCTAAAAAAAAATGATGCATCATGACTTTGACATGATGCTTTAATCTTGATTGTTACTCCAAATGATTGATAATCAACTCTTGAATGCTCTTGTGATCATAAGTATTTTATAGTAATTCTCTCATTAATTTTCTAGATGACTTGTAAACTTGCTAGGAGAAATATGTAAAATAACCTTGTAGGGCAAGTGCACCAATCTGTGACACAATCTAGGTGCCAAATTAAAAAATGATCAAAACAATCCTGAAATAAGGCCTTTGGCACATGCCAAATGTCTTTCTAGACATAAAATGAAAAATTCGAGTTTGAAACCCTCATTTTGTCTTCAACCCATGGCTTGAGAAGGAAGATATTAGGTCTACAACTCGCGCTCACCAAATCTCCTCCATTATTTCCATCCTTAGCTTGCCATTTTCCACTAGAATTCTGCCAACACGTCGGAGAGGTTGAAGATTGCAAAGAGGTATGTATTTTTATTCTATTTATTTCGAATTTGATTTGGAATGCAACTTTAAATAGATTTTTATAATAAAATTTTGTTCTATTTCTCACGGAATGAATCTCCACCTCAAAACATTGAGAATTCACAACCACCCCCTCATCAAGAGCCTCCTATACAAGAACAACCCGAAACCCCTCCATCAATTCATAGGCATCCTCAACGAACACAAGAAAATATTTAAAATCAAATTGAAAACAATAAAAGAGACATTCAACAATTAATTGCAAGATTAACCGAGCATGCCAAAACCCACCCTTATTGGAGAGGGGTTGTTGAATCATTGAAGTCAATTTTAACTCATGTAGGAGAAATGAGCGAGCAAATGAATTTTTGGTCAACTAAGAGAGATGAGATGAGGCAATTTTATGCTAATGGTTTGTCATATGCAAATGTCAAAAAACTAAAATTTAGCAAAGCCAAGTTGTGTGCCCTCTTTAAAGACCAAAAGCCAATGAACCTTTGTCCCATGCATGTAGGAGGTTCCCCATCCATTGGTGCCACCATGATTTAATTAGAAACAAATTTTGGGAGCAGTGGTGGATGGTATTTGACCAACCTCCATGCAATAACCATGAGGTGCCGCAATACTTTTTGAGGAAACTATATTGCGATTTTGTCCTCAATAAAATGCCAAACTATTTTGACATCTTAGACTTTCAGAGTAGAGGTGGTGGCTCAACACACGATAGACCTGTTGCACGATGTAATCCATAGTTGGCACTGAGATCCTTGGGTAGACCCATGGTGGAGCATTTCATTGTTCCTTCCATTGTTAAGGACATTGTAGAGGTGGATACGATGAAGTTGATTGGCTCACTCACCTAGACCATTTTATAGTGTGTGAGTCCTCTAGTAGAGCCTGGTGTGGAGGAGACGTGTAGGCCCCAAGCTCCACCCCACCATTGTGAAGCTTGTGGTGTTGTTTGCACGTACGATTATCAGGGTGCTCGTGATGCAGCAACATAGCCTACATTAGTTGCAGAGGTGATGGCTTTCATACATGATATTCTGAATGATACATTCGACATTCACACTCAGGTAAAATTTAGCAAGTTATTTTAATGTTGTTTATTAAATTATATTTTGAAATTTAAGAATAACTAAATTAGTAGAATTTTGATATGATGAAATTCCAGGGTCGCACTATTCATGAGGGATGCTCTATTCCTACAAACCCTTATACATTCTCGACGATGAGTCCACAGGTATGTAACTAGTATTAAAGATATTATTACATTTGAATAGTTGAATGTTATATTTGAATGTTTGTCTCATAACATTATTCATATTTCAAACAGTTTCCTGGTGCACCTTCTTCCTCCACACCTCGCGATTCATATCCTCAAACAACGTACACTCGGGTAGCCTTTATTCATTAATAGGGTTGTAAATCTATGTTATCTAGTTTTCATAATTTTGCGTATATACAAATCTAAAAAAATGATAAGAAATACAAACATTGCATTCAAGTATTCCTTGAATATGTAACATTATGTTCTCCTATATCAACATGATACCTGAGATATTGTCTCATTTGCAGTTGTTGACAAGAGATAGCCCTGGTGATGTTGGTGGCACAATGGACCATGGAGTTACTGTAGCAATAGCCAGTTCTGATCCATTGAGAGAGGTATGGAATAGATTAGTCGATTTGACATTATATTTTCACTTTTATGGTCTATTATAGAAAATTTTCACAATAATTTTATGTAGTTTAAATTCTATCTTCATGGTTGCTACAAGTGGTTGTCACTCCATATCATGGACATGCCGATGCTTTAAATGTGCATGATGACAATATGTATGCGATAAGTGATTATATTTTTTATATCCCATTCCATAATTCAATTTCTATGTTGTAACATATTTACTTTTAATTGTATCAGTTGAAGGTCTAGAGTGAAGAGAGGAGGAGTAGCTGACATGTTCGAAAAACAAGACAAGCAATAGTCACTCCATCTAGCCGAATTTCGAAGGCAGCACGGGATATATTTCCTTCCCCTAGAGGGAAATGACTATGTATTAGTGTTGTTTGTTGTACGCCTATGTGGCATTTTGGAACATATGTTTTGTACTCTTGATATATATACGTGATATTTTATGTCCAAATGGCTCCTTTGTACTAAGCCTTTATGTTTTTTTTGGATATATTTATATACTAAATTATCAATATATATCATTGTATAGCATTTCGGAATTTTGATTAAAGAAAATCTTATTTTTCTACTGCAATTCTTGAATGATGTCTTCATGTGTATCATGTAAGTTGTATGCTTGAATGTTGTAGGCATGGATTTTTTTTACATCTAATTCTTAATTAATTACTATTGAATTCTCAATAAGCCCCATCTAAAGCATATTGTATAAATAAGCTCCATTTGTGGTGGTTTGTATCCTTCATAATGCTTCAAGTACTTGTGCCTTAGTGATGTAGAGGCAAGGAGGCTCAAACCCAATCGGTCTGACAACCTACCTTCAAGGGGCTCCTAACAAGATTAATACAACCTATTTTGAGCAGTCAACCCACCCTCAAGGGTCTCAACTCCTCAACCTTGAAAATGAACAACAAGACTCCACAAGGGCCCTACAAATACCATCAACATTCATACAATAGAAATTGAATCAATTGACAACAATCCCTAAGTCCAATTCATCAAGGTTTCCAAAACTCACATTTGTGACTGGTTATTCTTGTAGTACTCAAAAATCAGTTTTAGCCAGATTTCTCCCAACATTTCCAAAACACTAGAAAATTATAAGATGTATTGAGATACCCTTTTCAGGTCTACACAACATACCAAATAATCAATGGTCTCTCTTTTGGACCGACATAGACTTTTAGCACAGCTACTTCAATTTTGGCTTCACAATTAGCCCTTTTTTTCCAAAGGGGCCACCCTTCCAAATTTAGGTATCTATCCAAATTCCTTGGACAGTATTAGGTCATGGTGCCAAACCTCAAATTTTTTCATTAGTTTGTTTCTACAGAGCCTCTAACTCACAAAACCCAAGAAACCCTCCTAAACCTTCACAAAATCAAGGGTTTTAAAGAAACATACAAATCCAGACCTCTCTCAATACTTCCAAAGCCCAAAACACCTCAAAATACTTTTGCACAGACTCACCAAACCCTTAAATAACCCTTACAATCATTAATTCTTAAAAACCTCTCTTTGGTTCCTCACTTCCATGTTGGAAAACCCTTGATAAGTCTTAGAACAGTCACAAAAACACCACATAATTATGACTCCTTATTTCAAAATGAGTTTACACACTTATTATTATATGTCTTCAATAAATCCACCGAGATACAGTAGCAAAAAACATGTGGATCAATTGTTACATCACAAATTTCCCCTCAAACCCTTGATTCAGCAACACTGGGACAGTCACTATTTGTGTTGGTTCTCTCTACAAACAAAGAGTTAAGACACCAAATAAAAAATAAATGAATTAGAAAACATATAGAAACATCCTCTGAAATTATTAGACCATGAACATCCTGTATGTGCCCGCACAACACTCAAAAAGATCAATAAAACATATTTTTTCTAGAAAATTGTTCAAAACTATGGTGTTTATTGTGTAGAATTGTTACAAAAATTCTTCCACTCCCTCATTCAAGACTCGGTAAGGATTTTTCAATCATTTTCCAACAACCATATTCTCCCCAATTCCCATAACCAACCTTGGGATTAGTTGGTCCCTTAATTACATTTGTTTGTGTTAAAGTTGCTTTGTCAGCAATTTACAACTTATATGATTTCTAATTGACTTCTAAGACACAAAAAACCCTTTATTGCATTATGATTGATCTCTCAAATCTTATTAGACAAAATAAACCTAAAGAAACTAACATTTCCCTATTGATGTATTCAAATAAAAAAAAATTGATGATGTGGTGTAGGTGCTCTTGCACCAAACTCAAAACCTAGTCCAAGACTAATTTCTCCCAACCTTTCCAAAAAAATGACCATTTAAAGGTGGATTAAGATACCCTTTTCAAGGTTACACAACATATGCAAAAACCAATAGTAACTCTTTTGGACCAATATGAACTTTCAATACACCGCCCTCACTCTAGGCTTCACAATTAGGCCTAATTTCCAAAGGAACCCCCTCACAAACTCACCTCCAAACCAAGGAAACTTGAATTATTCTTAGGGATGCTCACCAATCTTGGGATTCTCCCATTAAGAGCCCCAAGAACTTGTTCTATTTCTCTACTCATAAACTGTCCTAAACCTTCACAAAAATAAGGGTTTTAAATAAAATTATAACTTCAGACCTCCCCCAATCCTTCCAAAGGTCCAAACACCCCACAATAATTCTGCCCTAACTTAAAAGACACTCACAATCCCATTCATTTCAGCATTTCTCAGATTCAGTACTTGAGTTCCTTACTTTCATGGTGGAAACACCCCTGAACAACATTATAACTTCACACCCCAGTGAGTTTATTCATTCTCTTGGCCTCCAAAGTATTCATACACCAAAATAATCATGGTAAAGGCCAATCCACTAAGCAATAGGGTCAGAACAGTAGGTGGATTGGCTAATGTGTCATGGTCTTGCTCTCAAAACCCCTAACACAGAAAGCGGAGCAGTAACCAAGTTTGTTGATCCCACACACACCAACGATGGATTTAAACCTTCAAAATAGATGCAAAGAGAGTAAAAACATATGCAATTAAGTATCCAAAGCCTCAAGTCATGATAGACTTGTATGGGCCTGTGCAAGGCAAAAAAAATCAGGAAAACAAATTTTAACCAGTGATCAACATTTTCAAATATATTTTCTTATTATAAACTGAACAAAATCAACACTCAACTCGAGGTATTACAACAATAAATATTGATACCACCTTCCAACTACCCCTTGAGCCGATCAACCACCATAACCACCCTTTATTAGACTTCTAAGATGGCAATTTGTCAATTTTGCTCTTAATTACCATTCATTCACAACTTGATTTTGCAAATACAACCTAACTCAACCTATTAAGCCTTTTAAATACAATTGCAAGGTATTTACATAGCATATAGAATATAGAGAGAAAATACAATAAATATTTTAACTAATGAATTGTAAAAAATGGATTTTGGTAGTTTATATTCATATCATTGATTACATTGCATTGCACATCTTTCAAATTCAAAGCATTACTTCATTTTGCATAACTAATAAGTAGATGCTGAAAATTTAAATACAATATAGTTTGAACAAAGTCAACCTAAGCAGTTATGCAATTTCTTCACATTGCATAACTAATAACTAGGAGCAACTGCCAATTCCATTTTCTTATCATGGCATTCTATGAGACCAAATTTCTTTGAGATATTTTTTCAAATATTTCCTTGCCTTGTCTATGTTACCACATTTTTCATAGATGTCTACCAAAGCATATTCTCAAATAGTTCACTGCCTTGTTGCTATGGCTAAAAGCCTAAAAAAAGTAATTTTGAACAAGCTATGGATTCTTCAAAAAATATATCAAAAGCATAATACTAAGCAATAACATAGAGAAGGTAGTGAACTATTTGAAAAAATGCATCAAAAAAATTGCTTTGAAATGATAAATTTAGTTGTGCTTTCACTCTTCTTTAACATTGTATATCTACCCCTTTTTATAACAAGAGATAAAAAAACATAAAAAATTGTATAACAAGAGATAAAAACTATCTTTTTTGAAATCGAAAGGCATTTCCATAGCATAGAGATATAGAGAGAAAATAAAATAAAGAGTTTAACTAATGAAATGTAGAAAATAGATTTTTGTAGTTTGTATTCATGCATTGCACATATTTCAAATTCAAAGCATCACTTCACATTGCATAACGAATAACTAGATGCTGATAGATGACAAAATTTCAATTACAATATAGCTTTTTACAAAGTCAACTTAAGAAATTATGCAATTACTTCACATTGCAAAACTAATAACTAGAAGCAGCTGCCAATTGCTTTAGCTTGTCATGGCATTCCATGAGACCACATTTCTTTGAGGCATTTTTTTAAATAGTCCATTCCCTTGTCTATGCTACGACATTTTTCATATATGTCTACCAAAGCATTTTATCAAATAGTTTATTTCCTTCTTGCTATGGCTAAAAGTCTAAAATAGATGCTTTCAAACAAGCTATGGATTCTTGGAAAAAATCTATGAAAGCATAATAGTAAGCAATAGCATAGACAAGCCATTAAATTTTTTTTTAAAATTCCTCAAAGAAAAGTGGTCTCATGGTGATGGAATGCCATGACAATCCATAGACAAGGCAATGATTTTTTTGATAATATGCCTCAACTACTTGCATTTGGCAACTTTTTCCTCGAGTGAAAAAAAACCACCATAGGAAAAATCCTCCAAGATAGAAAAAATCGAGGAAGGTTATTGTAGAGGGGCCCAACATGATCCCATAGGATCAGACAAGAATTTTCTAAGCATCATGATGTTTGAGTAATAGCATGCTAAAGTTTGCATCCATTTTACACTTTGGACCCTTAAGGGATTGATCTGGTTGAACGTAGCTTGGAGCGATTTCGCATGTTTAGGGGAAAAAAAGGACCATGCCTAGTGTAAAAATACCTATTCAGATGCGTTGGAATAGTCTGTTTGGTCACACGAGCTACAAAATGAAATTTGCACCACTTTGCAACTTTCAGCTACTTGCATTTCACAACTTTTTCCCCAAGTGAAAATTTGCCACCACAAGAAAATGCCTTCGGATAGAAAAAACTGAGAGAGGTTATTGTAGATGGGCCCAACATGATCTTGTAGGATCAGATGAGAAGTTTCGAAGCATCACGGTGTCCAAGTAATAGCATGCTGATTTTTTCAGCCATTTTGCACTTTGGACCCTTAAGGGATCAATCCGATTGAACGTAGCTCAGAGCGATTCCGCATGTTTAGGTGTGCAAGAGGACCATGCCTAGCATAAACGTACCCACCCGGACATGTTGGAATAATTTTTCTAATCACACGAGCTGCAGAACGAAAGTTGCACCACTTTGCAACTTTTAACTACTTGCATTTGACAACTTTTTCCTCGAGTGAAAATTTGCCACCATAGGAAAAAACCTCCGAGATAGTGAAAACCAAGAAAGGTTATTGTAGAGGGGCCCAATGTGATCTCATTCAATTAGACTAGAAGTTTCTAAGCATCACGGTGTCCGAGTAATAGCATGTTCAAGTTCACAACCATTTTGCACTTTGGACCTTTAAGGGATCGATCCAGTTGAACGTAGATCAAAGCGATTCTGCGTGTTTGGGTGTGAAAGAGGACTGTTCCTAGCATAAAAATACCCACCCGAATGTGTTGGAACAATCTGCTTGGTCACAAAAGATGTAAAATGAAACTTGCACCACTTTGCAACTTTCAACTACTTGCATTTGACAATTTTTTCTCCGAGTGAAAATTCGCCAACACAGTAAAATGCCTTCGAGATAGAAAAAAATGCGAGAGGTTATTGTATATGGGCCCAACATGATCCTCTAGGATCAAACAAGAATTTTCTAAGCATCATGGTGTCCAAGTAATAGCATGCTGAATTTTGCAGCCATTTTGCACTTTGGACCCTTAAGGGATTGATCCAGTTGAATGTAGCTCGAACCGATTTCGTGTGTTTAGGTGCAAAAGAGGACCATTCCTAGCATAAACGTACATGCCCGGATGTTTTGGAATAGTTTTTTTGGTCACACGAGCTGCAAAATGAAAGTTGCACCACTTTGCAACTTTCAACTACTTGCATTTGACAACTTTTTCCTCGAGTGAAAATTTGCCACCATAGGTAAAAGCCTTTGAGGTAGAAAAAATTGAGCAAGGCTATTGTAGAGGGGCCCAACATGATATCATAGGATTAGACGAGAAGTTTCTAAGCATTATGGTGTCTGAGTAATAGCATGCTGAAGTTCACAGCCATTTTACACTTTGGACCCTTAAGGAATCGATCTGGTTGAACGTAGCTCAAAGCGATTCTGCATGTTTGGGTGTGAAAGAGGATTGTGCCTAGCGTAAACATACCCACCCAGATGCATTGGAACAGTTTGTTTGGTCACACGAGCTACAGAACAAAAGTTGCACCACTTTGTAACTTTCAACTACTTGCATTTAACAACTTTTTCCCTAAGTGAAAATTTGTCAGCACAAGAAAATGCCTCCAAGATAGCAAAAACCAAGAGAGGTTATTGTAGATGGGCCCAACATGATCTTGTAGGATCAGATGAGAATTTTCCAAGCATCTCGGTATCCAAGTAATAGCATGTTGAATTTCACAGCCATTTTGCACTTTGGACCCTTAAGGGATCGATCCGGTTGAACGTAGCTCGGAGCGATTCTGCGTGTTTAGGTGCGAAAGAGGACCATGGCTCATAGTTTATACTACCAATTCTCCTTCTTACAACATCTCTTTGATTAGGAGAGGTCCTTGTGTTATCCTTCCAATAATTCACAATTAAAGATCTCAAGCCTTGAGCAATTCTTGTGTCTTTTTGTGGAAATCTACCCGAAAATGCCCATAACTCATTGCTATTTGGATCCTCCACTCTTTCACACCTTTTCGATTGCATTAGAGATTATCTAATTATTTTCAAAGACTTACTTTCCTTTGTAAGTTTCACCTTGTTCTTTGTTTGACTACTTAATAGTGATGTTGTCATCACACGTCGTGTGGCACAACTATCCTTCGTGCGTGAGGTGGAACCCATGCTCTCGTATGCACTCATCAAGTTATTTACAATAGAATTTTCACTTTAGTCATTCAAAATTCTTAGCCAAAGAGCCTTCATGGTGGGCCTAAATTTGAGTTGCCTCATCATTTCAACAAATAGTTGGCATCTTCCACCCTCACTTAGCTTCGTAAAAAACAAACTCCATATCCTTTTTGCATATCTTTGACATGTACATTTTGGAATCTTATTAGGCATCCATTTCAAAACATTGGAATCAATATTAATAAAAAATGTAGGTTTTCTATGCAAAACTCTAGGAGGAGTTCTCAAATGTAAATTTGTGTCAATATTGGGAAGGTCAACAACATCGGCGATAGATTGTGTACCTTCAATTGGAGGTGAAATTTATGGCATACCTTGAGATTGACATGTAAACGATGTTGTACCTCCAACTTGAGATGTTGTTTGTGGAGTTCCTTCAAATAGAGATGTGTTTGCTGATGTACTTTCAAAAGGCAATGTTTTTTATGGTGTGTCTTCAATTGGAGATGTGATTTTCGATATACCTAGAAAACCACATGTTGTTGTCAATGTGTCTTCAATTGGATATGTGCATTGAGATTCACCTATGGTTGATGATGTGCCCACAAATTTTGTATGCATTCTTTTTATTCCACGAAATTTTCTCATTCGTGCCCTTTGTTTTTCCAATTTGACATCTCTCTTAGATTGCACGGGAATTTGTAGCTATATGGGCTGCAACTCCTTTGCTTCACAAGCTACATTTTTTCATTCACTTCTCCTTTCATTTTCAACTGCACATTCTTCTGGTGTTAGAGGCTTTTTTCATTTCCTCGACATGACCTTGAATGCTACATGTGTACAAACACACATAAAACAAAATTAAGTAATGCATTTTACAAAAAAAATGATGCAAAGAGGGGTGGAAACCATTCAATACAGAAAATCAATGAGAAGCACAAACCTAGGGTATAAATTGCTGCCACCTAAATGAAAACTAGAGACTCTTGTGTTTATTTTTCTCAAAACCAATATTTTGATTGTCAACAAAGTCATGAAGAATATGGATTCAAAGAAGGGTTTTTGATGCTATATCTTATCATTATTCACTATTTCTTTGGCAATGAGGTTTTCCAGATTAGATGAAAATAATTTTTTTCCAAATTAGTTGAAAAAAGAATGAAATACAGTGAATTCCACTAGCCATGTTGGAAATGGACTACTATAAGCAATGCAAATAGAATTCATAAGTAGATTTATGTTAAGTAAATTTCATTTTTTTATTTTTTTTGGTTCTACAAACTCATAAAAATTGAACTTTTTTATGCAAATCCCATCTAATTCAATGTTGAATTCCAAGTCCAATTGTTATGATTAAAAAAATCATTAATGAAATTTAGTTTATATTGTCAAACAAACAAATATACTAAATACAAACATTTCAATTTACTAAAATGAATATATTACCTCAGATAATCTAAAATGATGTAGAAACTTCAAAATATCTTCTTCTATGTTGTCTACCATGCAGATTGGTGGTAAAAAGGTGATGGATCAAGCATAGATTGGTACACTATGAAGTCAACTGCAAAAGAAAAAAACTGTGTTTTTGACTCGAATAAAGTGCTTAACCAGACAAACACGGGAGAATGTGGGCCTAAATCATGGGGTCAACCCTTATTTTTACCGTTTCAAGGTAAAACCCATTTGGTGCTCTCCAAATTTGACGAGTGCCAAATATGTTCCTTTGAAATAGAGAGACTTCAGAGAGAGGGAGATAGAGAGAGGGAGTGGGAGAGAGAGAGATGGGGAGGGAGAGGGTGTGGGAGGGAGAAACCTGAGAGAAGGAGAGGGAGTCAAAGTGGGAGATAGGGGGTGGGAAGGAGAGACTTAAGAAAGTAGGGTGGGAGGTAAGTGAGGCCTGACAAAGAGGGATTGTGAGATAAGTGAGGCTTAATCCCTCAACCCTCAACCCTTAACCCTTAAACCCTAATCCATAGAGACAAAGAGAGAGAGTGAGAGAGAGGGAGGGAGAGGGGGTAGGAGGGAGACACCCGAGAGAGAAGGAGAGGGAGACAAAGTGGGAGAGAGGGGTTGGGAAGGAGATACATAAGAGAGTAGGAGAGAGAGGGAGTGAGAGAGAGAGAGACTTGAGAGATAGAGAGGGGGTGGGAGGGAGAGGGAGTACTCGGGGGAGAGGGAGTACTCAAGATAGAGGGATTCGAGAGAGATGGAGGTGGTGGGGGGAGATACATGAGATAGAAGGAGATAGAAAGTGGGAGGGAGATATCTGAGAGAGAGAGAGAGAGGGAGAAAGATAGAGTGGGAGAGAGTGAGAAAGAGGGAGTTGGAGAGAGAGGGAATGGGAGAGAGATAGAGGGATTGAGTGAGTGACATACCTAAGAGGGGGATTAGGGTAGAGATTTTAATTGGGTTTAAGGGTTTAAGTGTTGAGGGATTAGGGTTGAGGGTAGAGAGTAGAGGGATTAGGATTTAAGGGTTGAGGATTTAGGGTATAGGGCTGGGTGTTTAAGGTTTTAAGGGTTGAGGGTATAAGGTTGAGGTATAAGGGAAGAGAAGGTAGGATGTATGGAGGGAGAGATGGAGGGAGAAGTGAGATAGAGATAAGGAGAGAAGAGGAGGGAGGGACAAAGATAGATGAGGGTTGAGGATCCAATGCATAGAGCAGATGGTTGAGAATTGAAGGTATAGGGTTGAGGACCTATAGGGTTGATGGTTCAGGGTATTGGTTTAAGGGTATAGGGTTTAAGGGAGATGGGAGAGAGATAGATGGATTGAGTGAGTGAGAGAGAGACCTGAGAGAGGGAGAGGGGGTGGGATGGAGAGACTTGAAAGAGAGAAAGAGGGATGGAGTGGGAGAGAGACAAAAGGAGGGAGGGTTCAGGGTAGAGGGAGAGGGTTTAATGGTTTAGGGTTTAAGGGTTAAGGGTTTAGGGTTTTTGAGAGTGTGAGAAAGAGAGAGAGAGAGAGAGAGGTCTTGAGAGAGAGGGAGGGAGTGGGAGAGAGATAGAGGGTTAAGGGTAGAGGGTAGATATTTTAAGGGTTTAGGGTTTAGGGTAGAGAGGAGAGAAAGAGAGAGAGAGAGGAGGCAAGGAGGAAGAGATAAATAGGCATAGAGGGAAAAATAGGTAGAGAGAAGTAGATATGAAATTAGGGTTAGAGGGAGAGGTAGGGATGGAGAGAGAGGTGAGAAAAAACAAAGAGAGGTCTAGGTAGATAGAGGTGGGAGGAGATAAAGAGAAGTAGAGGGTAGAGTTAAGGGTAGAGGGTAGAGTTTTTAAGGGTTTAAGGGCTAATTTTTTAGGGTTTACAGTTAAGGGTAAAGGAGAGAGATATAGGGAGTTAGTGAGAGAGAGAGAGGGAGGGAGGGAGGGAGTGTAAAAGCGATATAGGGTAGATGGTTAAGAGTTAATGGTAGAGGGTAGATGGTAGAGGGTAGAGGGTAGAGGGTAGAGGGTAGAGGGTAGAGGGTAGAGGGTAGAGGGGCGAGAGATAGAAGGATTGAATGAGTGAGAGAGAGAGACCTAAAAGAAGGAGAGGAAGTAGGAGGGAGAGACTTGAGAGAGAGAGAGGGAGGGAGGGAATTGGAGATAGATAGAGGGTAAAGGGTAGAGGGTAGAGGGTTTAATGGTTAAGGGTTAAGGATGGAGGGTAGATAGATAGAGAGAGTGAGTGAGTGAGAGAGACTTGAGAGAGGGAGAGGGGGTAGGAGGGAGAGAATTGAGAGAGAGAGAGAGGGGAAGGGAGCTGGAGAGAGATAGAGAAATAGAGGGTAGAGGGTAGAGGGTAGAGTTTTTAAGGGTTTAGGATTGAAGGGTTAAGGGTTAATGGTTTAGGGTGAAGGGTGTAGTGGAGAGATATAGAGGGAGAGAGAGAGAGAGATGGAGGGAGTGAGTGAGTGATTGAGAGACCTAAGATTCCCTCTCTAGTTCTCTCTATCTCACTTCTCTCTCCTTCCCTCCCTCCCTCTCTAATTTTCTCTATATCCCCCTCTCTCTCCTTCCCTTTATACTTCTCTCTATCTCACCTCTCTTTCCCCCCCTCTCTCTCCCTCTCTCTTCCTTTCACCCACCTTTTCTCTCTACTTCTCGCTATCTAACCTCTCTCTCTATACATCTTTCTCTCTCTCCCCTCCTTCCCTCTCAATCTCTCCACATTCCTCCTTATCTCTCTACTTTTCAGCTCCATCACACATCTCTCCACCTAGACCTCTCTCTATTTTTGTCTCACCTCTCTCTCCATCCTTACCTCTCCCTATATCTCTCCTTTCATATCTACTTCTCTCTACCTAGTTGTCCCTCTATACCTATTTCTCTCTCTCCTTTCCTCCTCTCTCTCAATATCTCCACCTTCTTTCCCTCTCTAATTCTCTCTCTATCACCTCTCTCTATCTCTCTCCTCCCTCTCTACTCTCTCTATCTCTCCCTCCCTCCCCCTCTTTCTATCTCTCTTTACCTTCTCTCTACCTATATATCTCTCCTTCTATCTATCTCAACTATCAATCTTTACCTATCCCTCCCTCCTCTCTCTTCCACCAAAATTTACTCCACATCTCTCTATCTAGCCTACCCCTATATACCTCTTTTTCTCTCCCTCTCTCTTTCCCTCTCTCAATCTATCTACCTTCCTCATTGTGCCTCTACTTATCTCTATCACCTCTCTCTCTCCCCCTCCCCTCTTTACTTTCTTTCTCTCTATCTCACCTCTCTCTCCTTAAATATCCCTCCCTCCCTCCTCTCTCTATCTCACCTATCTCTCCCTCCCTACCTCTTCTTCCCTCTCTCCTACTTCTCTTTATCTCCTCTCACCTCTATCTACCTAGACCTCTCTTTGTTTTTTCCTCACCTTTCCCTCCATTCCTACCTCTCCCTCTATCTCTGATTTCATATCTACTTATCTCTACCTATTTGTCCCTATATACCTATTTCTCTCTCCCTCCTTGCCTCCTCTCTCTCAATATCTCTACCTTCTTTCCCCCTCTCTACTTCTCTCTCTCTATCTCAACTCTAACTACCTACATATATATCATTCCCTCATATATCTCTCTCACTCTCTCTCTCTCCTACCCTCTCTCAAGTCTCTCTAGCTCTCTCCCCTCTACCCTCTATCTCTCTCCCACTCCCTCTCTCTTTTTCTCTCTCTATCTCACATCTCTCCCTCCTACCCGCTCTCCCTATCTCAAGTCTCTCTCTCTCTCTCACTCACTCACTCATATATCTCTCCACTCTACCCTTAGCCATCTACCCTTAACCCTTAACCCTTAAACCCTCTACCCTCTATCTCTCTCCTACTCACTCCCTCTCTCTCTAGTTTAAAAAATTCAATTAAAAAACCCTAAGGTTTTCCTGCTTAAATTTAATAATTTCCATCAAAATATTAAATTTGTATTCATTTATACCCTATACTTTCCTTTATTGTCATTCAAAAAGGCTAAAAAATGACTTATATCCTATAACGTTGCCCTAAACCCTTTAAATTTTTCTCCCTACCGCTTTACCGCGGATAGCCTTCAAACAGTCCATGGTTGTGCGGTAGAGGGTCAGCCTGGCGGTCATCAAACAACCACCGCTATACCGCGCGTAGTAAAAAAGTGTGAAAATTTAAAAGAGTACATTTTTTCACACTACATTTAGCCCCCACTCTAGTGAGAGTATGAAATTGCACTCAAACTCACACTAAAATAGGCAAATAAGCATCAGGAGAGGTCTAATTGTACAACTGTTAGTTGAAAGCTCAAAACTTTTCTGATAGAAACAAAGGTCGGTGAATCCAAAGGTCAAAGCACTGATGGCACAAGAGTTTACCAAATTAATCGAATCGAGAATCATATACCCGATCAAACACTCTACCTAGGTATCCAATCTTGTAATAATGTGGAAAAAGAATGGCCAACTCTATGTGGATTTTAGGGACTTGAACAAAGCTTCGTTAAAAGGTCACTACCCTTTATCCTCAACGAATCAAATTCTACAGACCATGGCCAGATAAAAAATGTTCTTACTGATAAATGGTGTTTTGGGGTATAACCAGGTCTATGTGAAGGAAGAATACCAACACAAAACAACGTTCACCACTAAATGGGGAACATTCACATACTCAAAAATTCCCTCCGAACTCTCTAGTGTTGGTGCCACCTTTCAACGAGTAATAGATATTGCCTTCAAGGGGTTAATTAATCAGGTCATTGTGATATATCTAGATGACCTAATTGTTTTTTCAAAATCAAAGGATGATAATTTTGAGCATCTGGAAAAGGTCTTCCAAAAGTGTCCACAGTTCAAGATTTCCCTAAATCTCAAGAAATGTGTCTTCGGAGTGCCACAAAACAAGCTACTAAGTTTTGTGGTATCAAAAGAAGGAATAGCCATAAACCCTGAAAGGGTGAAGGCTATAATAGAGCTACCACTAACAGTCAACTAAAAGGGGCTACAGTCCTTTTTGGGAAAGATCAATTTTGTTATCTAGTTCATTTCAAACTTTTTGGGCATTGCGAGACCTATCACGTTGATGTTAAAGAAGAATTTAGTGTTTAAATGGACCCCCAAAGGAAAGCTTTCTTTTGAAGAAATAAAGGCAACCATCTTCGTAGCCCCGGTGTTAGCTAACCCAAACTTCTCCAAGGATTTCCTACTCTATGTTTATAGCGATCAACACAACATAGATTTGGTACTCACTCAAAAGGACAGAGAGGGAAACGGATAACATCCCATCGCATTCCACTCTAGGACTCTCAAAGGATATAAAATCAGGTACAATTTTTTTGAGAAACAAGCATTTTCTATTGTTAAAAGCCTCAATAAATTTTGACACCCGGTGTCGACCAACAAAATCACCATCCTTGTCGCCCATCCCAATGTTTATGAATACATCACAGAAGGTGAGATAAACAAAAAAGGGCCTACTAGATCACCAAGATCCTAGAATACGACGTAGACATCTAACCAATCAAGTCAGTTAGGGGAACAAGTCTTTGTGAATACCTTATGTAGGAACTAAGCTCCTAAGCGGAAGAAGAGATCGAACAGGTCTATACAAATCAGTTTGAGTCTGACAAGCCATGGGTGGTAGATCGGACGCGATTTATATGCAAAAGGGGTAGTACTCGACCAACATTCCACCTCACAAAAGATGCTACTACTAACTACAAGGTACCAGGTATGTACTAATTGAGGGGATTTTATTTTAAAAAAATATGATGGTATCCTGATTCATTGCTTAGATAAGCCACAAGAAAAAAGGGTTCTAGATGAATTCTGTAGCAATCCTGGGGGCGTACACTTCTTTGCCAAAACTACTGCTTTGAAGATAATGCAAGCAGGATATTTATCACCTTCCATGTTCTTCAAGGCACACCACCTAGTGCAAAAGTGTACTCAGTGCCAATATTTCGTTGGCAAGCGGAAGAACTTCGCCATGCCATTGAGCTCGATCATGACTGAGGAACCCTTTGCACAATGGGGTTTAGATTTTTTTGGAATGATTAATCCTATCTCCAAAGCAAGCCATAAGTAGATATTTACGGTGATCGATCATTTCACATGATAGATGGAGGTCATTTCTTTGAAGAATGCTATAGAAACAAAAATTGTTAGTTTTCATGAGTTAGTGTCAAGGTTCAGTTCGCCTAAAACCATCATATCTGATAACACAAAAAACCTTTGTAGTTTCTAGGATTTTGGACTTCAATCTCAAGCATGGAGTCTACCTCAAGACTTCATCCAATTATTACTTGCAAGGAAACGGGTTAACAAAGTCAACCAACAAAAATCTGATTAGGTTAATAAAGTGCATCGAGTTAGAACACTGAAAAGAATGGCACAAGCATCGACAAACTACTTTATGGGCTAATATGATTACACCTAAGAAACTCCTAACGACCTCTCCTTAAAAATTAGTTCATGGGAAATAGGTTTTTTTTCCCATTTCCATAGAAATTTTGGCACTGCAACTGTTGAAAGCTTTAGAAATTGAGGAAAGCAACAAAATGGAAGTAAGATTGGCAAAAAATTTGAACCTCAAAGAAAAAAGAGACATCGAGTATGATGCCATGATTGAGCGCCAACAAATAGTCAAGCAATGGTTTGATAAAAAGACCTCCAGCCTAGAGTTTAAAGAAGGAATCCTTGTGCTAAAGTATAACGAACATGCTAAAAAACCAAGGCAACATGCTAAATTTGACTCACTATGGAGGGGTCTTTTCCGAATCCATGCATGCAAAGAAATAAATGTGTACAAGATAGAGGATATGGATGACAATACTTTGGATATACTGGTAAACGATATTCATCTAAATTTGTTCTATTAAAGTACGCAAGTTCTTTTAAAATTTTACATTTTGTACCATATGTGAATATTTTTGTAAGATACGTTATTTTTTGAATAAAGCCATGAGAGTAACACAGGAATAGCAAAAAGTATTATATTTGTATTCATTAAAAATATTTACACTATAATACACATATCGAGCTTGAGGCTCCAATAGAAGTTTGAAGCCTTCTTGTACAAACCCAAAAAGATATACCTTTCAAAAAGAAAAAATGGAGGCGATACAAAATAGCAATGGAATTAAAGCCTCCATCAATCACAAACAATCAAAATTTTGCTTCTTCGTGTTTTCTTCAACAAGGTAGTAAGGGGTTACTAACATAGCATAGCACACGTGAGCACACCATGGCACATACCTCAATCCTCAGCACCATGGCTATACACCAAGACCCGAAATGATTCTTCCAGTCGAGCCCAAGAATATGCTCCACTTTATATTCCCTCACTAGAAAGGAGGTCGTGGGTTGAGACAGTAAGCAATGCCTCTCCAAGTCCATAGTGCGGAACTCAATGAGAAAGCGTAGCCAAGGCACTGCTTCCCCAAAGTCGACATACCTACGAATATTCATGGCAGCCAGAATAACCCCACCAGGGATAGCTACTTGCACAATCTCCCCGAGCCCATCTAAGTATGTCAAAAGGAACATAGCATGACACATTTTGATAATCCAAGTCTTGGAGATGTCTAAATCTAGCAAGGAGGCCACGAACCGGGAGATAACATTGAATTTGCACCACAACTAGTTCTTGTCCTTCACGTAATCCTTCCCAAGCACCCATTTGAATGCCACAACATCGAACCAATCATTTTTCCCTACTAGGCATTTAATTCTATCACTAAAGACTTTGCCTACGAACGAATTTTGTAGCTTTTAGCTCAAGATCCGAATGGGAGTACCTACGCCAGACATGATAGTAGCAAGCAAGCTAAAGGCTAGCAAAATGAAAATTACAACGAGAGAAGAGCTTACTAACTCAAAAGCTAATTCAGTGAGTTTTTCGCTAAAGTTGATATTGATATTTATAGAAAAAGTGCGCTGGCAAGCTCGACGAACATAAAATCTATTTCCTGTCAAATGGTAAAGAAAAACATATCAAGGCAAAAGGAAGCAAGGGATGAATTGTACAAAGGATCTAAAACCAAGCCTTGAGAAATTAATTCAAGCATTGAAATTAATGCTCGTGTGTACCAATTGTTGCCATGTTTCTGTCAGTGTCATCAACGCCACTTGCTTACTTATGCTAAAATACATTTCTTAAAGCACTAAAATCTACCAAATTAAATGTAAATGTCTTTTTGAAGTAATTTTCATCGCTCAAAGCATGCTTTTCATTGCTCAAATCACACTTCCCATCACATAAGGCCTATTTGTGAAAAGGGTGGTGGGAGGAATGTACTAATTACATTCTCATGACAAAATTGGCATTCTCAAGGGATACAGATCCTACTCCACACATATTGCCTCGTTGGCAACACTGAGTGAGCTCATGGTAACAATAACACCTTATTGCATGTACATGGAAGAAAATTAAATGCACACAAAAATAATTTTTTTGCTAAGTATCGATTTAACAACAAGCAACTAAATTTTTGGTCAACTAAGAGAGATGAGATGAGGCAACTTTATGCTAATTTTTTGTCATATGCAGATGTTAAAAAAATAAAAATTAGCAAAGTTGTGTTATGTGCCCTTTTTAGAAACCCAAAAACCAATGAACCTTTGTCCCATGCATGCTGGAGGTTCCCCATCCATTGGTGCCACCATGAATTAATTAGAAACAAATTTTGGGAGCGGTGGTGGATGGTATTTGACCAACCTCCATGAAATAACCATGAGGTGCTGCAATAATTTTTGAGAAAACTCTATTGCGAGTTTGTCCTCAATAAAATGCCAAAATATTTTGACATCTTAGACTTTCAGGGTAGAGGTGGGGGCTCCACACACGATAGACCTATTGCACGACGTAATCTATTGGTGTTTAAAAATGCAACCCAGCTAGGATTTGTATTTCTCTAAGAGGTAGCCAACCTCTATATTAAAGAACAACAAAGGCTAGTGGCCAACTGATAGGAAATGGATACACATTTCCCCTGCACTTCAGGCTCTGTAAGACCTAGGGGGGTAACCCTTCAACAACATCAAACAATCTAGATACACAAGTAACATGATATTTCTGAACAGATTATGTTCTCACAAAATTGATGAGAAACATAAAATATCAACTCAACATTGGCAAGATATTCAATGAATTTCACTAATCAACATGGATAACATGACAAACACAACTCAATAAAATATATTGGAAATAGATTTTTGATTTAAAGAGTTGGGACCAAACTGAAAACAACAAAAACATGATAATGGACTAGTGCCATAAAAATGGGCTATGGAGTCATATAACTAGCATTCATCTTTCAGTGTTGAACATGCTCTAAAGGTCTTGCAAATTTTGTCACATTATGACAACCAGACCACTGAAGCTTTCTTTGATAATTCTTCTTATGAATCTACCTGAAACATAACAATCCTGTCATATTTGTCAAAGAAATTACACTATCCCTGAACAATAGGCAATAATAAAAGTAGCTTGTGCTTTATTAAAGCAATTGCACCATTCATAGAATAGAAGGCAACAACAAATGTAACTCAAATGCAGCAAATGTGCATGAACAAATTCATACAAATTTATTATTGAATCCAAAACAGCATTACAAAATAGCCATGGAGACAATCATCAGCTAAAAGAAACATAACATAACAATTCATAACATACACTTTCACATTAAAATGACTAAAAGTCATATTTCCCCCTAGCTTTACAATCTACCCATAGCTTCTGCCTAACTTGCAGAGCTTTCAGAAATTGGAACCCCGTACAATGAGAAGAGAAGAGAAGAAATAGGAGAATGGAATTAGCCCTAAAATTGATCCGAAATCGCCACCTGGAAGCTTCTCCACCGTTAAACAGTGATCTGCAAAATATCTTCTCCATTTCCCTTTGTTTATGTTTTCCTCTTTGCTGCAGCAATACTTTAAAATACTTCCCCGCTTTATAATGTTGTAATGGAACATTATATTTTAAACATATAGTAGTCTTTTGATTATAAAGTGAATAATAAAATTCAATTTACTTACATTATTTGTATCCCACATTAAAATATTTCCACCACTATGCATAATAAATACTCCACCTCCCAGCAAAGAAAACCCATAAAATGAATATTTAATTCATTCCATTTACCTGGGCAGAAAACAAAATTTACCCTGTGTTGTTTTACCTCTAAATATTTTGTCACTTCAAAATAAAATTTACCCTCGTGCATTTTTAAAATATTTCACTTTTGAAATACTTCACATTTTATTTCCTCGGGCAAATTACTTTACCTCCCCAAGCAAATTATTTTAATTTTCCATGGGCCCACCTTGTTTTACATCTCAAACTATTTAACCCTTTGAAATTTTTTAATTAAAAGCTCCCCACTGTGCATTCTCACACACCTCGCGACATTTTACATGATGTCACCCTTCCTCTTGCGAGGCTTGTGAGAATGCATGAAAATGCCCTAATTTCGATTTTTGTGTGTTCTCATTCCTGGCAATGGCCACCATAGCTTCCTGCTACTCAAGCCCATTAATAAATCCATTTTTTGCTCATAGGAAACAAACATGGCATGTCCTACCTGCTTTATGTGGGCACACCTCTCACCTTCCTTTTGGTTTCGCCCCCACCTATTGGCTGATGGATGCACGGGACCCTCAAACTCCTTGACCCATGCATTCTCCCTCTTGATTCCTCTCCAGGCGGGGGCTTTGCTCCTTCTTTGACTAGCGCTTCCTCCTTCCTAAATGTGGACCCCTCTGTATCTAGCTCCCTGCTGCTCCCAGCAACCAAGGTGCCATCCTTCTTGTTTGTGTGGGCCTCCCCATTCATTTGTGCACAGGTCTCTCTGTCAGCCGCACCCCATATTCTTCACCTGTAGTGTTGGTCGTGCCCACCATCACTGGTCATGCAAGCCTCACCTGGCATAAACCTCCCACACCCTCACCATGGCATGTTCCTCCTTCTTGCAATGTGCATGGATTCTCCATCCAATGGTCTGAGCCTCCCCTCACACCGTCCTTTACAGCCTGATAGTGTGGGCTCCCCATCCTCTTCCTGCTCATGGATCTCCCCTTCACTGGCTCTCGCCTCATTAGGCGCAGTTCTCCTTGACATGGCACGGGCTTCTCCATCTAGCATTGGTTTAAAATTTTCCAAGGCATCTTGAACAAACTCGCTTTGGGCCTATCCATTGCTAGTTGCACCCCTCATTTGGATTTCATTTGATTGTAGGTCGCGCCTCTCACCATGGTTCGAGCCTGCTGCAAATCACGCCCCTACTACCTTTGGTATGTGGCATCCTCTGTCTGGTAAAATGGCACCCAAGGCTTCTCCATGCAGTGCACAGCCTTTGTTCATGCTGCTAATCCTCTATAGCTTGACTCTTCCTAACATGATGGCACCATGTTGCCTCATTTCTGAGGTTCTTTCAACAAATGCATTTGGTGTAGATGTCCTCTCATCTGACTGGTCATGCTCCTACCAATTTTCTTTGTATTGTCCATGTTATTGCATCACTTTGAGAACACATTTCCTTCTATAAACAACCTCCATCAGAACAACGAAAATTGTAGTAGGGGAATTCACATACATGGCCATAGTATAAAAGAGCTTATTTACCACCTCTACAGGTGTGTAATCTATAGGAGCACCATAAGCACCTCACACTTGGTACATGCCCCATTCTACACCATCACTTTGAATTGTTAATTCGTCCCATCAAATTTACCAAAATTTAAGTCAGCTCTGTAATACTTTCACTTTTAATTCAACCAAATTTGTCAAATTTCTCTTTTTCAGGTTATCATATCCCCTATTTACACTCCTTTTAAATGCACATCCCTCAACCCTACCTCAGAGACTTGCATTAGCAACTTTATCATATGTTAAGTTCAAGTGCAGCACCACCAATATAATTATTTATATCAGCTTCTTACAACAATGAACTTTGTCTCTCTTTGGATTCAATTTTGTTGACAAAGTCCTCATAAGAATAGTTCTACCAACATACCTTTGTCTAGAAGAAAAATGTGAAGAGATTATACCCCAAAGTATAAAATCAAGAATGTTGCACTCATAGCAGTAATAGGCATCTGAATAAATATTCAAAATATGTGACTCACTATACTCGAATGGTTAATTTCCCTCATGAAGCTATGTGACACATGTCGGGTCCCTTTGTAGACCCGACTAATTTTTTATTTTTTTTCAAACAAGTTTCATGCTGAATCGATCTCAACACTGCTTTTGAGTGCCTTATCCATTGAAAAATAAACTGGGTTTTCATCAAAATCCGTTTTTGACACTTTTGCCAAATGGTCAAAATAGGCCAAGTTGCCTCAGGAATCAATCTAGGAAACTATTCAAATGACCTCCAGGAGACATCAAAACTTGAAAGCATATAGTGATTTGACCCAAAAGTATAGTGCAACAAATAGATCACGAGGAACCAGATATTAATCATCAAATTTTCCCAACTGAACCTTCCTGAAACAACAATTGTTCTGCACTAATTAAAACTAATCCAACTGCCAATTTTTAAAAATAGTGAATCAACTCCTGGCGAGCTGCCATCAGACATGCAAGTTCATTTAAGTACCCTGAGTACATGTGCAAAAGGAATTTTCTTGAAACACCATTGATCAAAATTTATTAACGATCAAAGTTGGCCTCTCAGAAAGGTTGTCAGGAATGCAGATGTGAAACTAAACAAACTGCATTCGGTTTTGATATGCTAAAAATAGCAAATCAGATTATGAAGTTATGAAAACTGACATGTGAGATCATTTTGATATGAGGAATATGGAACAACAGTCATTTTGACATGATAGTGAACTGGTTGTGAAAACCAAGCTCAAACAGGAAGCTGTTTCGCAGAACTCAACATTTGCAAACAATAGAACAATGTGAAAAACTCTTCAGCTTCACTTTTCAAAACTTTGTCAAAACATATCATGGAAAGCTAAAATTTGACATGCCTGCTCACATAGGTCAATTTAGTATAACTACAAATGGGTTTTGTATGAAAATCAACAAGATTTAAAGTACAAGCCTCCAAAGTGGGCCAGTCTGAAATGATTCTCTAGGTGCACTTTTGAAAGTGCAGAAGCAAATATTTTGAAATAGGCATCTCAAATTTGCAAAATTTGAGAGTGCCATCAGTGGCTTTGAATGGGAATGTATGCCCCCTGTGGGCATAGCAAGATTCTAGATCTCTAGAGAGTAGACCAAAAACTAAGTCCAACAGGTGTCTTCAAACTACTCCCCTATTCATCTTTCATTTTTTGACTTCATATGATGACCCTAGGCCACCAAATGAAAAATGGGGATCAAAATTTACCTCTATCAAATACCAATCTGTAAAAATAATTGAACTCTCTCGATTCATGCTTGCCTCTTGTTATGCCTTGCATAACCACCCCATCTTTTGCCTTGGTCAAAAAGGGTCCCCCTTGTTAGTTTTGCCGTTAGTTGTTTTTCAGACAAAGTGAGGGGTCTTCTTTTACCAGCACTTTTTTTTTTTAATTTTCTGTCGAAAGCGGAACCGGAACCAAAATTAGGTTTTGAAAGTTCTTTTGAAACTTTTTTTTGTTCTCATTCCGACGGTCTTTCTTTTAAACCCTTTTTGTTTGTCTTTATCGAAGCCGGAACTAGAGAAGATTTTAAGTTGGTAATTATTGAAAATTGCGAAATCAAAATCTATCTTGTCTCTGCCTCCACTTTTTTTCCTTTTTGTTTTTCGTCTTAGTCCTTGTGATAAGTTTTATTATATCAGTCTTTTTGTTTTACTTTATGTGTTGGTTTCGTTTTGTGCTTCGAAAACTGACTCGGACCCGGAACAGGAATGAAGTTTAGAAATTTCCTAAGTTTCTAAATCAGTTTCCATTTTGATTCCGTCCTTGCCTTTTCTGGGTCGTTGACCTTTTGACTGAAGTCGCACTGTAGTGAAGTGTTGGTTCTCTTTCAGTTCCGACTCCGCTTTAAACTGCATTTAATGCATTAATGACAGCAGCTTGGTGTAGGTAAGAACTCAGATTTTTACCTTCGTTAGGGATTAATCATATCACTATTATCATTATTAAAAACTTGAAGAGTGAAATAGAGTTGCTGCAGAGTTCATTTGAGCGAATCGATTGAAGGAGAAGGAGATGATTGTTCTGAATCAATTCGAAAGGTTATCTGAGTCTATTTCTTGGCATTCGAGGTAGGGTTTCTTATTATTGTTCTTCGTTTATTTACTGTTGCATTTTTTATGTTTGCTTGTGCTTTGAATCATTTCATTTTTAACGAATTTGTGGTTCCTGGTGTGCTTGTTTGAGTAGGTTCTTGCTTTAGTTGTTTGTCTAGTTATTTCTTTGCTTCTTTTCCTCTTCTTTTTGATTCTTGTGTTTTAGGGCATGGTCAGTTTTACGTTTTAGTCATGATCACATCGTGCTATTTTGATTTATAGTAAGTTAGATTAAATTGAGTTTTTTTTTAAGTGGCGCTAGTTAAGATTAGGGATTTACAGTGAGGTAGATTAAATTTATGTCTTTGCAGTAAGTTAGGGTTAGTTGGATCTCGTTTTTACTTAGGGTTTTGTCACACATTCAAACTGCTAAAATAGGGAGGGTTAAATTTGTACCCTAGTTTTGTCGTGTTTTCTATATTAGGGTTTTCAGTGTGTTTCTGTAATGCATTTAAAATGTTTAAAAATGATGCCCTAGGAATTCAGTTGTCCCTAGTCATATGAGGAAGGTTCTATGGAGTTCCACATTAAGCCCCATGTTGTTTTAATCGCCTAGTTTGAAACCATGAAGTTCTGCATTAAATTGATGAAGTTGTTTATGACATCATGGTCAACTAGGGCAGAAGCGGGATCGGAATCGATTTTGAACTTGAAAATTATGTTTTTTTTCAAAAGGTATCGAATCTATCTTCCATCTCGTCTCCAACTCTGGTTATAATAAGGAGCTTTAGTTATAAAAATGTTTACCGAGCAGAAGCGGAAGCGAAACCAAACCCGAATAAGAAAACAAGAAAATCTGAAGGAAACTGAATTAGTTTTCATTCCGTTTCCAGTTCTAGTTCCGATTACATTTCCAGTTTCGACTCTGAGCCTGTTTGTTGTTAGTAAAGCTACCATTCCAATTTTGATTCTGAACTCGGTAGTGTGTTAAAAGGGACTGTTTAGAATATGATTCTACCTAGTTCTACCTCTGATGTATACATGAAAGGTATAGTTTTAAAGCATATTTTATAATGATATTAAAAGATATGATTAGAGGTTTTGTGGCAAGGAAGCTAGAAAATGTCAGGAACATCAGGAGAAGCTGCTCAAAGGAATCGGCCTGCAGGAACATCAAAGCCGGTGCCTAAGCCAAAGAAGGTCAAGCCTGAACAATTACCTTATACCTTGAGGTATAATCATAGGAGTCCTGTTGTGAAGGTGAGCAAGGTGGAATCTGACTGGTCAGACATCACTGATATAAACTTGGGCCAGTACAACTTTGAAGAGGCATATGCTGAAACATTCACTGAGGATGCGACGCCTAGAATGAAGAGGATTGTTGAGTCTGGTCTAGCTCATATAACTTTGTTTCCTTTGTTAGTCCAATGTCCAGAATTGATCTTGACTGCAGCTAGTTCCTATAATCTTACGGCCAGACAGTGCATGGATTCCCAAAATAATGTGATCATTGATCTCACTCCTTTGGCATTTCAAAATATATTTAATGTCCTAGATCCTAAGATTTTGGTATAGTTGGATGAGGCAGAGGCCTTGGAGAAATATAGTGAGTATAAGGACTCCAATAAGTCTCATTTAAACAAAAAGTGGTTGAAGATAGAAAATAAATCTTTAAGCAAGCTTGCAGACTAGCCAAAGAGGGCAAATTTTTATAAGGAGGTATCATATCTAATCATGATGTTGTCTAGGGCCTTTGGGAAGAGAGATACATTTCGATTCAAGGAGTGGATGTTTCCTTTCATCCAGACTATCTTAAATGGAGCCCAGCAGTTTGATTGGCCGATGATTGTGTCAAATGTTGCTCATGATCAAATGAATAGTGTCAGGTAGACTAAAAGCTTCTTTATGACTTCTTACATTGTGTATGCAGCAACAAGGTTGGGTATTTTCCTAGGTTTGAATAGAGTGGGCATAATGGGAGCCTTGGATGGATAGAATAAAGTGTGGGAGCATTATGACCAGTCGTCTCTTCAGGTTGCTAAGACTCATTTTAGAAGAGTCAATGATGCATTCATATATGTAGTCATCAATCAATTGAATGGGGATACAGGGTACCAGTTGAGTCAGGAAGCCATGGCATTCATTGCTGAATGGGGATGTTGGTACATTCAATACCCTTAATTCACATATTTCAGGTTTGCTGGTTTTCAAGGCCATCCACATTTGCTTCCAAGGTGCTGCAATAATAGAATAGTGTTGATGGAGTTTGTATATTAGGCTCTTGGAGTTAATGCTTAGTTTGGGATAAAACATAAAATCGGATGTCATAAGTTTCCCATGAAGTTGGGTGAGTATATCTGTCAACATCTGGTAGGAGCAAAGGTTGTTTGCAGGGAGCTGATATAGTTGAAATTGGGTTTATACACAACTTGTAAGTATTTTGATCGGAAGGGTAAGATGTATGCCTTGTTTCCCTCAGTGTTTATCAAACATTTCAAATTTGTTAGAAGACTTGTGGAGTGACCGATAAGATGAGTATGATCTAAGAAAGAAGAATTATGAAAGGTTATCTATCTCACTCATGTCAGAGCTTGGTGTTAAAGAAAAAATTCCTGACAAATTGGTGGATGATGGAATTGTATTGGATCCATCCTATGAGGCTTTGAACATTGGAACCAAGAGTCTGGATCCAATTGACTGGGACAGTGAAGAAACCATTGATATTAAGCAGATCAGAAAGACAGTGTTGGATAGGAGTGTGCAATGGTTAGTTCTAAGAACCAAGAATCCCCAAGGACCAGCCCCTAAAAAGTGTAAGGGATACAAAAGGATCAAAAGGAAGACACCTCCTAAAGAGCCTTTGGATTTCTTTCCCCCATATATTGATGAGATAGAACTTGAAGCAGCAGGGGATGAAGAGGAAATTCAAGAAGGGGATGTTCCAATAGGAAATGTTGTTTCAACACCTACATTAGGTGATTCTTCCACACAAATCCCACTTACAAAACAGCATAGAGGAGAAGTTCAAGAAGGAGCTCTTCATAGCATGGCTGAAAATGCCAAGGGAAAAGAAGTCGAGAGGAGATTCATGAGGTTGGAATGGATTCAAATGAAACTGAGTCAGAAAAAGATATGCAAGAAAACATGCCTCTAGAGGAGGATATTGAGCAGGTTTTGACACAAGAAGATCAATGGAAGTTGTTTGAAGATGTGAAAAGAAATTCTAATGCAAGGGCTGCAGCATTGGAGAAACAAAAGGAAATTGATGCTAAGGCACAAGCTGATACTATACTACACCATCAAGAATTAAAAGTCAGACAAATTAAAGCTAAGGCGGTGGCTAATGAAGTAGAAAGACAAAGAAGGCAACAAGAACATGAACTCAAGGTTAAAGAAGAGAATGACAAGTTGTAACTAATACAGAAGATTCATGATCTTGAGGAAGAGAAGGCAAGGAACCAGAGGGAAAATGAAATCTTGGTTGCCAAGTTAAAACTTTCTGAGGAAGCTTGCCAAAAGGAAGGAGAAGTAGAGCAATTACGAAAGGAAAGAGAGGTTGAAGAGTTGGTTAAGAAACAACAACAACAACAAGCAAAGGTAGAAAAGCTTTAGGCTTTGGAGGCAAAAATACTAGAAAGAGAAAGACTAGAGGCTTTAGAGAAAGAGAGACTGGAAAAGGAAGCTCTAGAGGAAGAAAGATTGGAAAAAGAAAAAGTAGAGAGAGATCGGTTGGAGAAAGAGAGGTTGAATAAAGAAGAGGAAGATAAGAAGATACAAGAACATAAAGATAGGGAAGAGGTTGAAAGGCTTGTGCAAATGCATGTGGTGCATGAACAACAAGAGAAATCAAGGGGTGATTCTCAACCCCTGGTAAATATACTGCCACCTTCTACTATAATTGCTTCCACTTCCTCTATGATGACTACTGCTCCATGTGCTCCCACCTGGCTAAAACTAGATCTGCAAAAGAGAGCGGTAACACCTTCATAGCCTTTGAATTGAGAGGATACGATGAAGGAGATTAAACAAGAGAGGCCTAAAAAGAAGGCCAAAATTTTACATTCTACTAGACTCACCGACAAAGGAGAGATTTTTGTTGAATGTGCCATGCCAAAGACAGAAAAGGAGGTAGGGGACATGCAGCTAACGGATTATCAGTTGAGTACTGTCAGCTTGGGAAGGCCCACTAGGAATCAACAAATGAACCTAATTGATGTGGTGGCTTCAACAACCAAGTCAAGAATGATAAAGGATAAACAAAAGAAGGATGAGCTTAAGGCTCAGTTGGATCAATTAAATTCACTTTTGAAATTTTTTTCCTCTCTGAGATCACAATAGGTAACAACCATTGAGACTCCTATTTTGTTAAGCCAAAAGGAGGTAGATGATTTCGTGCAAGTAAGAGGTAAAGTGGATATGGTAGATAGGTGGATAGACAAGTTGAATCAGGAGGTAGGTAAACTTTTGGTTGAGGGTTTTGAAGCCTACAAAGGCACTGAAGAGTTGATAAAACAAATGCATCAATACATTGAAGCATCTAAGAAGCAAGAAGAGGAGTATAAAGAGTATAGTCAAAAATTGGAGAAGGTTACATTACCTTTGACTACTCTTCTTAAACACTCAATACGTGAGGAGGAGAATAAAGATTTTGTTGGAAAAACCTCTCGTATACTCCAATTTAGAGCAGATTTCTTGTGTAAACATAGGAATGAGGTTCAAGAGGCTGTTAATAATTTGACTGAGCACTTTGAGGAGCTGGAAGTAATCATTGCTATTATTGTAGATGTAAATGTGTTGACAAAAGAAGGCATGCCTTTGGACAAAAAGAGAAATGGGATGACAGATTTAGAGGACTCATGTAGAAAGAAGATGATGGAGAAGATTTGATAATAGATCGATTAATGGATGTCAAAGAAGAAATAAAAGCTGCTAGAAGAGAGCTGGCAAAGATAAAAGGTATGAGAGGGTTTGTTGCAAAAGAGTTAGACCGAATTAAATTTGAGGACAACTAGGTTGATGGGCCAGAAATAGATACATTACAGCAAGTCTTCGCCAGTTATGATGAGTTCATTGTAGATCCCACTTCACATGCATAAATCTCATGCATGCATGATTTCTTTCTTCTTTGCAAGTTGCATGCAGTACTACCAATTTTTGAGGCGCATGACATGTTTTTCTTCTATCTTTCTATTCTCCAATTTAACTAAATTCTGATGTAGGAACTCAAGATGAAATTGATCTGAGTTTCCAAGAAGGTTTTGTTCCTAAAAGGGTGGATGGATTAAAATAGTAGGGGAGTTCGAATTTTATATATCTTTAAATACCCTATGGGTATCATATTGTAAAGGTCGGCTAATTGAGAATAGAATTGGCTTACCTAATGTTAGGAGATAGAATTTTGTAGTGATTACTGAGATACATTGTTATTAGATGCTTTATAGTTAATAAAAATTACAGGTTTTCTCGCAATATTGTGTTAGAATTAAATTGGTTTGTGTGATAAGGCTGATGAGTTACAATCTATCTATATGCACTCATTGTGCTGAAACATAAAAGTTTCTTGAGTGATGAAAGTCATTTGAAGGAATCAAATTTAAGGATTATTTTGTTAGATTATCATTGAATTGAAGTTATTAAAGTCTATTGATCTATGACCTTGGCAATGAATGGAAGTGTGTGTTCTTTTGAAATTAGGGAGATAGTTGTGATATGCGAATAGTGGGATTAAATTAAGCACCTTATATGCATGCAATGGTATAGTTTATTCTATAAATTGTGTCATGCTTTGGTTTTGTGATCTGTTAGAAAACATTCATTGTAAAAGGTATATGTCCGGATATTAGATAAATTTGATTCATACTTACTGGATTACCCTTTGATCTATATTTTTCTTTTGTTTGAAACACACTTTATTTACAAGAACAGCTTGATAAAATGAGTCATTGCTTGAATCTTTTGTTACCAGCACAGGCCCCTTGAATATTATAGTTGCATGAACCAATTGAGTGACACTAGATAGTTGAGAACCAAATACTAGGACCTTGGAAGTTAGGCCACTACATGTTTTCTTTCTTTTTCAGGAGAAATAGGGTAGAAATATTATGTTTATACGTTGTTTGTGTGATTTTCACCATCATCAAAAATTGGCACTAGAAGGAGGGCCTGAAAGAACAAGCTGGCTCGCATAGGGTCGTTCTCACCGGATAAATACGGAAGGATTCTCAGATCTTCTACTAATCCAGAACCATTACAAGAATTAAAAACCCCGGTTAGACCAAGACCTCATGCCCATAGGGTTTTGATACCTACACTATCACCACCACTTACTCCACCTGGATTTCCTCCAAATCTACCTACACCACCACCAGCTCAACCTACATCATCACCTCCAATTAGGCCTATGTCCCCACCAATTCGGCCTATATCACCACCTACCCAACCAATCCCACCAATGGATTACTTTGTGAATAATCCCTCCCCGTTAGGGACTATTCCTGGGGGATTCCATGATTTACCAAAGAACCCAGAGAGGTTATGTCTGAAATACGTGCTTGGAGAATCGAGAAGTGTTGAGGAACATATACAAGAATTCAAAGATGCTTGCACACGAGCTCAAGTTGCTCATCAAGATGTGGTATGTAGATTTTTTCCTTACTATTTAGGAGATATGGCATATAATTGGTATCTAAATCTGCCCCAGGGATCTATTCTAGGTTGGACAGATTTAGAAAATGCTTTTATTAATCAATTCAGGGTTTATGTAGACCCTGCAATATTATATCACCAGTTTGCCACCATAAGAAAAGAACATCATGACCCATTTCCCTTGTTCAACACTAGGTTCCAAAGGATGTATCGTAGGCTACAAGAGCCTTACTTAGTGCCAGAGGGTATGGCCATACAGGCGTATTTGAAAGTTGTTGATCCTTTGATTGGCCTGTTCTTGCAAATAACTTATCAACCTGCTGAGATTGACTCGTTGTCTAAAATTTATCATTTGGATATCAAATTACAACAGCAAATAAGTCTACAATTTGGAGGTTTAGGAGCAGCTCTACCTCCCATGAATTATCAGATGCTTAATCCACCATTATACAACACTATCCCAGGGATGTCTTATTCCCAAGATGGACCTATATCTGAGTTGCAAGATCCTCCCACTGTGCCCTTCTTTGGCAATGGCATACAGGGTTCATCTCATCAACCTCAACAACAGCAACCTCAAAATTAACCACAACAAGGGTGAGGATCAACCCATGTCCATTCCCTAGCCATAGTCCAAAATGTGTAGAATGAACAAACTTTTCAACTTACAAGTGAGTTAGAGACTCTTAATAAGACTCTCTCTCAGATGTCAAATGACATGGCACAGCTCAAACAAAACCCTCCCCATAATCAAAACCAGAATTACAACAACCAGGGAGGTTATAACTATCAGGGTAATTACTCTACTCAAAACAAAAATCAGAACACCAATAGGAAATTCCAGTGTCAGAACTCCTCAAACCAAAATTATCAAAATCAGAATAGAGGATATAATCAAAGGTTCAACAACAACAACAATAATAGACAGTGGAATACTAGACCTAACAATGGGGGAGTTCCTCATAATTATCAAATAGGTGAGGAAAGATCACATATTGCTAATGTTGCTTATTTGAATTTTATGACCAATTGGTGTAGGTTGCATGATACAATAGCACATTCTGAGGTCAATTGCCTAGAAATGGAGAAAATTGTGAAAATTGCATAGGCTGATGCCCATCCCCCAGCAGGAAATTCCAATCAGGATAATGGGTCAGTCAGCACTACCATGACTTATGAAACCATTGAAGAAAAATATCAATTCTCTATGTAAGGAGATAATGAGCCAGAAGAAGATGTATATGATGCTCAAGCTTTTCAGTCCAAAGGAGGTCACTTTCTGAGAAATCAGAATAAGGGCCCATTCACTACATCTACACCCCCTAATAACATGGTCCCACCTAACCAGAATGCAGATAAAATCCACCACCACCAAAGGGACCTTCTGATTCTCAGAATAAAGGTAATTTGCCTCCTTTTCCTAAATATCAAGTTAGGAATGATTAAGAGTTTGATTTCGTTGCAGAATTACAAAGGCAGAAGACATCACTATCTTTATTTGACATCATGAAGTGGTGCCCAGCTCAACGGGAGGTGGTATTAAAAGCTTTGGAAGAGGTAGATCGTCTAAAATGGAAAGATAAAGTGGATCCAACAAAGGAGACAAATGCATCCATTTATAAAGGTAAGACCGGTACCCCACCTTTCTTGTTAAGTTTAAGAATCCTTGGAAACAATCTACATAATTGTTTATTAGATTCTGGAGCATTAGGGAATGTCATGCCTTTTTCGATTTGTAAGAAGTTAGGATTGAGTCCTATCCCCACGAATAGAAAAGTGATTCAGTTGGATAAAAATGAATTCAATGTTGTGGGTGAATTAAAGAACATGCATGTGTAGGTTGGATTAGACCCAAGGATCCAGACCTATATAGATATCCAAGTAGCCGATATCCCAGAAACATATGGTATGCTTCTAAGTCGGGATTTAATGAAGAGCATAGGGGGGTATCTATCGTTGGATTTCTCACACATGTGGTTACCATGAAAAGGAGTTGTCACACAGATAATAATTGAAAGTGAACCTAGGCTCAAGCACATGATCACAAATTATGATGCTTCAAATGAAGTAGCATTCATTGAAACTGAGATAGGTGTTTACAAGCAAGAAGAAGTTCTTACTTTCTCTGTAGCTAGTCCTGAGGATACATTATCCTTAGAACACAATGACACAATGATTTGCATCAACCAAATGGTTCTTATAAGAAAATTACAACAAGATAAGCTGGTTTTAGGAGCATAAATTGGTTTGAGTAGTTTGTTTCTTCCTAATTGGTGTAGGATACATTATCATAACCATTCAAAATTAACTTGTCAATCATACTTAGATATTCTAAGTCATGTAGATCAACATCAAAAAATAGATCAAGAGGAACAAGCCCATACCCCCATCAACGAGTTTTTCTTCCAAGTTAAGGATGCAACTATTCTTACACGGGCTAGTCTTTCTCAATAGGAAGGTCTTTCACTAGAAGAACGGATTCAGGGTGTTTGTTATAAAGTTCAAAAGGAGGTTGAGATGTCTCAATTCCTATTTGATACACCTGCCCCACATACTTTTCCAATACCCAAGGAATTGATAAGAAGTGAGTTGGATGGTAATTTGACCCAAGAGGGATTTCAGGAAGTAATTCCTGGGCAGGCTGAAAATATAGAAAAATCCTCAACTCAACTTTCTCCCAAGTTACATTCTGACAAACAGCTAAAGTCTGAGCTGCCACACGTCTCAAGTAAGTCATCCCCTACTATCCATAAAAAGAAGGAACTCCCAACAAAAGTTCATTTATGGACTCTTAAATTTGATGGTTCCAAATCTAAAGTAGGAAGTGGAGCAGGGATTGAGCTAACTAATTTGAAAGGGAAGACTTACTTTGCTTCTTATAGATTGCAGTTTGGTTGCACTAACAATGTGGCTGAATATGAAGAACTTTCTTGTGGGCTTATGTTTTCTCATAAGAAGAAGGTTATTGCTCTTATACTGATGGGAGATTCTGAGGTAATTGTGAAACAAGTACGTAGCCAATAAACATGTCATAACAAAAGATTGATTGTATATAGAAACAGGATTTGAAATTTAATTGAAGATTTTGATGCTCTTAGGATTACTCTCATCCCAAGGGAAGCTAATCAAATTGTAGATGCTCTTGTTGTTGCTGCTAGTACATTAGAGCCTATGCAAGACTCAAATCTTAAGAGGTTTTCAGTTGAGTTGATTTCAATACCATTTGTTCCTGATAATGTCAGACACTTTTAGGTATTTAATGATGATCAACATATTTTAGCTTTTTTGGAGAGTTTTGATGTATTTCAAGGATAGATAATTGATGAATCTGACAGAGATTAGGGAGATTGGGATCTAAAAAATAACAGTCCAGAAGGGATATTGGATTTAAAGAGCAATAACATCCCAAAAGGGATGATAGCATTAGAAATAATATTTGATTCAGATCCACAAGCTTATCAAACAGTGCCTACAAAGAGTGAAGGAGGTAAGTATGAATCTATTAATTTGACTCACTCAGGCCCAGAAAGAAACGATCTTATGGGGAAGACTTGTCCTTAGGAAATTAAGGACAAAATGATCGAAGTCTTGAAGCAAAATATTGAAGCTATTTCTTGGAGCTATGATGACTTGAAAACTTTTGATACATCTGTGATCACACATACAATTCCTCTCAAGCTAGAAGCTAAGCCGTTTCGCCAAAAGCAACACCCGGTCAATGCATTAATTGAGCCTCTAATTCAAAAAGAAGTGCATAAACTTTTCGCTGTGAGAATAATCTTTCCAGCTAGACACTCTACTTGGGTGGCTAATCTAGTTCCTGTATGGAAGAAGAATGGTGAAATTAGATTATGTGTGGGATTTTTGTAATTTAAACAAGGCCTCTGAGAAGGAAAAATATCCATTACTTTCCCTTGATGAAGTATTGCAAAAGGTTAATGGATCTCAATTGATGTCTTTCTTAGATGGGTATTCAGGATACAATCAGGTCCTTGTAAGTTATGAGGATAGGATGAAGACTACTTTCACTACAAAATGGGGCACATTCGCCTACAAAAGAATGCCTTTTGGTCTCATCAATGCTGGTGCTAATTTTCAAAGGGAGATGGATGTAGCTTTTAAAGATCTAATAGGGAAATGTATAATCATCTATGTTGATGATTTGAACATCTTCTCTAAGAATAGAGAAGATCATGTTGCTGACTTGGAAAAGGTGCTAAAGAAATTTATAAGTTATGGTGTCTCCCTTAACCCAAAGAAATGTGTATTTGGAGTTTCTGAAGGAAAAATTTTAGGTCACATTATATCAGAGGAGGGGATTTCCATAGATCCTGACCGAGTTGAGGCAATCTTGAAATTGACAAGGCCAGGAAGTAAGAAGGAAATCAGGTCTTTCTTTGAGAGGATAAATTTTGTTAGGAAATTTATAATAGGGTTTGTAGAGATTGTCAAACCCCTCAATGAAATGATGAAGAATGATGCAAAGATTGAATGGAGTGAAGAGGCTAAGTCTGCTTTCATGCAGATTATACAATCTATATCTGAGGCACCTGTTTTGACAAGCCGAGATTATCTAAAACTCTTCTACATTTATTCTTTTTCTTCTGAGTATTCATGTGCAGCAATTTTAACACAGAGAAGAGAGGAGAACGAGGAGAGACCGATTGCTTTTATGAGTTCTCCATTTAAGAATGCAAAAGTAAGATGCTCATCATTAGAAAAAAATCATTTGCATTGGTATGAGCAATAAAGAAGTTTAGGCATTACATAATCCAAAGTCAAGTTATGGCCATAGTCCCAGATCCAGCTGTGAAGTCTCTACTGATGCAAAGTGAATTAGGGGAAAGAAGACGAAAATGGATGGCAATCTTACAAGAATTTCACCTGGAGATTCACCCAATGAAACTTGTTCAAGGCCAAGGTTTGTCAAAGGCAATGGTTGAAGTAGACAAAAGTATAACTTGTCAATAATACACGGTTCAATCATTCACAAAGGATCCCTGGTATATAGATTTAGTTTTCTTCCTCCTCAATAACAAATGTCCAGAAGGAATGAATACTACTCAAAGGAGAGCATTGAGGATGAAGAGCACCCATTACATGCTCAAAGGGGGATCAGTCTACAGGAAGATTTTTCAAGGAATTTATCTACGTTGTTTGGATCAGTAAGAAGCTAAGCATGCCATAAATGAATTTCATGGGAGGCATGGAACAGGACATGGATCTGCTAATGCTTTGGCTCATCAAATTTTAAGATCAGGCTATTATTGGCCTTATCTATTTAGACATGCACATTAACACTGCAGGACTTTTCATGTTTGTCAAACCTCTGCACCTAGAGAAAGAAATCTTGCAATGCCCCTACAACCAATATATGAGGTAAGGCCATTTGCTCAATGGGCACTTGATTTTGTAGGTGTAATTAATCCAAATTTTTCTATAGGGAATAAATTCATCATGACTGCAACTGACTACTGCACACATTGGACTGAGGCACAACCTTGCAAGAATATTACCACAGAGGTGGTCATCAAGTTTCTAACTGAGAACATCACAACCAAGTTTGGAGTTCCATTTGCTCTGGTATGTGATAATGGCCCTGCTTTTTCTTCTGCTGAGTTCATTTCATGGGCCTATGACCATAAGATTGTGTTGAATTATTCTTCCAATTATTACCCTCAGGGGAATGGAGTGGTTGAGTCCACAAATAAGAACTTTTTGGAAGTTATAAGAAAGTTGTTAGAAAGTAACCCTAGGGACTAGCACACCTAGTTGAGATTTGCCTTATGGGCAGATCGAACTAGAATCAAAACAGACCTAGGGAATTCACCTTTTAAGTTAGTCTATGGCCAAGATCCAATCTTCCCCATTCATTTACAAATACTTGTTCTGAAGTTTATTATAGGAGTTTTATAACAAGGATGATAGGGTTCAGGTTAGACTACTTAATTTGTTAAATATGGAAGAACAAAGAGATGCTTCTTTGTAGCAATTCTCTAAACATCAGGTTGTTGTCAAACGCTGGTTTGACAAAAGAGCTAGGATAAAAGCCTTCAGAATATCAGATCTTGTGTTATTATGGGATAAGGCTAGAGAAAAGAAGGGATATCACCAAAAGTTTGATAGACTTTGGTTAGGTCGTTAGCAAGTGGCTGAAATATTAGGCAAGAATGCTTTTTGTTTGAGTACCTTAACAAGAGAGCCTGTTCCATTACCAACTAATGGTCAGTTTCTCAAGCACTATTTTGGTGCATAGAAGGTTTGATGTTTTGGAAAAGAATTTATTATACTGTATCATATGTAATTAATTCTTTTTTTTTAGTTAGGTTTTCTTATTGTTGTTGTTGTTGTTTTTGTTTTCTTTGTTTTCTTTGTTTTGTTTTTGTTTATTTTGTTTTGTTTTTGTTTCATTGGGGATTTTCTTTTTGTCCATCTCAAGACTTGGGGTTGCTATTCAAATTATGATATTGGTACTAGGAGAGAAATTGGTTTAGGTATTTTCATCATCATCATTGAAAAGGATGTCATTCTGAAACTTATTTCTTATGATCATTCTAGTTTGGGTTTGAGAAGTTATTTAAAGATAAGAAGATACATTGTGAATATCTCATGAATTGTCATCAAAAATTTGTCACCAAATTAGATAAAAAATATGCATGAGTAGGTGCCTATCTGTTTTAAAATGACTCTACCTTTGATTCAAGTGAAAAATCTGATTCCCAGAATATCATGAAATCCATTGTAGTTCTCAACCCACATTCTAGATTCATTGAATCTGAGTACTGAGAAAGATGCATAAAGAATTTCCACAAGTGAAGTAAAAAAAAAAGAGAGAAGGAAAAGAAAGAAAGAAAAGACAAGCTCAATATCAAGTGTATAATCAAGTATCTCTATTGGGGCTATGGACGCCTAGCTGGCAGTAGAGCAATGCTTTGTGAGAACTAGAGGCATCTTCGTCAAGGCTATGGACGCCAGTCTGGCAGTGGAGCAATACCCAGGATTTTACAGCATGATAGTTAAAAAACTCAACTCATGTAGCTTGAATTTTAGGTATGGTGGTTCAAAGAGTAGAGAAAGCATCTATGAAGAATGATGCACAATATAAGCACACACTCAGATTCAGAAATAACTCATGAGCACATACGTCTGAGATTCCAGCTCAAACTTATCCTATGTATAACTGATCTTATTTAAGTTGAAATGTTTATAAGCCAAGAAGTTTTTTTTGGGTGACTCAAATTTTCTTTGGGTATCTTGAAAATGGGTAAACCATTTTCCCAACCGAGATGCCATTTTTTATGCCTTTCATAACCACCCAATCTTTTGCCTTGGTCAAAAGGGGTCCCCCTTGTTAGTTTTGTCATTAGTTGTTTTTCAAACAAAGTGAGGGGTATTCTTTTACCAACACTTTGTTTTTATTTAATTTTCTATCGGAAGCGGAAGCGGAAGCGGAACCGAAATCGGATTTTGAAAGTTCTTTTGAAACTTGTTTTTGTTCTTATTCCAATGGTCTTTCTTTTAAACCCTTTTTGTTTGTCTTTATTGAAGCCGAAACCGGAGAATATTTTAAGTTGGTGATTATTGAAAATTGTGAAATCAAAATCTATCTTGTCTCTGCCTCCGCTTTTTTTCCTTTTTGTTTTTAGTCTTAGTCCTTGTGATAATTTTTATTATGTTGGTCATTTTGTTTTACTTTATGTGTTGGGTTTCGTTTTGTGCTTTGAAAATGGACTAGGACCCGGAACAGGAATGAAGTTTAGAAATTTCCTAAGTTTCTAAATCAGTTTCCATTTTTATTCCATCCCCACCTTTTCTGGGTCGTTGACCTTTTGACTGAAGTCGCACTGCAGTGAAGTGTTGGTTCTCTTTCAGTTTCGACTCCGCTTTAAACTGCATTTAATGCATGAATAACAGCAGCTTGGTGTAGGTAAGAACTCAGATTTTTACCTTCATTAGGGATTAATCGTATCACTGTTATCATTATTAAAAACTTGAAGAGTGAAATAGAGTTGCTGCGGAATTCATCTGAGTGAATCGATTGAAGGAGAAGGAGATAATTGTTGCGAATCAATTTAGAAGGTTAGTCGGGTCTATTTCTTGGTGTTCAAGGTAGGGTTTCTTATTGTTGTTCTTCATTTATTTACTGTTGTGTTTTTTATGTTTGCTCATGCTTTGAATCATTTTGTTTTTAACGAATTCGTGGTTCTTGGTGTGCATATTTGAGTAGGTTCTTTCTTTAGTTGTTTGTTTGGTTATTTCTTTGTTTCTTTTACTCTTTTTTTTGGTTCTTGTGTTTTAGGGCACAGTCGCTTTCACATTTTAATCGTGATCATGTCGTTCTATTTTGATTTACAGTAAGTTAGATTAAATTGAGTTTTTTTTTTTAAGTGGCGTTAGTTAAGATTAGGGATTTACAGTGAGGTAGATTAAATCTATGTCTTTTCCAGTAAGTTAGGGTTAGTTGGATCTCGTTTTTACTTAGGGTTTTCTCACGCATTCAAACTGCTAAAATAGGGAGGGTTAAATTTGTGCCCTTGTTTTGTCGTGTTTTCTATTTTAGGATTTTAAGTGCATTTATGTAATGCATTTAAAATGTTTAAAAATGATGCCCTAGGAATTCAGTCGCCCCTGGTCATATGAGGAAGGTTCTATGGAGTTCTAGGTTAAGCCCCATGTCATTTTAATCACCTAATTTGAGACCATGAAGTTCTGCATTGAATTGATGAAGTCATTTATGACGTCATGGTCAACTAGGGCGGAAGGGGGATCGGAATCGATTTTGAACTTGGATAATTATGTTTTTTTCAAAATGTATCAAATCTATCTTCTATCTTGTCTCCAACTCCAGTTATAGTAACGAGCTTTACTTTATAAAAATGTTTAGCGAGCGAAAGCAGAAGCGGAACCAAACCCGAATAAGAAAACAGGAAAATTTGAAGGAAACCGGATTAGTTTTAATTCCGTTTTCGGTTCCGGTTCCGATTACATTTCCAGTTTCGACTCCAAGCCCGTTTGTTGTTAGTAAAGCTACCATTCTAGTTTTGATTCTGATCCTGGAAGTGTGTTAGAAGGGACTATTTAGAATTTTTTTTCCTAGTTCCTCTAATGTATACATGAAAGGTATAGTTTTAAAGCATGTTTTATAATGATATTCAAAGATCTGATTAGAGATTTTGTGGCTGGGAAGCTAGAAATTGTCAGGAACATCAGGAGAAGTTGCTCAAAGGAATTGGCTTGTAGGAACATCAAAGGCAGTGCCTAAGCCAAAGAAGGTCAAGCCTGAACAACTACCTTATACCTTGAGGTATAATCATAGGAGTCATGTTGTGAAGGTGAGCAAGGTGGAATCCGACTGGTCAGACATCATTGATATAAACTTGGGCCAGTACAACCTTGAGGAGGCATATGTTGAAACATTCACTGAGGATGTGACACCTAGAATGAAGAGGATTGTTGAGTCTGGTCTGGCTCATATAACTTTGTTTCCATTGTTAGTCCAATGTCCATAATTGATCTTAACTACAACCAGTGCCTACAATCCTGTGACCAGATAGTGCATGGACTCCCAAAATAATCTAATCATTGATCTCATTCCTCTAGCATTTCAAAATATATTTAATGTCTCAGATGGTAAGAGTTTGGTGCAGTTGGATGAGGAAGAGGCCTTGGAGAAATATAGTGAGTATAAGGACTCCAATAAGTCTCATTTAAACAAAAAGTGGTTGAAGACAGAAAATAAATATTTAAGCAAGCTTGCAGAGTAGCCAAAGAGGGCAGATTTTTATAAGGAGGTATCATATCTAATCATGATGTTGTCTAGGGCCTTTGGGAAGAGAGATAAATTTTGATTCAAGGAGTGGATGTTTCCTTTCATCCAAACTATCTTAAATGGAGCCCAACAGTTTAGTTGGCTGATGATTGTGTCAAATGTTGTTCATGATCATTATAACCAGTTGTCTCTTCAGGTTGCTAAGACTCATTTCAGAAGAGTCAATGATGCATTCATATATGTAGTCATCAATCAATTGAATGGGGATGTAGGGTACTGGTTGAGTCAACAAGCCATGGAATTCATTTTTGAATGGGGATGTTGGTCCATTCAATACCCTTAATTGACATATTTCAGGTTAGTTGGTTTTGAAGGCCACCCACATTTGCTTCCAAGGTGCGGCAATAACAGAATAGTGTTGATGGAGTTTGTATATCAAGCTCTTGGAGTTAATGCTAGATTTGGGATAAAACATAAAACTGGATGTCATAAGTTTCCCATGAAGTTGGGTGAGTATATCTGTCAACATCTGGTAGGAGCAAAGGTTGTTTGCAGGGAGGTGATACAATTGAAATTGGGTTTGTACACAGCTCATAAGTATTTTGATCGGAAGGGTAAGATGTATGCCTTGTTTCCTTCAGTGTTTATCAAATATTTAAATTTTTTAGAAGACTTCTGGAGAGACTGACAAGATGAGTATGATCTAAGAAAGAAGAATTATGAAAAGTTATTTGTCTCACTCATGTTAGAGCTTGGTGTTAAAGAAAGCATTCCTGACACTTTGGTGGATGATGGAATTGTATTGGATCCATCCTATGAGGCTTTGAACATTGGCACTAAGATTTTGGATCCAATTGACTGGGACAGTAAAGAAACCATTGATATTAAGTAGATCGGAAGGACAGTGCTGGATAGGAGTGTGCAATGGCTAGTTCTAAGAACCAATACTCCTCAAGGACCAGCCCCTAAAAAGGGTAAGGGATACAAAAGGATCAAAAGGAAGACACCTACTAAAGAGCCTTTGGAGTTCTTTCCCCTAGATATTGATGAGATAGAACTTGAAGTAGCAGGGAATGAAGAGGAAACGGAAGAAGGGGATGTTCCAGTAGGATCTGTTGTTTCAACACCTACATTAGGTGATTCTTCCACACAAATCCCACGTACAAAACAACAAAGAGGAGAAGTTCAAGAAGGGGCTCTTCATAGCATGGCTGAAACTGCCAAGGGAAAAGAAGTGGAGAGGGAGATTCATGAGGTTGGAAAGGATTTAGATGAAATTGAGTCAGAAAAAGATATGCAAGAAAACATGCCTCTAGAGGAGGATATTGAGCAGGTTTTAACACAAGAAGATCAATGGAAGTTGTTTGAAGATGCGAAAAGAAATTCTGATGCAAGGGCTCTAGCCTTGGAGAAACAAAAGGAAATTCATTCTAAGGCACAAGTTGATGCTATACTACACCAGCAACAACTAAAAGTCAAACAAATTAAAGCTAAGGCAACGGCTGATGAAGTAGAGAGACAAAGAAGGCAGCAAGAACATGAACTCAAGGTTAAACAAGAGAATGACAAGTTGGAACTAATACAAAAGATTCATGATCTTGAGGAAGAGAAGGCAAGGAGCTGGAGGGAAAAGGAAATCTTGGTTTCCAAGTTAAAACTTGTTGACGAAGCTTGCCAAAAGGAAGGAGAAGCAAAACAATTACGAAAGGAAAGAGAGGCCGAAGAGTTGGTTAAGAAACAAGAAGAAGAAGAAGCAAACGCAAAAAAGCCTAAGGCTTTGGAGGCAAAAAGACTAGAAAGAGAAAGACTAGAGGCTTTAGAGAAAGAGAAACTAGAAAATGAAGCTCTAGAGGAAGAAAGATTGGAAAAAGAAAAAGTGGAGAGAGATCGTTTGGAGGAAGAGAGGTTGAAGAAATAAGAGGAAGATAAGAAGATACAAGAATAGAAAGATAGGGAAGATGCTGAAAGGCTTGTGCAGATGCATGTGGTGTAAGAACAGCAAGAGAAATCAAGGGGTGATTTGCAACCCCAGGTAAATATATAACCACCTTCTACTATTATTGCTTCCACTTCCTCTATGATGACTACTGCTCCATGTGCTCCCACTTGGCTAAAACTAGATCTGTAGAAAAGAGCAGTAACACCTTCACAACCTCTTAATTGGGAGGATATGATGAAGGAGATTGAACAAGAGAGGCCTAAAAAGAAGGCCAAAATTCTACATTCTACTAGACTCATCGAAAAAGGAGAGATTGTTGTTGAATGTACCATGCCAATGACAGAAAAGGAGGTAGGGGACATGCAGCTAACGGATTATTAGTTGAGTACTGTTAGCTTGGTAAGGCCCACTAGGAATCAGCAAATGAACCTAATTGATGTGGTGGCTTCAACAACCAAGTCAAGAATGATAAAGGATAAACAAAAGAAGGATGAGCTTAAGGCTCAGTTGGATCAATTACATTCATTTTTGAAAAATGTCTCCTCTCTGAGATCACGACAGGTAACAACCATTGAGACTCCTATTTTGTTAAGCCAAAAGGAGGTAGATGATTTGGTGCAGGTAAGAGGTAAAGCGGAGATGGTAGACAAGTGGATAGACAAGTTGAATCATGAGGTAGGTAAATTATTGGTTGAGGGTTTTGAAGCCTACAAAGGCACTGAGGAGTTGATAAAACAAATGCATCAATACATTGAAGCATCGGAGAAGCAAGAAGGGGAGTATAAAGAGTATAGTTAGAAATTGGAGAAGGTTAATACATTACCTTTGACTACTCTTCTTGAACAGTCAATACTTGAGGAGAATAAAGATTTTGTTGGAAAAACCTCTCGTATACTCCAATTTAGAGCATATTTCTTGTGTAAACATAGAAATGAGGTTCAAGAGGCTGTTAATAATCTGACTGAGCATTTTGAAGAGCTGGAAGTAGTCATTGCTATTATTGTAGATGTAAATGTGTTGACAAAAAAAGGCATGCCTTTGGACCAAATAAAAGAGAAATGGGATGAGATATTTAGAGGACTCATGCAACAAGAAGATGATGGAGAAGATTTGATAATAGATCAATTAATGGATGTCAAAGAAGAAATTAAAGTAGCTAGAAGAGAGCTAGAAAAGATAAAAGGTATGAGAGGGTTTGTTGCAGAAGAGTTGAAGCAAATTAAATTTAAGGACAGATGGGTTGATGGGCCAGAAATAGATACATTACAGCAAGTCTTCACCAATTATGATGAGTTAATTGCAGATCCAGCTTCACATGCATAAATCTCTTGCATGCATGATTTCTTTCTTCTTTGCAAGTTGCATGTAGTACTACCAATTTTTTAGGCACATGACATGTTTTTCTTCTATCTTTCTATTCTCCAATTTAACTAAATTCTGATGTAGGAACTCAAGATGAAATTGATTTGAGTTTCCAAGAAGGTTTTGTTCCTAAAAGGGTGGATGGCTTAAAATAGAAGGGGAGTTCAAATTTTATATATCTATAAATACCCTATGGGTATCATATTGTAAAGGTCGGCTAATTGAGAATAGAATTGGCTTACCTAATGTTAGGAGATAGAATTTTGTAGTGATTACTGAGATACATTGTTATTAGATGCTTTACAGTTAATAAAAATTATAGGTTTTCTCGCAATATGGTGTTAGAATTAAATTGTTTTGTGTGATAAGGCTGATGAGTTATAATCTATCTGTATGCATTGATTGTGCTGAAACATAAAAGTTTCTTGAGTGATGAAAGTCATTTGAAGGAATCAGATTTAAGGATTATTTTGTTAGATTATCATTGAATTGAATTTATTAAAGTCTATTGATCTATGACCTTGGCAATGAATGGAAGTGTGTGTTCTTTTGAAATTAGGGAGATAGTTGTGATATGCGAATAGTGGGATTAAATTAAGCACCTTAGATGCATGCAATGGTATAGTTTATTCTATAAATTGTGTCATGCTTTGGTTTTGTGATCTATTAGAAAACATTCATTGTTGAAGGTATATGTTCGGATATTAGATAAATTTGATTCATACTTACTGGTTTACCCTTTGATCTATCTTTTCCTTTTGTTTGAAACCACCTTTATTTACAAGAACGGTTTGATAAAATGAGTCATTGCTTCAATCTTTTGTTACCAGCACAACTCCCTTGAACATTACAGTTGCATGAACCGATTGAGTGACACTAGACAGTTTAGAACCAACTACCAGGACCTTGAAAGTTAGGCCACTACATGTTGTCTTTCTTTTTCAAAAAAAAATAGAGTAGAAATATTCTATTTATACGTTGTTTGTGTCATTTTCACCATCAACACCTCTTTCAAACCATAACAACACTGGTGACTGCATGTTTTCAAACAGAAATACTAAACTGCCCTTATGCAAGTAAAAACTTGTTCCCTGTTTAACTCTGTTACCAAGTGGCAACCAAATCAGATAGGCCACATCACTGTTTATCATTTCATTTTCTGATTTCATATCAAGCAACAACACTTGAAACTAGTGATCAAGATCACATGAAAATATGGTCTTATCACACTCATCAAACCCTTTAGAATGATCAAGTTCTGAGGAGATGTCATCACTGAAAATCAACATGCAATCATCTTGTGTGTTAATCAAAAATTGCTCATACATTTGTATCTCCTCCAATTGGAATACATCACAGGCTGGATTGTCCTCACCCCAACACCACAACTCAAACACATTATCATGTGTTTCAAGATTCTGAAAATCAGATTTGTTAATACTAGAAGTACTTTTATCTTCATTCAACTTATGACAGTCATCAAAAACATCAAACCCCAATGCATGAGCAGTGTTCTCAATTTCTAGTTTACACATGTTGTGAAACTCCTTCTTCAAACCATCATGCAATTCCATATAGGATGCTTCAGACACAGATTCAAACCATTCAAAATTTGACCCTAAATCAAGGTCTTTAAATTGATTCTTCACAATATGCTCAATGCTATCATTTTCAGGAGTAATAGGGTCAGCAAAGAAAATTTCATGTGTACTTTCATCTGATAGGCATAATGACCCATGAACAAGAGACTCATTTTTATCTGAAAATTGCTCATTAGTAATGAAATTAACACCTTCATTCTCTATCTCACCAATGCATTCCTTATTCAAAGGAAACACATCCATTTTCAAACCATAAAGACAAGACAGATCATCAAAGAAAGACCCATATTCAATCTCATACTGACTAACATCACACCCATTACTATCTACATCATATGGCTTCTCTACACATTGATCAAAAAATCTTGTAATGTCAACACAATCTGCAAATCCATCAAATTGTTTTTCATTACCTATGGATGATAATGCTGATTCTAGATCCATGTGATTTTCACTATGCACATTATCATCATTATTATGTACCACTGACATTTCCATTTCTATTTCATATAAGCAGTCATGGACAACAAAGATATAAAAAGGTTCTTCAACATCGTCATCACTTCTAGCAATACTATGCTCATGATCAAAAAATTGAACACATATATGTTCATCCTCAAATTCTTCATCATTAACTGAATCAACAGGCTCCATTGATGTCAAACTTGAGCTACATTCCAAGTTTGTCTCAAGTGTAATTTGATCATTTACTAGTGAATAAATGACTTCATCAATGTCCATATCACTATATCCTTTGTGTGAAGAACATACCTTTGAATCATTCTCATAAGAAATTTCATAATCATTAGGAGAACAATCAGTCTGGCTATCATATGCATCCTCATCACAAGATGACTTATCACTGCATAAACCATGCTCATATTTTTCATAGTGAGCACTTACATTTTCATCTTCAATGTCTTGTTCACTAACTTGAGAGAGAATGTCATTAGAAATTGCAGTATTTTCACTTACTAAAACATGACATGGGATGATGTCTTTCATCTCTTCTATTCCTTCATCATTCAAGGTATTACAAGAAAAAATTTCATACATATTTATTTGCTCATCAAACCATGTATCTTCCTTTTCATTACTACTGCAAGGATCTACACATGTGTTGATTGTAAATTAATTATAGTCAACATCCTCATTCATACAAAAAATATCTTCATATGCTGATACACTCTTTTTATTCTTGTGTATCATGTTCTGACTTTCTTGAAACAAGTAGCTACTACCTTCATTTTAAGACACCATAGTTTGATGATGTTTAACATGAAGTTCATTAGGATCTACAGATCATGATGATGGAGGAATTGGAACAAAAGTATCACTACCTTCTTGACAAGCACTTTTATTAACTGATCCATGAGTTTTGTTTTCCTGAGGTGTGTTAGGATGACAAACACTCACAACCCTATGTCCTTTCAGCATTGAGTATCTCAATTTTTTCTCAATGTCCATAGCCATCTAATATGCTTGGTGTAGGGTTGTAGGTTCTTTGTCCCACAACAGATAACTCATCTTTTTGTCAAATGCTCCCAAATACACAACCAAACATTCAGCATCATTTGGACTTATGTTCTCTGTGATCTCTCTAATGATAATTAAAAATCTGAGATTAAAAGATGGGACTAACTCATCTTTTCCTTTCTCCATGTTCATGAATTTTTTCCTTATCAAGACAAGGTTAATCCTTTCTCCGAATTGTTCCATGAACACTACCTTGAATTCTTCCCATGAATGAACGGAAGAGGCTGATAAATAAGAGAACCATTCTCTTGCATCTTCTCTCAAGGACTGAACAAATAGTCTCATGATCACATCCTCGTGATCAATCTCATAATCATCCATCAAATTTCTGAACTCTTGCAAATGTTTAATTATTGATTCATCCTTGCCACCAATGAACCTTTGTAACTTATTTATGACCTTAGCTGGAATGTCATTTGGGTAACCTCTAAGGTTACTGAAATTGATAGCTTTGTACCTTCCAGTGTTGAAACCTCTTTGACAATTTGGCTAGGACTGATCACAAACCACAGTTCCATCTGGAACCATACTACGATGCATGTATTGAGCCATCTTTATATACCTTTTCAAATTTTACATATCAACTCTATAGTTGATCATTCATTGCCATAATTCTATCTATCATCATGATCTTAAAATATTACATTACATAATTCAAGTGCATCTAAACATAAGATCCACTTAGTGGGCAAATTTAAAGCAAACATACTTCTCCAACAAAATACATAGGTTGCAAATTACAACTCAGAAGTATGCAAACTAAATATTACTGTTCTTTCCCTATTTCAGTGCTAATCACTCAATAGGGAACTAAATTTTTTTCTAAAATGTTCAATTATGGTTTTCATATACAATTTTCTTGCAAACCAAGAGTGAAGAATACATGGAAACTTTGCAACTGCTGCAAATTGTCTTCCTGACTAGAAATGTTTGTAGATCTGGAACTTTCTTCAAATTTTCAACAGGTTCTATCAAATAGAGTCACCACCTCTTTTCACAAAGGACTGAACTTCAAGCAGTATGAAGTTCATTTACAATTAAACTTCTTTCTGAGTTCCTTTCCACCAATAGAGCACCATAGATTACAAAATTGTTCAGGTTCACTGCAACAAATTCTTCTCCAGGGTTGAAATCCTTCAAACTTGAACAAATTTAGAATGAAAAATAATTTGACTCTATGCACTGACTCTTAAGGCTATATTCTGCAATTAGAATTTTCTCAAATTCTCCCCAGCGGAGTCACCATTTTGTTGGTGTTTAAAAATGCAACCCAGCTAGGATTTGTATTTCTCTAAAAGGTAGCCAACCTCTATATTAAAGAACAACAAAGGCTAGTGGCCAACTGACAGGAAATGGATACACATTTCCCCTGCACTTCAGGCTCTATAAGACCTAGGCGGGTAACCCTTCAGCAACATCAAAAAATCTAGATACACAAGTAACAGGATATTGCTTAACATATTATGTTCTCACAAAATTTCTGAGAAACTTAAAATATCACTCAACATTGGCAAGATATTGAATGAATTTCACTAATCAGGATGGAGAACATGACAAACACAACTCAGCAAAATATATTGGAAATGGATTTTTGATTTAAAGATTTGGAACCAAACTGAAAACAGCAGAAACATGAGAATGGACTAGTGCCATAAAAATGGGCTATGGAGTCATATAACTAGCATTCATCTTTCAGTGTTGAACATGCTCTGAAATTCTTGCAAATGTTGTCACATTATGACAACCAGACCACTGAAGCTTTCTCTTATAAGTCTTCTTATGAATCCACCTGAAACATAACACTCCTGTCACATTTGTCAAAGCAATTACACTATCCCTGAACAATAGGAAATAATAAAAGCATCTTGTGCTTTATTAAAGCAATTATACCCTTCATAGAATAAAAGGCAACAATAGATGTAACTCAAATCTAGAAAATGTGCATGAACAGATTTAGACAACTTTATTATTGAATCCAAAACAACATTAAAATTCAGCCAGGGAGACAATCATCAGCTAAAATAAACATAACATAACAATTCAGAACATACACTTTCAGATTAAAATGACTAACAGTCATATTTCCCCCTAGCTTTACAATCTACCCATAGCTTATGCCTTACTTGCAGAGCTTTCAAAAATTGGAACCTCGTACAATGAGAAGAGTAAAAATATGAGAATGGAAGCAGCCCTAAAATTGATCTGAAATTGCCACCTGGAAGCTTCTCCACCATTAAACAGTGATCTAGAAAATATCTTCTCCATTTCCCTTTGTTTTTGTTTTCCTCTTTGTTGTAGCAATACTTTAAAATACTTCCCCAATTTATAATGTTGTAATGGCACATTATATTTCAAACATATAATAGTCTTTTGATTATAAAGTGAATATTAAAATTCACTTTACTTACATTATTTACATCCCACATTAAAATATTTCCCCCACTATGGATAACAAATACTCCACCTCCCAGCAAAGAAAACCCATAAAATGAATATTTAATTCATTCCATTTACCTGGGCATAAATCATAATTTACCCTGTGTTGTTTTACCTCTAAATATTTTGTCACTTCAAAATAAAATTTACCCTCGTGCATTTTTAAAATATTTCACTTTTGAAATACTTCACATTTTATTTCCTTGGGAAAATTACTCTACCTCGCCGGGCAAATTATTTTAATTTTCCATGGGCCCACCCTGTTTTACATCTCAAACTATTTAACCCTTTGAATTTTTTTAATTGAAAGCTCCCCGCTGTGCATTCTCGCACACCTTGCGACATTTTCCATGATGTCACCCTTCCTCTTGCGAGGCTTGTGAGAATGCATGAAAACACCCTTATTTCATTTTTTGTGTGTTCTCATTCCTGGCAATGGCCACCATAGCTTCCTGCTGCTCACACCCTTTAATACATCCATTTTTTGCTCACAAGCAAAAAAACATGCCACCTCCTACCTGCTTTACGTGGTCACACCTCTCACCTTCCTTCTGGTTTTTCCCCCACCTGTTGACTGATGGATGCGTAGGCCCCTCAAACTCCCTGACCCATGCGTTCTCCCTCTTCATTCCTCTCCAGGTGTAGGCTTTGCTCCTTCTTTGACTAGCACTTCATACTTCCTAAGTGCGGACCCCTTTGTATCTAGCTCCCCGCAGCTCCCAACACCCAAGGTGCCATCCTTCTTGTTTGCACAGGCCTCCTCGTTCATTTGTGCACAGGTCTCTCTACTAGCCACATCCCATATTCTTCACCTGCAGTGTTGGCCGTGCCCACCATCACTAGTTGCGCGAGCCTCACCTAGCATAAACCTCCCACACCCTCACCATGGCATGAGCCTCCTTCCTACAGTGTGTGTGGGTTCTCCATCCAATGGTTTGAGCCTCCCCTCACACCATCCTTTGCAGCCTGATGGCGTGGCCTCCCCATCCTCTTCCTACTCACGGGTCTCCCCTTCACTAGCTCTCACCTCATTAGGCATGAGTCTCCTTGACATGGTGCAAGCTTCTCCATCTAGTATTGGTTTAAAATTTTCCAAGGCATCTTGAACAAACTCGCTTTGGGCCTATCCATTGCTAGTCGCCCCCCTCATTTTTATTTCATTTGATTGCAGGCCATGCCTCTCACCATGGTTCGAGCCTGCTGCAAATCGTGCCCATCCTACCTTTGGTATGTGGTGTCCTTTGTCTGGTAAAATGGTAGCCAAGGCTTCTCCATGCAGTTCGCAACCTTTGTTCATGCTGCGAATCCTCTACAACTTGACTATTCCTAACATGATGGCGCCATATTGCCTCATTTCTGAGGTTCTTTCAACAAATACATTTGGTGTAGATGTCCTCTCCACTGACTAGTCACGCTCCTGCCAATTTTCTATGTATTGTCCATGTTAATGCATCAATTTCAGAACACATTTCCTTCTATACATAACCTCCATTAGAACAATTAAAATTGTAGTAGGGGAATTCACATACATGGCCACAGTATAAAAGAACTTATTTACCACATCTACAGGTGTGTAATCTACAAGAGCACCATAAGCACCTCACACTTGGTTCATGCCCCATTCTACACCATCACTTTGAATTGTTAATTCGCCCCATCAAATTTACCAAACTTTAAGTCAGCCCTATAATACTTTCACTTTTAATTCAACCAAATTTGTCAAATTTTCCTTTTTCAGGTTATCATATCCCCTATTTACACTCCTTTTAAATGCACATCCCTCAACCCTACCTCAAATACTTGCATTAGAAACTTTATCATATGTTAAGTTCAAGTGCAGCACCACCAATATAATTATTTATATCAGCTTCTTACAACAATGAACTTTGTCTCTCTTTGGATTCAATTTCGTTGACAAAGTCCTCATAAGAATAGTTCTACCAACATACCTTTGTCTAGAAGAAAAATGTGAAGAGATTATACCCCAAAGTATAAAATCAAGAATGTTGTACTCATAGCAATAATAGGCATCTGAATCAATATTCAAAATATGTGACTCACCATACTCGAATGGTTGAATGCCCTCATGAAGCTATGTGACACATGTCGAGTCCCTTTCAAGACCCAACTAAAAAAAAATTCGTTTTCAAACAAGTTTCATTCTCAACAAATCTCAGCACTACTTTTCAGTGCCTTATCCATTAAAAAACAAACTAGGTTTTCATCAAAATCCATTTTCTCACACTTTTTCCAAATGGTCAAAACAGGCCAAGTTGCCTCAGGAATCAATCTGGGAAACTGGTCAAACAACCTCCAAGAGACATCAAAACTTGCAAGCATATAGTGATTTGACCCAAAAGTATAGTGCAACAAACAGCTCAAAGAAACAGATCACGAGGAACCGGATATTAATCATCAAAGTTTCCCAACTGAACCTTCCTGAAACAACAGTTGTTCTACACCAATTAAAATTGATCCAACTTTCAATTTGTAAAAATAGTGAATCAACTCTTGGTGAGCTGCCATAATACATGAAAGTTCATTTAAGTAACTTGAGTACGTGTGCAAAAGGAATTTTCTTGAAACATCATTGATCAAAAGTTATTAACGATCAAAGTTGGCCTCTCAGAAAAGTTGTCAGGAATGCAGATGTGAAACTGAACAAACTGCATTCGGTTTTGATTTGCTAAAAATAGCAAATCAGATTATGAAGTTTTGAGAACGGACATGTGAGATCATTTTGATATGGGGAATATGGAAAAATAGTCATTTTGACTTGATAGTGAATTGGTTGCAAAAACCAAGCTCAAACAGGAAGCTGTTTCGCAAAACTAAACATCTACAAACAACAAAATAGTGTGAAAAACTCTCCAGCTTCACTTTTTGAAACTCTGTCAAAACATATCATGGGAAGCTAAAATTTGACATGCCTACTCACATAGGTCAATTGAGTATGTCTACAAATGGTTTATGTATGAAAATCAACAGGCTTTAAAGTACAAGCCTCAAAAGTGGGTCAGTCAGAACTGATTCTCTAGGTGCACTTCTGAAAGTGCAGAAGCAATTTTTTTGAAATAGGCATCTCAAATTTGAAAAATTTGAGAGTGCCATCAAAATCCATAGTTGGCACCAAGAACCTTGGGCAGACCCATGGTGGAGCATGTCGTTGTTCCTTCCATTGTTAAGGACAGTGTAGAGGTGGATACGATGAAGTCGATTGGCTCACTCACCTTGACCATTTTACAGTGTGTGAGTCCTCTAGTAGAGCCTAGTGTGGAGGAGACGTGTAGGCCCCGAGCTGCACCCCACCATTTTGGTGGTTGTGGTGTTGTTTGCACATATGAATATCAGGGTGCTCGTGATGTAGCTACATAGCCTACGTCAATTGCAGAGGCGATGGATTTCATAGATGATATTTTGAATGATACATTCGGCATTGACACTCGGGTAAAATTTAGCAAGCTATTTTAATGTTGTTTATTAAAATATATTTTGAAATTTAAGAATAACTAAATTAGTAGAATTTTGATATGATGAAATTCCAGGGTCACACTGCTCATGAGGGATGCTCTATTCCTATAGACCCTTATACATTCTCGACGATGAGTCCACAGGTATGCAACTAATATTAAAGATATTATTATTGCATTTGAACAGTTGAATGTTATATTTGAATGTTTGTCTCATAACATGCTTCGGATTTCAAACAGTTCCCTGGTGCACCTTCTCCCTCCACACCTCGCGATTCATATCCTCAAACAACATACACTCAGGTAGCCTTTATTCATTAATAGGGTTGTAAATCTATGTTAGCTAGTTTTCATAATTTTGCGTATATACAAATATAAAAAATTGATGAGAAACACAAACATTGCATTCAAGTATTCCTTGATCATGTCACATTATGTTCTCCTATATCAACATGATACTTGAGATATTGTTTCAATTGCAGTTGTTGACAAGAGATAGCCCTGGTGATGTTGGTGGCACGATGGACCATGGAGTTGCTGCAGCAATAGCCAGTTCTGATCCATTGAGAGAGGTATGGAATAGATTAGTTGATTTGACATTATATTTTCTCTTTTATGGTCTATTATAGAAAAATTTCACGATAATTTTATGTATTTTAATTTCTATCTTCATGATTGCTACAAGTGGTTGTCACTCCAGATTGTGGACATGGTGATCTTTAAATGTGCATGATGACTATATGTATGTGACAAGTGATTATATTTTGTTATATGCCATTCCATAATTCAATTTCTATGTTTTAACATCTTTACTTTTAATTGTATCAGTTGAAGGTCCAAAGTGAAGAGAGGAGGAATAGCAGGCGTGTTCGAAAGACAAGACAAGCAACAGTCACTCCATCTAGCCGAATTTCGAAGGTAGCACGGGATCTATTTCCTTCCCCTAGAGGGAAATGACTATGTATTAGTGTTGTTTGTTGTATGCCTATGTGGCATTTTGGAACATATGTTTTGTACTATTAATATATATACATGATATTTTATGTCCAAATGGCTCCTTTGTACTAAGCCTATATGGTTTTTTTGGATATATTTATATACTTTTATCAATATATATCATTGTATAGCCTTTCGGATTTTTGATTAAGGAAACTCTTATTTTGCTACTGCCATTCTTGAATGATGTTATCATATGTATTGTGTAAGTTTTATGCTTGAATGTTGTAGGCATGGATTTTGTTTACATCTAATGCTTACTTAATTACTATCAAATGCTCAATAAGCCCCATCTAAAGCGTATTGTATAAATAAGCTCCATTCGTGATGGTTTGTATCCTATGGAATGCTTTAATTACTTGCGCCTCACCGTTGCAAAGGCAAGGAGGCTCAAACCCAATCAGTCTGACAACTTGCCTTCAAGGTGCTCTTAACAAGATTAATACAACCTATTTTGAGCAATCTGCACAACCTCAAAGCCCCATCAAACCAAACTCTTCATTCAAAACCTTACCCAACAATCCACCCTTGTAGCACTCTGAAGCAGAGCCAAGGTGGAGAAGACTCACAACAATGGAAATGTCAATTCTCAATCAAGAACTCTTCTTCATAATGATTCAACCTAATAGGCATCAACCCACCCTCAAGGGTCTCAACTCCTCAAACTTGCAAATGAACAACAAGACTCCACCAAGGCCCTACAAAGACCATCAACATTCATACAATGACAATTGAATCAATCAACAACAATCCCTAAGTTAGATTCATCAAGTTTTCCAAAACTCACATTTGTGACTGGTTATTCTTGTAGTACTCAAAATTCAGTTTAGCCAGATTTCTCCCAACCTTTCCAAAACACTAGACAATTACAAGATGGATTGAGATACCCTTTTTAGGGCTACACAACATACCAAAGAAATAGTGGTCTCTCTTTTAGACTAAAATAGACTTTCATCACACCTACTTCAATTTTCGCTTCATAATTAGCCCTTTTTTTCCAAAGGGACCACCCTTCCAACTTTAGGTATCTATCCAAATGCCTTGGAGATTCTTATTTCATGGTTCTAAACCTCAAATTTTTTCATTAGTTTGTGTCTATAGAGCCTCTAACTCACAAAACCCAAGAAACCCTCCTAAACCTTCACAAAATCAAGGGTTTTAAAGAAACATACAACTCGAGACCTCTCTCAACACTTCCAAATCCCCAAACACCTCAAAATACTTCTGCACAGACTCATCAGACCCTCACATAACCCTTGCAATCATTAATTCTTAAAAACCTCTCTTTGGTTCCTCACTTCCGTGTTGGAAAACCCTTGTTCAGTCTTAGAACAGTCACAAAACACCACATAATTATGACTCCTTATTCCAAAATGAGTTGACACACTTATTATAACATTTTTTCAATCAATCTAGTGAGATATAGCAGCAAACAACAGGTGGATTTATTGTTACATCATAAATTTCCCCTCAAACCCTTGATTCAGCAACACTGGGACAATCATTGTTTGTGTTGGTTCTCTCTATAGACAAAGAGTTAAGACACAAAATAAAAAATAAATGAATTAGAAAACATATAGACACATCCTCTAAAATTCTTAGACAATGAACAACCTGTATGTGCCCGTACAACACTCAAAAAGATCAAGAAAACAATATTTTTCTAGAAAATTGCTCAAAACTATGGTGTTTATTGTGTAAAATTGTTACAAAACTTCTTCCACTCTCTCATTCGAGCCTTGGTAAGGACTTTTAAAGAATTTTCCAACAACCATCTTCTCCCCAATGCCCATAACCAACCTTGGGATTAGTTGGTCCCTTGATTACATTTTTTGTGTTAAAGTTGCTTTGTCAGCATTTTACAACTTATATGATTTCTAATTGACTTCTAAGACACAAAACACCATTTATTTGCATTATGCTTGATCTCTCAAAGCTTATTATACAAAATAAACCTAAAGACACTAACATTTCCCTATTGATGTATTCAAATAGAAAAAATCGATGATATGGTGTAGGTGCTCCTGCACCAAACTCAAAACCCGGTCCAAGCCTAATTTCTCTCAACCTTTCCAAAACACCTGACCATTTAAAGGTGGATTAAGATACCCTTTTCAAGGTTACACAACATATGCTAAAACCAATAGTAACTCTTTTGGACCAACATGAACTTTCAATACACCTCCCTCGCTCTAAGCTTCACAATTAGGCCTAATTTCTAAAGGAACCCCCTCACAAACTCACCTCCAAACTAAGGAAACTTGAAATAGTCTTAGGGATGCTCACCAAACTTAGGATTCTCCCAATTTAAGAGCCCCAAGAACTTGTTCTATTCCTCTACTCAAAAACCGTCCTAAAACTTCACAAAAAAAAGGGTTTTAAAGAAACTCATAACTCCATACCTCCCCCAATCCTTCCAAAGGTCCAAACACCCCACAATACCTCTACCCTAACTTAAAAGACACTCACAATCCCATTCCTTTCAGTATTTCTCAAATTCAGCACTTGAGTTCCTTACTTTCATCGTGGAAACACCCCTGAACGACATTAGAACTTCATAGCCCACTGAGTTTATTCATTCTCTCGGCCTCCAAAGTATTCATACACCAAACTTATCATAGTAGAAGCCAATCCACCAAGAAATAGGGTCAGAATAGTAGGTGGATTGTATAATGTGTCATGGTGTTGCCCTTAAAACCCCTAACACAAAAAATAGAGCAGTAACCAAGTTTGTTGATCCCACACACACCAACGGTGGATTTAAACCTTCAAAACAGATGCAAAGAGAGTAAAAACATATGAAATCAAGTATCCAAAGCCTCAAATCATGATAGAATTGTATGGCCTGTGCAAGGTACAAAAAATTCAGGAAAACAAAGAAAACCAGTGATCAACATTTTCAAGTATATTTTATTATTAGAAATTGAACACAATCAGCCACCCTTTGTTAGACTTCTAAGATGGAAATTTTCCAATTTTTCTCTTAGTTACCATTCATTCACAACTTTAGTTTGTAAATACCACCTAACTGACCTATTAAGCCTTTTAAATACAATTGCAAGGTATTTACATAGCATATAGAAATATAGAGAGAAAATACAATAAATATTTTAACTAATGAATTGTAAAAAATAGATTTTTGTAGTTTATATTCATGTCATTGATTATATTGCATTGCACATATTTCAAAGTCAAAGCATCACTTCACTTTGCATAACTAATAAGTAGATGCTGATAGATTCCAAAAAATTAATTACAATATAGTCTGAACAAAGTCAACCTAAGTAGTTATGCAATTTCTTCACATTGCATAACTAATAACTAGGAACAGTTGCCAATTGCATTTTCTTATCATGGCATTCTATGAGACCAAATTTCTTTGAGATATTTTTTCAAATAGTTCCCTACCTTGTCTATGTTACCATATTTTTCATACATGTCTACCAAAGCATCTTCTCAAATAGTTCACTGCCTTGTTGCTATGGCTAAAAGCCTAAAACAAGTGATTTTGAACAAGCTATGGATGCTTCGAAAAATATATCAAAAGCATAATAGTAAGCAATAGCATAGAGAAGGTAGTGAACTGTTTGAAAAAGTGCATCAAAAAAATTGCTTTGAAATGATAAATTTAGTTGTGCTTTCACTCTTCTTTAACATTGTATATCTACTCCTTTTTATAACAAGAGATAAAAACTATCTATTTTGAAATTGAAAGGCATTTCCATAGCATAGAGATATAGAGAGCAAATAAAATAAAGAATTTAACTAATGAAATGTCGAAAATAGATTTTTGTAGTTTGTATTCATGCAATGCACATCTTTCAAACTCAAAGCATCACTTCACATTGTATAACAAATAACTAGATGTTGATAGATGACAAAATTTCAATTACAATATAGCTTTTTACAAAGTCAACCTAAGTAGTTATGCAATTACTTCACATTGCATAACTAATAACTAGGAGCAGCTGCCAATTGCTTTAGCTTGTCATGGCATTCCATGAGACCACATTTCTTTGAAGCATTTTTTCAAATAGTTCATTCCCTTCTTTCTATGGCTAAAAGCCTAAAACAAATGCTTTCGAACAAGCTATGGATGCTTGGAAAAAATCTATGAAAGCATAATAGTAAGCAATAGCATAGACAAGCCATTTAAAGTTTTGAAAAATTGCCTCAAAGAAAATTGGTCTCATGGTGATGGAATGCTATGACAAGCCAGAGACAAGGCAATGAATTGTTTGATAATATGCCTCAACTACTTGCATTTGACAACTTTTTCCTCGAGTGAAAATTCGCCACCTTAGGAAAAAGACTCTGAGATAGAGAAAACCAAGCAAGGTTATTGGAGAGGGTCCCAACATGATCCTATAGGATCAGATGAGAAGTTTCTAAGAGTCACGATGTCCGAGTAATAGCATGTTAAAGTTCGCAGCCATTTTGCACTTTGGACACTTAAGGGATCGATCCAGTTGAATGTAGCCCAGAGCGATTTTGCATGTTTGGGTGCGAAAGAGGATTGTGCATAGCGTAAAAATACCCACCCGAATATGTTGGAATAGTTTTTTTGGTAACACGAGCTAGAAAACAAAAGTTACACCACTTTGCAACTTTCAACTACTTGCATTTGACAACCTTTTTCCCAGAGTGAAAATTCACCAACATAGGAAAATTCCTTTGAGATAGAAAAAATTGAGAGAGGTTATTGTAGATGGGCCCAACATGATCCTCTAAGATTAGACGAGAAGTTTCTAAGTGTTACGGTGTCCGAGTAATAGCAAGCTGAATTTTGCAGCCATTTTGCACTTTGGACCCTTAATGGATCGATCTAGTTGAACGTAGCTCGAAGTGATTCCGCATGTTTAGATGCAAAAGAGGACCATGCCTAGCATAAATGTACCCACCCGGATGCATTGGAATAGTTTTTTTGGTCACACAAGCTGCAGAATGAAAGTTGCACCACTTTGCAACTTTCAACTACTTGCATTTGACAATTTTTTCCTCGAGTGAAAATTCGCCACCATAGGAAAAAGCCTCTGAGATAGCAAAAACCGAGAAAGGTTATTGTAGAGGGGCCCAACATGATCCCATAGGATTAGACAAGAATTTTCTAAGCGTCACGGTGTCTGATTAATAGAATGTTGAAGTTCGCAGCCATTTTGCACTTTGGACCCTTAAGGGATCGATCCGGTTGAACGTAGCTCGAAGCGATTCTGCGTGTTTGGCTGTGAAAGAGGATCGTGCCTAGCATAAACATACCCACCCAAATGTGTTGGAATAGTCTATTTCATCACATGAGCTACAAAATGAAAGTTGTAGCACTTTGCAACTTTCAACTACTTGCATTTGACAACTTTTTCCCCGAGTAAAAATTCGCCAGCATAGGAAAATGCCTCTGAGATAGCGAAAACCAAGAGAGGTTATTGTAGATGGGCCCAATGTGATCTTGTAGGATCAGATGAGAATTTTCCAAGCATCACAGTATCCGAGTAATAGCATGTTGAATTTTGCAGTCATTTTGCACTTTGGACCCTTAAGGGATTGATCCAGTTGAACGTAGCTTGGAGTGATTTTGCATGTTTGGGTGAAAACGAGGACTGTGCCTAGCATAAGAGTACCCACCTAGATGTGTTGGAATAGTTTTTTTGGTCACACGAGCTGCAGAACGAAATTTGCACCACTTTGCAACTTTCAACTACTTGCATTTGACAACTTTTTCCCCGAGTGAAAATTCACCAGCACAAGAAAATGCCTTCAAGATAGCAAAAATTGAGAGAGGTTATTGTAGATAGGCCAAGCTTCATCTTTTAGGATCAGACAAGAATTTTATAAGTGTCACGATGTCTGAGTAATAGCATGTTGAATTTTTCAGCCATTTTGCATTTTGGACCCTTAAGGGATCGATCTGGTTGAACGTAGCTCAGAGCAATTCCTTGTGTTAAGGTATGTAGACGGTCATCATTTCATGAAAGGAAAATAGATTTAAATTAATTTTATTCATTAAGACAAGCATCATGAATGTATGAACACAAGGGAACTGTGAAGGGTCACTATACATGGCAATGTGCAAATGAAAAGGACATATTAGAAATGAGTAGTGATCAGTTGTTAAGTACGATGAGTGTATGATTATAAAGTTCTTGAAAATCAAATTCACTCACCACAGTCAATATCCTATGACTATCAAGTCTATGTTAGTCAGTGTCTCAAGACTCCAAGAGCTATGGTTGTGTATGCAGCAATAGGTCCTTATGAATGTGGAGTCTTCAATTAACTCTTTAAATGTAAACCATGAAGCATTACAACTAATTTTAAATGTAATATACACATTTAATTGAGGCATATATTAAGGAATATACACATTTGCATGTATTAATTTCTCATGATTTTAATATATCAAAAAATACAGTGTCAATGACAAAAATTACAATAGTGATGGAAGAACATCTTGAAAATCTTCCCATTTGTCAATACTTGTAGCAATACATGCAGGGAAATAATCCTCCCATTTCCAACACAAATCATGAAATATATTGTACTTGAGAAAAGGACAAAAGAAGTTGCTGCCTAGTTTCATCTTTCTATTCCACCTTAGCCGGCCCAACTATTTGCATTCCAAAATGGTTCAAAACATGTACATCCCTTGCTCCCTATGAAACAGATGGGTAGTAGCCTCTCTATGGATGTGTAGTATCATAGGAATTTGGTCCACAAAAAACCTACAAAATCCTCTCAATATTAGACATAGACTCACATAAAAATCATTAAAAGAGAAATAACTAAATAATGTAAGTCATACGGCTGACGAGACCTACTATCACCTTCATGCATGTTAGATAAGGAGGTCGATTGAAGGCCCTACAATGGTGATGTGCCCTTTCACTACTTTATCATCTCTTGATGACCCTACGTATAAATTTCAAATATATCATTGAGAGGCTTAACATAAAATGTGTAGCATATAAGAATCCGATAAATCTAGGAGATGGAAAAGAAAGAGAAGATTGACAACCAGAAAATGCACCAGTAACCGATGTTTCTCATACCACTGAACAATTGCACCAGCAACTAATGTTGTTCTTTTCTTATATACTTTGACAAACTTTAGTATTACCTACAATCACAATTAGAAAAGAATCAATGACAATCGTAAATGCATATGACATCAAATCGTAATCGTGAAAAAGCCTTATTGCAAGGTGTTGGTCCAAAAGAGTGATCAATAACATGGCTTTAAAAATTCAATATGCATACTTACAAATCAATCCAGGGAACCATCTAGGTCTTCTCTAGTCTTTATTGTGTCGAGTATTGCCTCGTGGTCATACTCACGCACTTTCCACAAGTTCTTGTTTGTAGGTCTACCCTTATAGTTGATCAAATGAGCGTTGGTGGCAATGACAAGGTTCGAATAGTGAATAATTTTCCGATGCATGTCGAAGTCCTCAAACAACCAAACTGCAACATTCTTAACTGGATACCTTCAAAGCCATGTTCTAGTAACAACCACCGAACCTATAGGATATTCTATGTTTTCTCCATCTATAACTGGGGACTCCGATTTATTTTTGGCCTCAATACAATGGAATAGGTAATAATCAGTACCCTCTTCATTGTCTTCATCTGTAATCACCACATAAACGTTCCCTGCATTGATATGTTCATCTTGTTAGATTTATTTACTAAGCAACATAATAAAACTTGTAAGTAAGATATATTACCTGGTTCTAGTAGGTCTGATACATTATCAAAGTCAATGGATGATTGCATCTTCATGATTTGTAGAGCCGCCAGGAGCTGATAAGTGTCAAGTGGGGTTAGACTTCTTACAGACCATTCGTCAACCCACTCAGTTGACTCACAATAATTCCATGATTGAAGTGTACATGCATAACAAAATCATGCCATCTTTCTTGTATGGATGGTCCATGTACCTACATTGGAGCTTCTAAAAGAGTGTAGCTCACTCGATCCTATTAGTATACAACAATCTTCATATTTTGCAATGTTAGTATCATCTACTAAATCAAAAAATCTACGAACTAAAGAATTTCCTTCACTACCTAAACCCATTAAACCATTGCACCACTGGACAATTGATCTTGCATCTGTCAACTTTACACTGTTTGTGTACTTTAACTCTTCTCATGCTAGGGATCTTTTGATACATGTACTTGCTCCATCATGCTTCCCCTTTCCATGCCCGGCCTATGAGAAGTTCCACATATGCTCAACACCACTAATTCTATGCATCTTGCTCAACCAGTAAAACATTTTGGCGTTCTTGAATTGTGATGTACAATTATCTGACCATATGATATGCTGACTAAATGATATGCCCCTGCTAGCCAGATTGGCATAGAACATATGAAAGCAACCTTGAACAAACTCTGTAGAATGTGTGCAATCATCACTGATGTAAAAGTGATACTCCCTCAATACTTTCCTATTTTCCTCTATACTATCATTTGCATGAATGAATGCTATATGTACAAATATAGCAACTTGCATGGATTTTTAGTACTGTGATTGCACCTCGTTCTGTGGTTGTAGTGTGTAGTTCTCAGCGAAGTCAACAACTGAAACAATATGACGAAGTGAAAATGTGTCCTTGCATGACTTGAACTGTGATTCCAACCATTGTGCTCTGTGTGTATACGTTGCATAATCATAAACCACCCGATCATGAAAAATTCCCATAAGTTGATACACTGGAATCTTATCACTGACCAATTCACACTTCTTTTCTTCTTTCCCATCTTTTAGATTGTATGCCACTGTTGTACATTTGCCAAATTCCAAAATTTTGTCTCCAATTGTGTGTGTACTAGCCATGTGTTGGGAGATTGGAAAATGTTGCATGCCACCACAATGACCACATGTGCCATCCAAACATGATTTTTTATATAAAAAATTGACCACCCTCTCTTTCACATAAAATGGAAGACCAAAATTTCCTTGACGATTTAGGTGGAGGCATTATGTTACATTCCTGCAAAACATTGTCAGTATGCATATCTATACATATATGTCGATAAACATCATAATGGTTAGAAAACTCAATATGAATCCTACGATAACAAGTAGTGTGTGTGTGATTTATTTTGACATAAAAAAGCTTTAGCATTTCAAAATACCTTTGACATATTTTAATTTCAGGAAACTTTTGTACAAAATCAGCAAAAAATTGGGTTTGAGTGGTATCCAAATAATGCATTGGATGTGACTCACGATTTATACTACCAATTCTCCTTCTTACAACATCTCTTTGATTAGGAGAGGTCCTAGTGTTATCCTTCCAATAATTCACAATTAAATATCTCAAGCCTTGAGCAATTCTTGTGTCTTTCTGTGGCAGTCTACCTGAAAATGCCCATAACTCATTGCTATTTGGATCATCCACTCTTTCACGCCTTCCTTTGGCTCTCATTAGAGATCATCTACTTATTTTCAGAGACTTACTTGCCTTGTTGTCATCACACGTCGTGTCGCACAACTATCCTTCATGCGTGAGATGGAACCCACGCTCTCATATACACTCATCAAGTTCTTTACAATGGAATTTTCACTTGAATCATTCAAAACTCTTAGCCCAAGAGCCTTCATGGTGGGCCTAAATTTGAGTTGCCTCATCATTTCAACAAATAGTTGACATCTTCCACCCTCACTTAGCTTCGCAAAAAATAAAATCCATATCCTTTCTGCATATCTTTGACATGTACATTTTGGAATCTTATTAGGCATCCATTTCAAAACATTGGAATCAATATCAATCAAAAATGTAGGTTTTCTATGCAAAACTCTAGGAGGATTTCTCAAATGTAAATTTGTGTCAATATTGGAAAGGTCAACAACATCGGGGATAGATCGTGTATCTTCAATTGGAGGTGCAATTGATGACATATCTTGAGATTGACATGTAAAAGATGTTGTATATCCAACTTCAAATGTCGCTTGTGGAGTTCCTTCAAATAGAGATGTGTTTGCTGATGTACTTTCAAACACAATGTTTCTAATGGTGTGTCTTCAATTGGAGATATGATTTATGATGTACCTGGAAAACCACATGTTGTTGTCAATGTGTCTTCAACTGGAGATTTGCATTGAGCTTCACCTATGGTTGATGATGTGCCCCCAACTTCTGTATCCATTCTTGTCCTTCCACAAACTTTCCTCATTTGTGCCCTTTGTTTTGCCAATTTGACATCTCTCTTAGATTGCATAGGACTTGTGGTTGTATGGGCTGCAATTCCTTTGCTTCACAAGCTACATTTTTTTATTCTCTTCTCCTTGCATTTTTAACTGCACGTTCTTCTGGTGTTAGAGGCTTTGGTCATTTCCTCAGCATGACCTTGAATGCTACATGTGCACAAACACACATATAACAAAAGTAAGTAATGCATTTTACAAAAAAATTGATGCAAAGAGGGGTGGAAACCATTCAATACAACAAATCAATGAGAATCACAAACCTAGGGTATAAATTGTTGCCACCTAAATGAAAACTAGAGACTCTTGTGTTTATTTTTCTCAAAACCAAATTTTTGATTGTCAACAAAGTCATGAAGAATATGGATTCAAAGAAGGGTTTGTGATGCTATATCTTATCATTATTCACTATTTCTTTGGCAATGAGGTTTTCCAAATTAGATGAAAATAAAAGTTTTCCAAATTAGTTGAAAAAAGAATGAAATACAATGAATTCCACTAGCCATGCTGGAAATGGACTACTATAAGCAATGCAAATAGAATTCATAAGTAAATTTATGTTAAGTAAATGTCATGTTTTTATTTTTTTTGTTCTTCAAACTCATAAAAATTGAATTTTTTATGCAAATCTAAAAATTGAACTTTTTTATGCAAATCCCATCTAATTCAATGTTGAATTCTAAGTCCAATTGTTATGATTAATAAAATCATTAAGGAAATTTAGTTTATATTGTCAAAAACAAACAAATATACTAAATACAAACATTTCAATTTACCAAAATGAATATATTACCTCAAATAATGTAAAATGATGTAGAAACTTCAAAATATCTTCTTCTACATTGTCTACCATGCAGATTGGTGGTAAAAAGGTGATGGATCAAGCATAGATTGGTACAATATGAAGTCAACTGCAAAAAAAAAGGCGTTTCTGACTCGGATAAAGCTCTGAACTAGACAAACACAGGAGAATGTGGGCCTGAATCACGGGGTCAACCCTTATTTTTACCATTTCAAGGTAAAACCCATTTGGCGTTCACCAAATATGTTCCTCTGAAAAGGAGAGACTTCAGAGAGAGGGAGACACACAAAGTGGGAGAGAGATAGAGGGAGTGAGAGAGAGAGGGAGTGGGAGAGAGAGAGAGGGGGAGGGAGAGGGTGTGGGAGGGAGAAACCTAAGAGAGAGAGGCTGGGAGGGAGACAATGAGAGAAGGAGAGGGAGTCAAAGTGGGAGAGAGGGGGTGGGAAGGAGAAACCTAAGAAAGTAGGGTGGGAGGTAAGTGAGGCCTGACAGAGAGGGATTGTGAGATAAGTGAGGCTTAATCCCTCAACCCTCAACCCTTAACCCTTAAACCCTAATCCATAGAGACAGAGAGAGAGAGTGAGAGAGGAGGGAGGGAGAGGGGGTGGGAGGGAGACACCGAGAGAGAAGGAGAGGGAGACAAAGTGGGAGAGAGGGGGTGGGAAGGAGATACCTAAGAGAGTAGGAGAGAGAGGGAGTGAGAGATAGAGGGATGGGAGAGATACAAGGAGTGAGAGAGAGAGACTTGAGAGATAGAGAGGGGGTGGGAGGGAGAGGGAGTACTCAGGGGAGAGGGAGTACTCAAGATAGAGGGATTCAAGAGAGATGGAGGGGGTGGGGGGAGATACATGAGATAGAGGGAGAGAGAGAGAGTGGGAGGGAGATATCTGAGAGAGGGAGAGAGAGAGGGAGAAAGATAGAGTGGGAGAGAGTGAGAGAGAGGGAGTGGGAGAGAGAGGGAATGGGAGAGAGATAGAGGGAGTGAGTGAGTGACATACCTAAGAGAGGGATTAGGGTAGAGAGTTTAATTGGGTTTAAGGTTTTAAGTGTTGAAGGATTAGGGTTGAGGTTATTGGGTTGAGGGTAGAGGGTAGAGGGTTTAAGGGTTTAGGATTTAAGGGTTGAGGGTTGAGGGTTTAGGATATAGGGTTGAGTGTTTAAGGTTTTAAGGGTTGAGGGTATAGGGTTGAGGTATTAGGGAAGAGAAGGTGGGATGTATGGAGGGAGAGATGGAGGGAGAAGTGATATAGAGATAAGGAGAGAAGAGGAGGGAGGGACAAAGATAGATGAGGGTTGAGGATCCAATCTATAGAGTAGACGGTTGAGAATTGAAGGTATAGGGTTGAGGACCTATAGGGTTGATGGTTTAAGGTATTGGTTTGAGGGTATAGGGTTTAAGGGAGATGGGAGAGAGATAGATGGATTGAGTGAGTGAGAGAGAGACCTGAGAGAGGGAGAGGGGGTGGGATGGAGAGACTTGAAAGAGAGAAAGAGGGAGGGAGTGGGAGAGAGATAGAGGGAAGGAGGGTTAAGGGTAGAGGGGAGAGAGATATAGTGAGTGAGTGAGTGTGTGAGAAAGAGATACCTAAGAGAGGGAGAGGGGGAGAGGGCGTAGGAGGGAGAGTCTTGAGAGAGAGAGAGGGAGTGGGAGAGAGATAGAGGGTAGAGGGTCAAGGGTAGATGGTTAAGGGTAGAGGGTGGAGGTTTTAAGGGTTTAGGTATAACAGAGTCAACCAACAAAAATCTGATTAGGTTAATAAAGTGCATCGAGTTAGAACACTGAAAAGAATGGCACAAGCATTTGCAAACTTCTTTATGGGCTAATAGGATTACACCTAAGAAAATCCTAAAGACCTCTCCTTATGAATTAGTGTATGGGAAATAGGTGGTTTTACCCATTTCCATAGAAATTTTGGCACTGCAACTGTTGAATGCTTTAGAAATTGAGGAAAGCAGCAAAATGGAAGTAAGATTGGCAAAAAATTTGAACCTCGAAGAAAAAAGAGAAACCATGTATGATGCCATGATCGAGTGCCAACAAATAGTCAAGCAATGGTTTGATAAAAAGACCTCCAGCCCAGAGTTCAAAGAGGGAAGCCTTGTGCTAAAGTATAATGAACATGCTACAAAACCAGGGCAACATGCTAAATTTGACTCACTATGGAGGGGCCCTTTCCGAATCCATGCATGCAAAGAAAGAAATGCATACAAGCTAGAGGATATGAATGAAAATTCTTTGGATATACCAATAAACGATATTCATCTAAAGTTGTTCTATTAAAGTACGCAAGTTTTTTAAAAATTTTACAGTTTGTACCATATGTGAATTTTTTGTAAGATACATTATTTGTGTGAATAAAGCCATGAGAGTAACACAGGAATAGAAAAAAGTATTATATTTGTATTCATTAAAAATATTTACACTATAATACGCATATCAAGCTTGAGGCTCCAATAGAAGTTTGAAGCCTTCTTGTACAAACCCAAAAAGAGATACATTTCAAAAATTAAAAAAGGAGGTGACACAAAATAGCAATGGAATTAAAGCCTCTATCCATCGCAAACAATCAAAATGTTGCTTCTTCAGGTTTTCTTCAACAAGGCAATAAGGGGTTAATAACATAACACAACACACGCACGAACACCATGGCACATACCTCAATCCTCAACACCATGGCTATACACCAAGACCCAAAATGATTCTTCTAGTTGAGCCCAAGAATATGCTCCACTTTATATTCCCTCAGCAGAAAGGAGGTCATGGGTTGAGACAGTGAGCGATGCATCTCCAAGTCCATAGTGCAGAAGTCCATTAGAAAGGGTAGCCAAGGCATGGCTTCCCCAAAATTGACATACCTACGAATATTCATGGCAGATGGAGTACCTCCACCAGGGATAACTACTTGAACAATCTCCCCAAGCCCGTCTAAGTATGTCAAAAGGAACATAGCATGACACAGTTTGATAATCAAGGCTTGGAGATGTCTAAATCCAGCAAGGAGGCCACGAACCGGGAGATAACATTGAAGTTGCACCACAACTAGTTCTTGTCCTTCATGTAATCCTTCCCAAGCACCCATTTGAATGCCACAACATCGAACAAATCATTTTTCCCTACTAGGCGTTTAATTCTATCACTACAGACTTTACCTATGAAGGAATTTTGTAGCTTTCAGCTCAAGATTTGAATGAGAGTACCTAGGCCAGACATGATAGCACCAAGCAAGCTAAAGGCTATCGAAACGAAAATTACAAAGAGAGAAGAGCTTACTAACTCAAAAGATAATTCAGTGAGTTTTTTCGCTAAAGTTGATATTGATATTTATACAAAAAGTGCGTTGGCAAGCTCGTCGAATAGAAAATCTATTTCCTGTCAGACGATAACGAAAAATATATCAAGGAAAAAGGAGGTGAGGTATGAATCGTACGAAGGATCTAAAACCAAGCCTTGAGAAATTAATTCAAGTGTTGAAAGTAAATGCTCGTGTGTACCAATTGTTGCCATGTTTATGTCAGCGTCATCAACGCCAACTTGCTTACTTATGCGAAAAGACATTTCTTAAAGCACTAAACTCTACCAAATTAAATGTAAATGTCTTTTTGAAGTAATTTTCATCACTCAAAGCACACTTTCCATTGCTCAAATCACACTTCCCATCACATAAGGCCTATTTGTGAAAAGGGTGGTGGGAGGAATGTACTAATTACATTCTCACAACAAAATTGGCATTCTCGAGGGATACAGATCCTACTCCACACGTATTGCTTGCTGGCAACACTTAGTGAGCTAATGGTAACAATAACGCCTTATTGCATGTACATGGAAGAAAATTAAATGCACACAAAAAGATTTTTTTTGCTAAGTATCAAAAACAACAAGCAACCGTTGCTCTAAAGAAGATTTTTGTAAATGGGTAAGTGTACCAATCTGTGACACAATTTAGGTGCCAAATTGAAAAAATAATCAAAAAAACCCCGAAATAAGGCCTTTGGTGCACGCCAAATGACTAGAAATCCATTTGGCACACGCCAAATGTCTTTCTAGACATAAAATGCAAAAGTCGGGTTTGGGACCCTCATTTTGTCTTAAACCCATGACTTGAGAAGGAAGATTTTAGGTCTGCAACTCGCACTCGCCAAATCTCCTCCATTCTTTGCATCCTTAGCTTACAATTTTCCATGAGAATGCCTCCAACACGTCGGAGAGGTTGAAGATTGCAAAGAGGTATGTATTTTTATTCTATTTATTTCGAATTTGATTTGGAATGCAACTTTAAGTAGATTTTTATAATGAAAATTTGTTCTAATTCTCAGGGAATGAATATCCACCTCAAAACATTGAGAATTCACAATCAACCCCTCATTAAGAGCCTCCTATACAAGAAAAACCCGAAACCCCTCCATCAATTCATAGGCATCCTCAAGGAATACAAGAAAATATTCAAAATCAAATTGAAAACAATAAAAGAGACATTCAACAATTAATTGCAAGATTAACCGAGCATGTTGAAACCCACCCTTATTGGATAGGGATTGTTGAATCTTTGAAGTCAATTTTAACTCATTTAGGAGAAATGAGCGAGCAAATGAATTTTTGGTCAACTAAGAGAGATGAGATGAGGCAATTTTATGCTAATGGTTTGTCATATGCAGATGTCAAAAAACTAAAAATTAGCAAAGTCGAGTTGTGTGCCCTATTTAAAGACCCAAAAACCAATGAACCTTTGTCCCATGCATGCAGGAGGTTCCCCATCCATTGGTGCCACCATGATTTAATTAGAAACAAATTTTGGGAGCGGTGGTGGATGGTATTTGACCAACCTCCATGCAATAACCATGAGGTGCCACAATAATTTTTGAGGAAACTTTATTGCGATTTTGTCCTCAATAAAATGCCAAACTATTTTGACATCTTAGACTTTCAGGGTAGAGGTGGGGGCTCCACACACGATAGACTTGTTGCACGATGTAATCCATAGTTGGCACCGAGAGCCTTGGGCAGACCCATGGTGGAGCATGTCGTTTTTCCTTCCATTGTTAAGGACAGTGTAGAGGTGGACACGATGAAGTTGATTGGCTCACTCACCCAGGCCATTTTACAACGGTGAAGGTTGCTATGGGCTACCTGGGTAATGATACGGTAACAGTTCAATGAGTAGGGACCCATATGTGTGAGTAATGATAATCCAAGGCTAATCATTGTATCAAGGGGATTCACTAGCAATCAATGATAGCATGAAATTGATGGGTGCTAAGTGTTACCCAAAATTATGAATAAATTAATTGAAAATATCACTAAGGTCACAAGGTGGTACAAGTAAGAAGCAACTTCTTCCTAGGTGGACAAACTTATAAGATATTGAAGTTGGAATCCACAAATTTATGGTAGTTTCAATACTTGTGGAAGCCTTGGGATGAAGGATGGACCCACGATGTAGTATGGGATACACCAAATCCCCTTACCAATTTTTAAATTATATACTTGGCCTTGTTGGGTTAAGGATGAACCTACGATGTAGTATGGGATGCACTGAATCCTCTTCCCATTTGTTCAATGGTGTAGAAGACCGAAAGAAAGGATAGGACCCATAATGTAATGCATAATGCATCAAAATTATTTTCTACATGGGATGCATTATGGACATGTGTTAGTTAGCCAATTTTATTGTTAGCCAATCACTATGTATGTGTGATGTGTTGGAGCTAGTCATCATGTATTTGTGATTAGTGCTAGAGCTAGTCACTATGTATTTGTGATATATGTTGAAGCCAATCACTAATGTAATTGTGATATGTGTATGAACCAATCACAATTGTACTTGTGATGTGTAAATGAGACAATCATTGTTGTACTTGTGATGTACATATGAGCTAATCACCATTATATTTGTGATCTATGTATGATCAAGTCATTGTTGTAATTGTGGTATATATGAGCTAGTTAGCTTGTGTATATAGAGGTATGCTCATGAGAATCCTTGTGTATGATCTTTAGGATTATGGTATGACATGCCCCTTGTGAATATTGTGAATGTTTGTACACTAATACTTCATAATGTTTGGAATGGACCCAACACTTGATGGAAAAAAATTATTATCATTATATTATATTTGGGTTATGTTAATAGCTTATGTTTAATGAATAGTCATGGTTTAAAGGTGAGCTCAAAGATCTCATGCAAGAGGAGAGAATGAATTCCCTCTCACATTATGGGGCATACTACGAAACCATAAATTCCCATGAGAGGATACATAAGCAAGGTCACCATGAACCCTTGAGGTTTAGGTCTGGGTCTAGGAATGACCCTAGTCATAGGAACTTAGCACTTTTGAGTGTAAGCATGTAATTTGTGACATTGATTTGTTCTCATCATGGTGAATGAAGAATTTTTCATTTAGCACTTCAAATTTTGATGAAAGATGCTTGGTCAATTAAGTTGGTAGTAATGCTAATTGAACTTGAAAAAGAAAAAAATGCCCGAGGGGCAAATTTTACATGATCTTATTTAAGAAAAAACCTCTTTGTGCCTATCATAGTTGTGACTTGAAAGCAACAATGTTAGCAATCCAAACATGGGTTTGCACAACTCCATTCTATCACCTGATGGTTGAGTAGCCTTTTTGTTGTCTTATGCATCTTGTCAAAAAGGACAACCCAAAACTTTCTTTCTACGAATACATTTTCTTTTGGCATATCAAAACTCAAAGGAAGGAATCTTATATAGCTAAATGAGTGCCAAATTTGGAACAACTTGTAAAAGTAAAAATATGTTGATGTATGTGAGGAAATGCATTTTTAATTTCCATTTTATCGAGGATTTCCATGAAGAGACATTCAACCTTCCACTACATAAGGTTACATTCTATTGTACATACCATTTGATTCACATATAGAACCTATCATATTGTTCATATATTATAATCAATTTTATGTTCTATATTCTTTCTATTCATAGCTATGTAAATTGTTATATTTTATTATTTTAATGTTATAATTGTATTTAACATATATTTGTTTTGTATATTAATTATTATATATATAAAATTTTGATTCTTTTTAGTTGAATATATTTTATAAATATTTTACTATTAACAAGGAAGGTTCTACTAAAAAAATTATAACAATAAATCTATTTTTAACCTTAAGTTGGTTAATAACTCATTAATCATCGAGTTATTGACATGATGCTATCTTGAATATGCAAATTTGAATCTCAACGAGGCTCTAAATACCAAAATATAATGTTACTTTTCTTTAAGTATAAAATTGGATAATTTTAATATATATTTGGCAATGGCTTTATTAGTGTTATTAATTAAATTTAAAGATTAAAGAATATTTCTATAAATGAAATAAATATACAAAAATGTTAATTAATCAATGTTATCTAGTTTAAGACTTAAGCATATTAAAAACATCATCAATAATACATAAATTGACATTCAACAATATAAATATGATTAAAAGAGAACAAATAACATCTTTAAAGAATTCAATTAAATCAACTTCATCTCATTTACATTAAATTTATTTTTAACCTTAAGTTGGTTAATAACTCATTAATCATCAAGTTATTGACATGATGCTATCTTGAATATGCAAATTTGAATCTCGATGAGGCTTTGATACCAAAATATAATGCTATTTTTCTCTGGGTATAAAATTGGATAATTTTAATATATATATATATATATATTTGGCAACATATTTATTAATGGTGTTGATTAAGTTTAAAGATTATAAATTATTTCTTTAAATTAGAAACAAAATCACAAAAATGTTAATTAATCAATGTTATCAAGTTTAAGAGCTAAGCATATTAAAACATCATCAATAATACATAAATTGACACTCAACAATATAAATATGATTAAAAGAGAAGAAAAAACATCTTTAAACAATTCAATTAAATCAACTTCATCTCATTTACATTAAATTTATTTTTAACCTTAAGTTGGTTAATAAATCATTAATCATTGAGTTATTGACATGATGTTATCTTGAATATGCAAATTTGAATCTCAGCAAGGCTTTGATACCAAAATATAATGTTACTTTTCTCTAAGTATAAAATTGGATAAATTTTATAATATATTTGGCAACGGATTTGATTAATGTTTTTAATTAAGTTTAAAGATTATAAGTTATTTTTATAAATTAGAAACAAATACACAAAATTGTTAATTAATCAATGGTATCTAGTTTAAGACTTAAGCATATTTAAAACATCACCAATAATACATAAAATGGCATTCAACAATATAGATATGATTAAAAAAGAAGAAATAACATCTTTAAAGAATTCAATTAAATCAACTCCATCTCATTTATAATTAAAAATATCTTGGAATTGAGTTTAGTACTTATATGCATCATAAGTCTTGGAAGGGTCATTCTCACCCTAAGAAGATATCAATGGTATTGACTCTTACTATGGCACACTTAGAGGACCTATGTAAAAACACAATTTGTGTCTATTCGCACAAAAAAGTGTGCCTACTCACACAAAGCCCTAACTAGGACAATCCCAAGTGTGCTTTGTACCCTGAGTCAGACACACTCTGTGTGCCCCTTCTCCAATGCCCATAGCCCAACCAAACCACTATATTCTTCCTTGAGTGTTCTCCATCCCCTTTCCAAGTCTCACATAAATGACTTATATAAACCTTAAGGGTTGGTTTTCAAACCATCACACCCTTTCACAAAGGTTGCCTTTAATTATTTAATATTATTTAGTGAACATAACTATTCCTCCCTTTTAAAAGAGTTTTCATATAAATATTCTTCGTTTATCTCCATTTTAACCAAAGAATCATATTATCCTTTTATTTTTCATCCTTTTTTAATGCTTTCATAGTTTTATTTTCACTTTGGAAAAAAAAGTTCATAACAAAAGTAACAATCAAATGGGTGCTTTGGTATCTAAGAGACACAAGTAACTGTTGTATCATCTTTGATAGTTGCAATTTGGTTTAGTTGTTGGTTATGTTGATTCAAATTTTGCGAGTGATTTGGACAAAAGGAGATCTACTTCAAGTCTCACATGCATGCAAAGAGGCAATTTGGTGAAAAGGTCTTTTGGGTGAGTTTGGAAAAGTGAAAGACAAATGCCCTTTTGTAAGACATGGTATTGATGGAGGTGGAGTAGCTAAGGTGAAGTTTGATTTCTTTTGGCTTGCAAAAAAAGTGACGAATGGGTATGGGCAAGTTTAAAATAAATTGCTATCAAGGTGGAGATTGTTGGATAATAATAACAATTAAAACAATAAAAAAAAAACTTATTTTATAAAAAAATAAAACAATAAAACAAAAATCTTATTTTATGAAAATCTATTTGTTCTTTAAGAAATAATTCATAATTTTCTTAAGAGAAAAAATATAGATTTTTCTAAGTTTGATAATGGTTGTTATCTTGAAGATATTATATATATTTGTAGCTTTTAATGGCAAATAATGTTATTGAATAGCAGCAATGTGAAAATTGTAATCAATCTCTTTGAACAATAAATATAGCATACTTACATCTAGATATTTCCTTGACATATCGTCAAAGTTTTACCACATAAATCTATTTTATTAAATTTTATTCTGTTATTTTATTTTTTTCATTATTTATATACAACTAACTTATACTGCAATATTATTTTAATTATGTGAATTTATATTTCTAACAACAATTAGATTTACAGATGCTAGACACTGTAGCAAGTGTTAGCTATGATATTTATAGCTGTCAGGTGAGGAGCCTGGCGAGAATAACATGGGGCAGCTGGGCGGCTGGAGATGGCATGAAGGGTCGTACTGGTCTGTGCCGAAAGACCTTTCAACATCCTAGAAATTAATTAATTCCAACGACAAACTAATAAAAATTTAAGAAGCTCCGAAATGGAACATAAAAGGCTATTGCTATTTTAGTTTCCATAGATGTGGATTCTTCTATTTGCACAGAAAGGATGTGTTAGAACAAGCAGAACAAATTGACGAAAAACCAAAAGAAAGTGAGAGGCTGGGAGATTCACATCATTTGTAATTAGCGTTGCCCGAATTTTTTAATATTATCGTTAAAGTCAGATGCGTTGATTATTATCGTAGTATACCATATATGTTAACAATTACATAAGCCAAACAGTGTAAGTTAAATTAGAAAATGTCAATGCTGAATAGCAAACTTTTTCCTTATGAAACCAAATTTACTGTCGCAATCAGCCAATCCAAATGAAAAATCCAGAATTTGGTAATTCCATAATCCAAGCAGGCTGTTACAGTGCATTGTTATGAGTTTCATGGAAATCTACTAATTTGTGAGTGTTGAAAGGAAAGGAACATGTACAACAAAACTGTTTTGAAGGGAAAGGAAAATGTACAACAAAACTCTAAATTTAGTAAGAGGATTAAAATGTTAAATGAATGCCTAATTATTTAAGTATTCCCCTATCTAATCTACGTCCAATGAAAATCCTATAATCACATGGACATCTTTCTTTGACCTTTCCGATGACATCACGTTTTACTCCACTAAACGCTCAAACCAGAGACCCAACTTATAATATGTAGCCAAGGCAATGCATTACAAACTGATTGTTTGTGCTTTGCAATGGGGAGTAGGATCCAGTTCTGGAAAATAAAAAAGAAAAACCCTGTGAGTGTCTACGAAATTTGACCTGCGAGCAAATAACTTTGGTTTTAGCCTTGGTTCAGCCAAGCCAAACGACAAATTATTTCTTGCAAATTGCGTTGTTTTATAAATTTCAAACTTACAGTTAAAAAGAGTATGGGTTAGATCAAAGGATATAATTTCTTTCATAAAGGTGAAGAGTAATGCGTGAAGAACCCGTGTAGATATTAAGATAAAGACTTCAACTAGTGGTGAAATGTAACCTCCTTAGGAATCATTTCTACGAAACTGTGATCATGTCTGTGTTTATGAGATTTTTTTCGGAACAATTCAAATGTGTTTTAAATATCAACAGGACATATGAGTTTGTTGTTTTGTTATTTGCTTCCTGTGAGGCTCTTTTGAGTTTAAGATCCGTTTTTCAATAATTTTTTTGTTTATGTTTTATTTTGATGTACAAAATTTCTGATTTATAATTCTGAAGAGGTGAAACAATTTCAATGCAATTTAAAAATAAGTATATTTACATGGACAGGAGCATAAACACGTTAGAGACCAAACACATACTTTTTCTTGAATTTTGCCATTCCATGGTGATTTTGCTGTGTGATCTTAAGAATTCATTTTTTATCAGTTATGTTTCCTATATGTAAGTTTACAACATGGGATGGCCACCAATATTGCCACACTATTGATGATGTCAATACCCCAGTCAAAGGTCCAACCTAATAGAAGAGGGAACATCTGAAATATTCTCTCTCAATTTTTTTGATTTTTAAATCAAACATTTACAAAAGAGTCAATCACCCGTTAAGGTTAGCATAACCAAAACATACATGAAAGAACTCTAACCAAGAATGCGCCCTTAAACCACTTAAGGAGTAGGGGCGAGCATATGGTCAGAGGATCCTTAGGATCTACTAAATCAACAAGTACGAGATTATATTGAAAGAGAAATATTAAACTCAACACCAAGGATGTGCAATCAAGATCCCTTTGCAGGCGAGGTGCTAACATATGGTGGAGTACTACTGCTGAATTGAAATAACAATAAGGCGGATAACCAGCCAATGAACTTTCCACACTACCACCAAACAGTGGGGGGAAAAGATTACAACATTGAGACTTTTTCTGCTACGGCAGACATCCACTGAAACGTGGGAATTCTCCACTTGAAGTGGGTATGAAGAGGTTACAAACAAATTGTCCTCACTAGCGGTAAACCATCCAGGGGTGTTTAGTGTGAAATTAATTAAATAAAGCAGCGATAATAAAATTGAAACAGTACTACTGTTAGTAGCTTGTACAAAAGAGAAGGCTACAATTTACAATGCCAATTTCATCAATATTAAAGCACCTTGTTATACATTATCTCTCTGTTAGAATATAATGAGAAAAGAAGAAGAAATATAGAAAACAGCAATTGACTTTAATTCTGATCAATGAATTGTAATTTTGGAAATGTATATCAGCAACTACAGAAAATCGTAAATTGCTCACAACTCAATCAAAGTACCTCTGATGTGCATGAAGTCAAAAGCATAATCAATTGGGAGATAGGCGCCCCTGTTGAGACATAGAAATAGCTCCAAACACCTGCAATAATTAATGGCACACTTCCCAATGCAATGCTAAAAAGTACGGCCTTTGAGATGGGCGATTTTTCATTATAAAAATGCACACTCCAAAATAAAATCTGAAATTGCTTGGAGATAGTCGCCTAGACCTTAGGAATATTATTATCAAATGCCTAGAACAATATAAAATTCATACATTCAACCATGAGCAAAAGCAACATTCAGCTATATGCAAACAACAACTGTTAAACTGGAAATTGCATCAAAATTTCACCTTGAAACACAATTTTCTAGTTTGGATGAGAAGCAACAATAATTCAACTAGGTGTTGTCTTGCAAACAAGAAATTGAAGGAAGAACTAGGAGGTCAACATTCTTCGAAGTATAAATGATAAATCATTTTGACAGCATAACTTTAGCAAAATAATGGATGATCAAATGTTGGAGCCAAGCCTCACTTTTAAAGGAAGATAAGAGACTGTTCCAATCCTCCAAGAAGGTACGCCAAAAGCCAAGCCTTTTCAAATTTCCAAAAAGAATTATAATTATTTCTCAAAAATATGGCCCACTTAAGACAAAGAAGAATTAATAAAACACTTTAAATTTCCTTCATGAGGCGCCACCCTTGAAGTCCCCTTTTTAAAAATAACTTAAGTTAATACCTTAGGCCAAGGGGTTAACTGCAAATTAGAATAATTTGCCTTTTTAATGAAGAGATTCATTAAAATGATATTTTTAAATGACCAAGGCTTAATACTGAAAACTGCTTCCAATGACTTAATGAACTGAAGGCTAACAACTGCTAACTGCCAAAAATAGTATTTACTATAAATAGTAAATAATGAGGAATGAACACAATTCTTCCAAAACTGGAATCCTTTGAAACACCTCAATGAGCCTACAGGATTCCGGAATAGGCTGATGAGTCATTGATAGGATTACTACCAAAAGGGGAACATTACAACATCATATTGAAAAGAAAAACCTACGATAACAAGTAGATAGAAGAAAGACTATCCTACATACTTTAATTTGAAATCAAAGTTTACAAATGAAAAATGAACTAGCTGCAGTTTTTTTTTTTAATTCTAATTATCCTTAAATTCACTTTTTCTTCTAGTTTTTGCCATAACTACACAGATACTGCAACAAGTTTGTATACTTACAGAGTGCAAGTCTGAAGGTTGCCACTCCTTACGCCACCCTGTAAACCAGTTTACTTTTATATCTTCTCCTCCATGATCCTTACCGAATCCGACATGCAAGGGCTACAAAATTATTAGTTGTAGTTTTTTTGTGAACATCCATAGCAATTTTCCAAATGTAAAATGATATTAAGAATCCCACTGAGATCGTTAAGCAACAATTTCCCACTCCTTAAGAATTTGAAATGTATGTATCACCAAACCACAAAAAGAATGGATAATCAGAACAAGACCTGATGGATATCTCCCATGAAGTGAGACAGAGAAAGCAATGCTTCTGTCAAATTATCTATGAAATTCAGGGATATCTATAAGTTTTTCAAATTAGAGGTCTCCTAAAAATTGTACATTTGAACAAAAGCTGCAATTATATACATAATTAAGAATCATCATTGAGATATAGAAACTAGAACAACATCTAACAAGCTAGAATAATTCTAAAGAAGAAGCATGTTGGAGTTTCACTCCACTCCTGCATCCGTTTTCTGCCCTTACTGCGCCTCCGCTCCCTTAGGATCACATGCTCACAGATTCACAACGTCTACCGAGCTACCGCGCCCACTCTCTCTCCTATCCGTAGTCTCACGGTCAAGATTTCCACTGTCTACCGCTTTACCACGGTCATGTCCTTTACTGTCGGTAGTTTCACGGTGGCGGTCATCTACTCTTACCTCGCTATCGCGGACTAACCGCATGTTGCCTGCGGCAATGCGGTTAACTACCAGATCAGTCTCATCGCCTTCCCGCGGTCTTCAGTGTAATCGCGTGTGATATCGCGGTGCTCGTTGTTCCTCCCAACCTTATCGTTTGCTAACCGTCGGATCACGTTTACGGCGACCACCGCGGTCTCTTTCAAAACCGCCACGGTACAATGATGGACCGTCCACTGACAGCCAGAGCACCAACCGCCACATCGCGACCGTCTTCTCCCTCACTGCAATAATGCAGGATATCATATTCTTCTGGTCACCACGACCTCTCCAAAACCTTCTGCAGTAGCGCGGTAGTTAACTATGTTTGACCTTCCTTCGGCGGCAGTTTGTGCATGTTGTGCTGGCAGTCAATTAGGATATATAGGACGTTATATTAAGTCTAAAGGACGTATATTTAAACCGATTAGACTTTGTTTGAAAGGTTTTTTTTGACATACGAATTTGCCATTACTACTGTATTAATTATGTCTTGGCCGTAAACTTTTATATATTGGCATGTTTGTATTTTTTGAAGAGAGTTTTAATACGAAAAAATTGCTCTGAAATAGCAAAGGTTTTAATGGTTGTTCTGTGAGTAAAAATTTTAAAATTATTTTTTCTATGTTAATTTAATCTTCGCCATATCCTTCACGTGGTATCAAAGCCAAAGGCTATTTGAAGAGATTCTGTAAATCATGGCAGTAAGCACAAGCTTGAGTAATCCTCAAATTCCACAATTGAATGGAAATAATTATGACTATTGGTCCATAACAATGAAAGCATTATTTTGTTGACAAGATTTATGGGAGTTTGTAGAAAATGGGTTTCCAAAGCCGGTAGATGTAGCGACATATAATGTCTTGACACAAGTAGAGAAAGATTTGTTGAAGAATAACAAGAAGAAGAATTCAGAGGCACACTTCTTCATTCTACAAAGTGTACATGAAAGCATTTTTCTCTGAATTTCAGCCACTACCAAGTCCAAGCAAGCATGAGACATTTTACAAATAGCATATCAAGGAATGGACAAAGTTGCAAATATTGAGAAGAGAGTTTGAGACTCTTTTTATGAAAGAAATTGAGTCTGTAGATTCATACTTTACTCAAATAATGAGACGAACACATGGACAAAAATTTGAAGATGTCAAAGTTGTAGAAAAGATTTTAAGAAGCTTACCCACAAGATTTGAGTCAATTTCAATCACAATAAAAGAAACAAAGGATCTCACACAGTATTCAATTGATGAGTTATGAGCTTCACTAATTTCTCATGAGCATAGACTTAGCAGGAACAACAAATATGTCATTGGAGCATGCATTCAAGTCACAAGCTTCAATTAACCAAGGAAGAGGCAGAGGTAGAACGAATTTCAGAGTAAGAGGAAGAGGCTTCAACAGAGGTGGAAGAAATAATCAGTCAAGTTCAAGTGAAAGAGGCAGCAGCCAAAACCCATCTCAAATTTTTTCTCAAGGACAAAGGTATGATAAATCTCAGGTCCAGTGCCATTATTGTAAAAATTTTGGACATTACATGAATGAGTGTAGAAAGAAGCAGTATGATATGAGTAGACAAAATGCAAATTTTATTAGAGAGAGTCAAGACCATAGACCTGGTAAGAGCACAATGTTTTTAGCCTATAATGTAGCTCAAGCTAGTGACAAAGAAGTTTGGTTTTTAGACTCAGGCTATAGTAATCATATGATAGGGAATTTACAGTTGTTTACAAGTTTAGATGAGAATATCAAGTCAAATGTCACACTGGGTAATGACAACAAAGTGTTAGTTAAAGGAAAAGGGAATGTTAATATTCTAACCAAGCAGGGGGAGCAAAAATATATTTTTGATGTTTATTTTGTGCCTAGTCTTAAACACAACTTGACGCGTGTAGGACAGTTAATTCAAAAGGGTTATAGAGTGACTTTCAAAAATGGACTATGCACTATTTTAGATAAATACCCAAGTGGCCAGTTGATAGCTAAAATTCATTTGAAAAACAATAGAATGTTTCATTTGAGAATACAGTTAGCCTTAAGCACAAATTTTGCACAAGCACAAGAGATGTCAACTGTGACACAAACTATCTTTCAGGCAAAGGTAAAAGATGAAAATTGGCTTTGGCACTTAAGATTTGGTCATTTAAATTTTGGTGGTCCAAATTTACTTCATAGGAAGAGCATGGTAAAGGGAATTCCATTAATTGAAAAATCTGAGAGAGTTTGTGAAGGTTGCATACTAGGGAAGCAACATAGAGAGTCTTTCCCAGCAGGTAAATCCACAAGAGAAAAAGCCCCATTGGAAATTGTTCGTTCAGATTTATGTGGTCCAATGCAGACACCTTCAATAGGTGGTAGTTATTATTTTCTGACTTTCATAGATGATTATTCAAGGAAGACATGGGTCTATTTTTTTTTAAACAGGAAAGTGAAGTGTTTAATTTTTTTTGTCAATTTAAGTCCCTAGCTGAAAAATAGAGTGGTAATTGTATTAAAGTGTTGATAACAGATAGAGGAGGTAAATACATATCAAGAGAATTTTTAAATTTCTGCAAAGAGCATGAAATACACAAACAGTTCACAACAAGATACACGTCTCAACAAAACGGGGTAGCTGAGAGGAAAAACATAACCATAATGGAGATGGCTAGAAGTATGTTGAAAGCCAAGCATTTAATAAATGAGTTTTGGGCTGAAGTTGTATCTTTTGCAGCATATATCATGAACATATGCCCAACAAAAAGTGTGTTGAATATTATCCCTAGGGAAGCATGGTCTGGTAAAAAGCACAGTGTGTCTCACATGAGAGTTTTTGGATGTGTTTCATATGCACATGTACTTGATCAGTTGAGAATAAAACTTGATAATAAAAGAGAGAAATGCATTTTTGTTGGATATAGTGAAAAATCCAAAGCATATAAATTGTTTAATCCATCAACCAAGAAGGTTATAATCAACAGGGATGTTCAATTTGTTGAATATGAAGCATGGGATGGAAGTAGAGAGAGTACTATTAATGTTACAATCAATATCCCTCAAGAAGAGAGTGAAATTTCAATTCCAGCTAATGTACCTGTTGTTCCTATTCAACCTCAAGCAAGTGGTCAACAATTGACACCGACAAGTAATGTAAGAGCAGCAACAAGAGGACTGTAGACGCCAACAACATGAAGAAAATCTGGCATAGGAACTTCAAGTCCACATTATGCAGATTCTAGTGATCTTTCAAATCCAACTTTAGCAAGCATGAGAAGACATAAAATCATAAGCATGAATGACATTTATAATCAAAATGAAGGTGAGAACAACTCACAACAATTTACACTTTTTATATTTTATTCATAAGTTGAAGATCCAATTCATTATGAAGATACAATCAAAGAAGAAAAATGGTTAACAACAATGGATGATGAGATAGATTCAATTGAAAACAATCAGACATGGGAGTTGCAAAGTCTTCCAAAGGACAAAGATGTCATTGGTGTCAAATGAATTTATAAGACTAACTTCAATACAAATGGAGATGTGCAGAAGCACAAAGCCAGATTGGTGGTAAAAGGTTATGCACAACAACCTGGAATAGATTATAATGAAACTTTTGCACCTGTAGCATGCCTTGACACAGTCAGAATGGTATTGCCTTTAACAACACAGAATTGTTGGTTAGTTCACCAAATGGATGTGAAATCAACATTCCTCAATGGCTATCTTGAAGAGGAAGTTTATAGTGAACAACCACCTGGATATGAGATATTAGGACAAGAAGATAAAGTCTACAAACTGAAAAAGACATTGTATGGTTTGAAACAAGCTCCAAGAGCTTGGTATAGCAGAATAGACAGCTATTTCATAAATAATGGATTTACTAGATTTGATAGTGAACCAACACTGTATACTTAAGTGAATGATGATGGTGAAATCTTGATTATTTTTTTTTATGTTGATGATTTGATCTTAACTGGAAATTTGTCAATTGAAATGTTTAAAGCAGCAATGATGAAAGAGTTTGAAATGATAGACTTAGGTTTGATGGAGTATTTTTTGGGTATTGAGGTAACACAAAATGACAATGGAATTTTTATTTCTTAGTCTACATATGCAAATAATGTTTTAAAGAGATTTCATATGATAAATTGTAAACCAACACCTACTCCAATAATAACTGGTCTAAAACTTAGCAAAGAAGACAAAGGATCAGATGTGAATTCAACCCTGAATAAACAGCTAGTAGGGAGCTTGATGTATTTAACAACCACAAGGCCAAATATAATGTTTTTAGTTAGTTTGATTTCCAGAATCATGTAAGCACCCAAAGAGTCACATTGGATGGCTGGAAAGATAATTTTAAGATACATTAATGAAACAAAACATTTTGGCATTCAGTACTGGAGATCAGAAGAATTTAAATTAGTTGGCTACATAGACAGTGATTGTGCTGGAAGTGTTGATGACAGGAAAAGCATGACCGACTATGTCTTTCACTTTGGCAGTGGTGTAGTTGCATGGGCTTCAAAAAAATAACCTATAGTCATATTGTCTTCAGCTAAAGTTGAGTATGTTGCAGCCACGAGTGCATCTTATCAGGCAGTGTGGATGAGATGAATACTGAAGGAGATTCAAAATGAGCAGATAGTGGCAACAAACATTTTTTGTGATAAAAATTCAACCATATCTCTATCGAAGAACCTTGTGTTTCATAAATGTAGAAAGCATATTGACACTCGGTTTCATTTTATCAGGGAACTAATTAATGGCAAGGAGATTTCCTTAGTGTTTTGTAGCTCTAAAGATCAAGTCGCAGACTTTCTCATGAAGCCACTAGGTCGAGATGAATTCATATGTCAAAGAAGCTGACTAGTCGTCACCGATTGCATAATTTTTGTTCAAGGGGGGGTGTTGGAGTTTCACTCCACTCCCGCATTTGTTTTTTGCCCTTACCACACCCCCACACCCTCAAGATCACCTGCTCGTGGATTGGCGACATCTATTGGGCTACCATGCCCACTCTCTCTCCTATCCACAATCTCGCAGTCAAACTTTCCACTATCTACCGCCACTACTACACAAAGGGGTCATTTAAGACGATACTTTAAGACAAAATTAGTATTTTGTCTTAAACATGGTTAAGTTATATTTTTTATTTTTTATTGTCTCAAATTAAGACAATAGTAATTAAACATTTTTAAGTTATATTTTATATTTTATATTGTCTCAAATTAAGAAAATAGGAAAAATGTATTCTTTAATTCCCACACTTTTTCCCTAAAATAAAACTATTTTCCCACCTTTTCCATGGCTCTGCGAGTTGGCTCCCTCGTCTGGTGCTACAGTCACGGCGTCACACTTGGGATGCAGTTTCTTTTGGTGGGAAGATTTGCAATGCGTGTGGCGGGAAGGCTTATAACAATGTCGAGTGTGATGGGAAGCCATTGTATTGGGTTTTTAATCACCAGGATATGCCCTAGTTGTCGTTTTCTTCAAACAAGGGTAGTCATTTTCTTCAAACAGGGGTTTCCGTTTTCTTCAAGAGGAAAGCCATTAGTGGCTAAATCTTAACATTTGAGGTAAGTCATTTTCTAGATGAAATTATTGCAGCCTATTATTTCCTTCACCAATTTCCATTTGAGCTCTGTAGTGATTGGATGTATGGAAATTTTCCCCAATCCTGGTATCACTTCTTCCCATACGTTGATACCTAATTTAAACAATATCCATTCACTAAATAAACAACTTCCAATTGTACATTTCCAGCATCATAAGTTATTTGTATTTCAGTTCATATGCGCTCAATTGTGGTTGTTCTATTAATTCAAAATTCTATATCTGTATGTTCGTGAGTTCCAGCTTGCTTTGCAATATTTGGTGCCATATACTCAAGCAAAATATATACAGTAAGAGCAAGCGAGCATAATGAAATATCGAGAGGGCCACCAAAATATCTACCTGAAATTACTAAGTGCCTTTCCAAAAAAGATCCCCCCTTGTATGGAGGTCTCGATTTCCATTTGATTTGGTATTCAACTGTAGTTAATAACTTACCTTCCAAGCTCACTCAACAGTTCAAGAGTAGTAGCCGTATGTACTGTCTTGCCTTCAACTCTGTCTGAAAGCATGTCTTCAACTGCCCAAAAACCTTTCCTTTGTATTCTTCCCTGCGCTAATTCTTCCCTTTGTGTTTCATTTCCCTAAGCTCTCTCTTTTCCTTCTCGTTCTCCTGCTTTTACCCATAAGATTAGTAAATTTTGGAAACCATTGGCATTGTGCTAGCTTACATTGTTGTGTTTACAAGATTATAACCAACAACAACCTTCACATGAGCTTTTGGCTAAGGATTTGCATGGAGTTGAATGGAAGTTTCGACATATATACAAGGGTATGTACATAATGGTGATACAATTTAGTAAAATATCTATGCAATATGACTAAATAGTGATTAAGTAGTCTATCCAACGTGGAAAAAATTAAATGTTTCATAAAACCCAGAATGATATCCCTTTTGAGGGATGATTCGTTCTTTTTAAATAAAATATTGAAATTCTTTCTTCATTTTGTTTGATACATTTTTCTTCTTTTCTATACAATTGATGGCCTGAGATGCAATTTGCATTTGTTAAGAGTCTATTGTGTATAATCTACAATTAAATTATGCTTCAAGTTCTATGTTTCCTCCCTATATATTGTAACTCTATGTTTTGAATAGAGGTGAAAATGGACAATTGAGGTTAGGGATTCAAAGAGCTGGTCGACAAAAAAGTGTTGTTCCTTCTTCGTTGCTTTCTAGCCAGAATATCCATCTTACTATCCTTGCTGCTGCAGCTAATGTTGTTGCCACAAAAATCATGTTTCACATTTTCTACAATTAAAGGTATGCTATGATAACTAGGTACTTTAATGAAGTTTATAGGGAGCGATTCAATTGACTCAGAGTAACTACTAGTTTGTTCATACTAGAAAGGCTTTTCAATGAAAGATTTTATTATGGAATCTTGATTGGGAATGCATTGTTCTTGGAATATGATTGGAGTTTTGTTTAGCGGCCCCATCATATTTTCTCTTATCTTCAAAGCTTTTAATTACTTTTCAGCTCCATTAAAAGTGCAAGCTCAAGAATCAAGAGCATTTCTTATGAGCTTCTTTCTTCCATGACTGTACATGTTGATTTTGTAAAGTGACATTTCTCTTATGCCAAAGATGCTACATGCTTTTGATTATCTATGAGGATATTTTCAACTGATTGCTTAGTCTTGTTATGACAACAAATTTATTATATCATTGTACACAACATGATGAATTTCCATGAATATTTAGTTGGAGACAAACATCGTAGGCCATTACTAAATCAGAGGAGCCTTACACTATCGAGTATCAAGAGAACCTTGGTAAATTGATCTCTAAAACTGATTACTGTCCTAGTTATGCTGCCACCATATGTATTGGCCCTGGCAATGGAATGTCTTACAATCCCTTTGTTAAATTTTTGCATGAACTAAAGTTCTGGGCTTGACTTTTTGCTATGTCCAAGGATATAGTATTATAAAATGAACCCTTGGTCTTCATAGCATTTTGAAAAAGATCAAGTCACTGGTTAAAATACATTTTCAGTCACAAAATTAGGAGGTCATCATTTGGCATGTTAATTCATAAATTCTGCTATTGAATACAAATGAATGTATTTACATGTATGCAAAATTCTTGAAGAATTTCAATTGTTAGGCATGGAAAACTCACTTTAGTCTTTTGGTGAACTACATTCAACTTCTATCACAAAGTAAAGTCTTCAAATTTTTAATAGATAAAAGTGATGTTGCATTGCAATTCAATTGTGTGATTTGGTAATTCCTTCCCTTGCGTTCGGCCATATTTAGATCATATCTAACATGTTCAATGTTACATGTTTATTTTGAAATCGTAATTCTATAATTTTCGTCTATGTTTCCATAAAGGTAATTACATTTGATGTTCATGGATGAATTATCAAATTTGTTCGTAGTGTTTTCTGATAGGTAAAGTAGGGTTGTACTGGGTCTAGTTCCCATAAAAACCTAGACAATTGGCCATAAAAACATAATAAATTGAAATGATATTATAATAAATATTGTAGGATTTAACTGCCAATTTTTTGAAAGCTATTTCAAGCTGGAGATTATCATGCACCATTTTGTACGTATCATATTTACATAAAACATGTGCAAAGGAATAGGAAAACAAACCTCAGCCATTGCAACTATGGATAATTGGCAACTAATTCACGCTCTGCAGTTCTGGATGGTCTGAAAAAAATGACATGAGCCCCTCTTATTTACTTAGAGTGGCACATAGGAGCTTAGAGTGGGGATATGCAACCAGGATATTGGATAAGCTGCATATGGATATACATAACCAGATGGAGAAGTGCACAAGGGGATGGCCAGTGTGAAAATTTGAATGCTTTGTTGAGAATCCTTAGGAAGGCCAATTTGCAGGAAGGGAAATTATGTTCCTATAGTAAATTTGATTTTGTAACATTTATTTTGGGCAATACAAATAGAAATAATCCCTTTCAAATTGTCGGTTGCTAACAAGTTAAGACATAAATAGAAATCTCTTCCAAGCTAAGTGGAGAAAAAAATTATGGATCCCTTCTAAGTCATTTGATTAAGTCACTTGTTTTGTACTAACATGGCCAATTCACTAGAATATCCTCGCGAACTATATCCAAATAACTTGAGGAAACTTGATATACATAGTGTATTGAGGATAATAAATTGGTATTCTAGCCTAAATAAAATCATCTTAGGACTTGATTCGATCTATTTGAAATAGCAATTCATCTGGTAATTTTTACACCAACATATTCAGCAGCAATGACTGCCTTTGTTGCATTTATATTACCTTTCCCTGCATATAGAGTCTGAGCAAAAGAAAATAATGAAAATTTTCTAGCTGAAAATTGTTTTTTCAACTTTTAGTAGGGTTACAAGGAAATGCCATAGTAAATCCAGAAAGACCACCAAAAATATTTTCTTGTTTACTTTAGCAACTCTGTTAGAACCATACAAAAAATATTTCAACCAAAAAGTAGTTCCTTCTGTGCATTGTTCCTCCCACAAGCATGAAAACTAACTCATTTTTGTCTTATGAATCAGTCACCCATTCTCCAGTGCCACTGTGCTTTGCTTTTAAGAGCTTGACAGTATTACCTGATTGCATTTTGAGATCAGCAGAGTGATCCAAGTACATCTGGTAAATCAGTTTTATAAAAAGAAGAGACAAGAAAGTGTGGACGCAAAATATTGTAATGATTGTGTCTTTTGGTAGAATTCTCAGTAGAAAGATTTACTTATGTAAATCCAAAATACCCATAAATGGGTTCAATCCCAATCCACAATTTTCCATATATATGACAAACTAAATGTGCTATAAGATGTTTTAATCTTTAAATTTCTTATTGGGTTTACATTGCATGCACCACCTCGATCGTTCAGTCTGAGGATCACTTCCACACATAATGTGAGGTGTAGAAGGTTGTTCTCCCTCCACTATTATTGGACAAAGCCTTGGTCAAAGCTTTAGAGAATCGATTGGCTCTATTTTGACATAGATATATCTGTCTAGAATCAATGCTCTACTAATTTAATGCCAATTTTTACATACGACTCCTTTTTCCACTTGTATATTGGTTTTAATGTGATGAGAAAATTTAAAATTATAATGCTTCCTCTTCCAGAAAATTCATCTGCATTTTGTCCTATAATTTCTAGTCGATTGTGTTTTATTAGTACTCACTAATGTACTCGAAAGAGGAGATCCCTTGGCACTGAGTTGGAGACTGAAACCTTTTGTTTTGACCCTTCTAAGAGAATTGTGCCTGTTTTGGCTGACATGAAATCACAATGGGTGCGAACATCCAAATAAATTTAGTTCTCATAATTTGGTTTGTTGTTTGTGTTGGAAGTACTGTTGTTGATCAGCTCTTTGTTAATTTTTACTCTAAATCTTCTCCCAGTGTGGAGGCATCCGTATTGGGTGTAGCCAAACAAAAATTTGTGGAGGCACCTGTATCAGCTCCAACCATTATAAGGCTATTCTTCCATGACCGCTTTGTTGACGTATGATAATGTATCTCTTTCTTTATATATTTGATCTACCAATATATATCCAATGCCTAGGCTCTGCTTTGTTTCAGTGAATTCAATGTGTGTATAAATAGGATCAAGGAACATTGGACTAGTAGAAACATGGCTTTAATGGTGTTTCTTAGATGTGACTTTCTCTTTGTTAAACTTTATTAATGATGATTTTAAAACTGGTCACCACAGGTAATTGGTAATTGATACATGTCAATACAGGATATTTTCAGTTTTTCTTTTAGATCAGGTTAAGTTCGTATGCGAGTTTTTCTTCTTGATAAAGTATACACACCTAAGTTCAGAGTGTTTTAGAAAATCAAAAAATTGGAGAGTATTGATATCAGAGAATCTTATGAACATTGTATGGATGTCGGTCTTTTTCTCCAGTGTATACAATTTGAGTGTGGGTGCAATGCTCTGAATCACATGAAAAATTTATTTCTTGTATATGATTGGGTTTTTTCTGGTGCATGGAATCAATTTGTTCTTAGGTATTTTGTTGTGTTTTGATAATGTAGGGATGTGATGGATCGGTGTTAATTTCATCCACCCAGAAACATCTAGCTAAAAGGGATGCAGTTTACAACAAAAATTTGGTTGTTGATGCCTTTGATACTATCAATAAAGAAAAAGCATTTGTGGAGGCCAAGTGCCTTGGTATTGTTTCATGTGCTGATATTCTTGCCATTGCAGCCAGAGATTTTGTTGCTTTAGTAAGTAGACAGTAACTTTCATAAATTTGGTTTTTATGATCTTTCCCAAATTGAAACTTAGTTAGAGTTTGTGCTGTATGCATTTTTAAAAATTTGGAAACTAAACTTTTTCAGTACAATAATAACATACATTGAATGCACACACATATGAACCTGGCCATGTGAAGTTATGTTATAGCAGCCATGATTGTGACTCATGTAATTTTAGATAAGGTTGAGAATTATTTTTCAGTTTCTTACATTGTTGCACTATCATTCTCAATATGAATATGCAGGAGGTCCAAATTATCCAGTAAAGAAAGGCAGAAAATATGGAAAGCTATCATTTGCATCTCGAGTTACAGGAAATATCCCACAAGCTAATTTTGCAGTGGATCAATTGCTGAAAATATTTGCTTCTAAGGGCCTAAATAGATTAAACCTGGTAGCTCTCTATTTGGTAAGTAATAAAAGAAACTCACAGTTCTGATTTCCTTTACAAAGATTGAATATTCTTCAATAAAAAGTACCTTACAATGAGATATACTAGCAGCATTACCTTATAGTACAATTTGATAAGTGCTACTAGATGTTTGTAGATTGAGAAAGGTAGAATAAAGAGACAACACTATATTTGAATATTGTGTTTACAAATTAAAATTGTTAGCTTTCTTTTATTGCTAACATTTTTTAAGAATATTTCCAAATAAAATCTTGTATCTCCCATATAATATCTAAATCTTTTATTCTTCCATATATTTTATTAAATTAATTAGTATAACAACACCTACATAGATTTATAATTTGACCACATAATCTAAAATTCTAAAACAAATTGTTCAGATTTTTTTATATCAAAAATTAAAACGAATCCCAATAGTCACAATTACAATTATACAAAATGTGATGCAATTAGAAATTGCATTAATGTCTTACATGTTGCAACTGTAGATGCTATGAGTTTCTATATCTGTAAAAAGATCTATATAAAATAAACCAAAAGATATCCTTTTGAAAATGATACTACACTTATATATGGAAAATTGATTACAAAACCTAAAGATATTATGAGGAAAGCTAGATTAAAGTAACTATTTTAATTGAATGACCTCTAAATCTGTAATAATAAATTATGCCAACCTAGGAAGTAGAAACCAGTGCAGCTAAAGATTGCACAGCAGCCTTAGATCTACACGCCTCAAATTATGTACTATTAGCTCAGATTATGTGCAACTGATTTATCTAGATAAGCCAAATCCTAGTCAACATTTCCAAAGACCAAACTTAGTGATAATTGGTTATGCACCATAGTTCTTGATATCATCTACCCACAATGTAAAAATAAGTTGGGTATCTCAACACAAATTATCTTCTTATGTCCATAAATATGAAATCTCTGAACTCTGGACAGACAGAGCAAGCACAGGAGAAGTCGCATAATATTTACCTATTGTTTTCTATGCTATAATTTTGAAGATCAGAGATATATCTCGAGAATGGGAAATATATCATCCATGCTTAATCGCCATGAAATAGAGGAGGTCCAGCAGCACTGCAATCATATGTTTTCACACCAATAGATAGTTTCCATTTGTCAGCAATTATGTGCACTTGACAGAAATAGGAAGGGCTTCATAACACCAGATGAGTTGATAGCTTCTATGCCAGAGTTTGGAGTGAATCTCATGTGTCAGACATTGATGGGGATAATGTTAAATGACTTAAACTTCAAAGATTTTGTATTGAATTTTTCAATCCTAAGACCTAGCTCTTCTTTATCTCTGAAGAGCAATTTGAGGAAGTTGTGGATCATGTTATGGAGAAAGCAGGATGTTATTCAAAAAATAGTGTTTGGAAAATTGAATATTTTATCAGGATTTATGGAACTTCTTGATGCAAAGCCAAGGTGAAGATCACTCACAACAATGGGAATGTCAAACCTCAATCAAGGAACTCTTCTTCATAATCATTCAGTCTAATAGGCATCAACTCACCCTCAAGGTTTTCAAACCTTTAATCTTACAAAGATAACAACTGACCTTCACCAGGGCCCTACAAAGACTCTCAACATTCATACAATGACAATTGGGTCAACTGAGAACAATCCCTAAATTAGATTCATCAAAAATCTCCAAAACTCACCTTTTAACACTAGCTTTCCTTGTGGCATTGAGAAACCTATCTTTCAGCATTTTTTCCAAAAACTTCCAAAGAACTCCACAAATAGATTAGTGTTACAAATACCCTTTTGCAAGTTCTCTAGCATATCCAAAAATCAACCTAGACTCATTTGGAAGAGAAACTTGTTCCAATACATTCACCACTGTCCCACTAGGCCTAAATAGGTCACTCTCTCAAAGCAAGTACCCCAAAATATTACAACTAGACAAGGTGACTGCCTAGATCCTAATGTTAGGTATCCAATGGCCTATCAATCAACTCTCAGGATAATATCCCTTCATTTACCTGTTACTCCACAAAACCCTCATTCCACATGAATAAAGAGTGGGGTTTATTGATCCTAATGGTTCCCACGCCCCTACAACCCTCCAAATGCCTCAAACACATTGTAGATAGTCTGCACAAACTCAAAAGACTCACACTTGGTCTTTGTACACAATATTTTTTCCATCTCACTCATTTTCCATCAACCATTTACCCAAACTCACACCCTTCCTTTCAGGATAGTCACTTCTTACTCCCCCAAACCCTCCATAGAAACTCAAATAATAAGTCCTACCATCCTAGCACTAACTTATTGTGCCCATTCCACTTAGACACAATTGAAACAGTTCGTGGAATGGGCTCAATGCATTCTTTAAGGCCTCAAACCCTTGACACAGGAAACATGGCAGTCACTGTCCCTTACAAGTTCTTTGCACACAAGTATTGATTAGACCTTCAAAACACTAGCAATAGATAATGAAATCACATATTCTCAAATGATAGAATTTATCAGACCAAAAGGTACCTGTATAGACCCGTACATAGGCAAGAACTACAAAGAAATATAGGAAAATAACAGAAAACTGAATATTTCATTGATTTTCTTTCTTCAAAAGTGATTCCTCTCTCCCCATTTGAGCCTTATGAGGTCCTTAAATACATTTTCAATCAAGTAACTAATCATCAACGCCTATAACCACCTAACCACCTATCTCTTAAATAGGTGCAAGAAATTGAACCCTTGGTTTCATCAGCCCAAGAAGTTAGATATATTATGTTTTAACTAAGTTACAATTTTGAGTGTGCAAAAAGAAAATGGCAGAGACAGTGGAGAAAAAATAAGTATATTTATTATCTTTAGTTTCATCTTCTGAAAAAAAAAATGCAATCCAATTTAAGGCATAATCTCTTCTTGTGCCAAATTTAATATATATGGTCTTGATTCAGAAATCAATACTATTTTTTTTGTGAACATAGAGGCATAGAAACATAAGCTATCGAATTTGTATAAGCTCTCAGCTATGTTTTCAAAAATTCCATCCATACCTACATCACGCATTCTCACTTGCATTAAACACTATTGTCCAAAGCATATCAAAGAGTCCAACCCTTTCCCCATAACTGCGGAACTTCTCATTTTCATAAATATCCCATCGATGTCAAAGTGCCTCCTGGGAAAATATGGAAGTGAGCTAGTATTTGCTCTAGCAACTCTCCCCTCCCAGCCAAACCAACTGGCAGGTGTAAATCTTGATTCCATAACCTCTGCCAGCATCCTGCACAATAGCTTTCCATGCAATTCGTGGAAGCCTGTGCTAGCATGTGGGAGGTTTAATTTATCTTATTTCTTTCAAAATAATTATTTTTCCTTTTAAAACAAATAGATAAGGTATTAACATGCCTTCATTAATTTTTTCATTATAAAGTTATTGATAATAATATCTATACACTTTATTGTTATTATTATATTTTCCCTCTTTTTAAATAAGATTTAAACTAACTAATAAATCTTTATTAAATATAATATTATTTTGTTTTGTACTCAAAATAATGTTAATATTAAATATAATGTTATTCAATATTAACGATGTACACCTATACTTATGCATACACATCATAAAATGTAAATTCATGAGCTTAGCATGCATATACTCATTTACTAGTGATATGCTTGATAAGAATTTGGGCCACTTAAGGTAACAAACATGCACAAGTATAAATAAATTTATCACATGTATATATAGTTGTAATGGTGAACTTTGTATTCCATTCCAATTCCATTTTGATAGAATTCTACAATACAATATGTATCAATCAATAGCACACTATTGTGTTAAGTTTTGGCTCAAGGCCCAATACTAATATGAGCTCTCTAGATTCATTATTAGGTAACCATATACACAAAAGGAAGACAAAAACACTAATCTTATGCAACCTAGCTACATGATTCTTTGTGTGCATACGCGATTCCATCATGACAGTCACCCCCACTGGCTAAAACCTTTTCCTCGATGATAGTAATTGAGTGATTAAGCTAAGCTAATTAAATGGGTTGTGACATGAACCTTATTGTGCTTTATTTGATGCATGAAGATAGTTGCATTTGTTTACAAAAATAGGTTTGCCTTGAGAATAAAACAACTACAATAAGGTAACAGTGACTACTATGTTGCACTGTTACATAGATGGGAGCCCAACTGTCTTCAAAGCTTCTTGGGATCCCCCCTTCATGTTGCAATTATGATACTTTGAGTTTGGGTCTTGCCTTCCTTTTAACTGTCCTTTGTATTTGTGCTCCTTGAGTAGCCTCGATGACTATCATAATTACTTACATTTCCCTTAGTCACATTTCTTTCAAAGGCAACCATGTGTTCTTTATAATATACCAGCACAAATATAAATTGTAGAAGCACATTCTTTAGATCTGCATTTGCTGTCCTAGTATCATTGAAATGTATAACAAGAAAATTCACAAATGACAAGAGCCCTTGTAGCAGATCGTTATTCTTTGTCACCCTCACTGAACTACCCTCTTCCTTTCTTTTAATTTACCAAAAAAAACTACTTTATTCTTTTTATTTTTACCTCTAAAAGTGCAATTGAATTTTGTGAGATTTAGAGCTACACATTATTGATTTTTTTTTTTACTTTTTTGATTATAAAACAATTGTCTTGTTATCTATAGGCAGCTTGGATTTGGTTCATCTTATTTTAAGACAATACCTCCTTCGTTAGGGCTTCATTAACAACAAGACACAAATTTTGCATAATCTTGAGGTATGTCAGTAAGTCATAATCAATTTCTATATAAGTTTTAATCGAATCTTCATATTTTTTAGTTGCTCAAGCTATATTTTAGAATAATTTTATGATTTTTTTGGGATACATGTTTTCATAAATTTCGACAGCTATTTATGTAATGATCCTAACTAGCATCCACACACTTTTATTTGTAGCTTTCTATTAGGCTATTTTCTTGGTGTCTATACGAAATGACAAACCAGGTATTTATGTAATTTTTGGTACTTGCAGTATCATTTTAATGAAATGAAACACTAACCTAGGATTTAATAGGTAGCACATAAAGTAATATTTCATATCATTTTTATGATCGAAAGATTGGATATTTAGTGATTAAAAAAATATGTTTTAGAGTAATTTACACGAATTATGAAACTCCTTTGTGACATCAATAAAACCCTCCAAATTAGCAAACACCTTGAAAAAATATTACCATGTTACTACACTAGGGGTACTAATGTATTGAGGACAATTAATTAATATTTGGAGTGTAATGATAATAGCGAATTTTTTTTTAAATAGATTACTTTCTTTGGTTTAAGTAAATGAATGTCTTCACCAATGGGCTATGGAGTCAAACAACTTATGACATAAGGGTTGAGTGAGATATTTCAAATAGAAACCTATTGCAAAGATGGTGTTTAGCCATGGTCGTATGATGAGACAGACCTCGAAACATAGCATCCTTTTTTTGCTATAGGATTATGTTAAACAATGGTACAAATTGTGGTAACATATTCTCTCAAGCTACCAAGAGGACACACTGGAATCCAAATTAGGTTATTCTTGTTGGTCTTTACTCGAGTTAAAAGTTGTACTCTTATTGTTGATAGTACATGGAGCATTCAGGGAAATAACACATCATCATCATCTGATATTCAGTTGAACGAGCAGCAAGACCTGCTCCAGGGACAGTTGAATACTTTAATGAAATGATATATTGCACTTGCAAAAGGTGCCAAAATAGGAAACTAAAGAAGCGGCTACTTGTTGGTATCCATAGATTGAACTATGGAGTTTATACAAAAGAGGTACACTATTAACAAAATTTTATTCTTATAATAAATAAATATGCATATTATTTAATACATTATTCTTGATCATTTCAATTGATTTTTTGATGAAAAGCCACTTCCAGTTCTTGATATTCTTGAAGAACCAATGAATGTCACTGATGATAGCCACTCTCAAGATGAAGAAAAAGACACATTTATGGATGAAACCACTTCACAGATAAATGAGGTTGGTGTCAATGAATTTATTCGAGACTTCTACACATCTTCTGAAGAAGTTATCGATTCACCCCTAGTTCAGTTGGCTAGGAGACCTCTTTTCCCAAATGGAGATAGTTCTATATTGGCGACACTTATGTTGTTGTTGAACTTGAAAGTTACACATGGATTGAAAAACACATGCTTTACCGATATATTAAGGTAGGATTCAATATTCCTATAAATTAATGATCTAAATGTCTTGAAAATTTTGAATATTGTGTATATTTATCTTATAAAAATATTTGTTGACTCATGTAGACTTTTGGCAAACAAAATACTTCCAAAGGATAATAAGTTGCTGCATTCTCATAGAGAAGTATCATCAGTGATGAAAGACATTGGAATGGAGTACAATACATATGATGCATGTCCAAATGACCATATACTGTACTGTGGAAAGAATGCAAATTTGCAACAATGCCCAGTGTGTCACACAAATAGGTATTGTCAAGATCAAGTATCAAAGAAGGTTCCTTATAAAGTACTACGACACATTCCACTAAAGCCAAGGTTTGAGAGGATGTTCAAATGCAAGGAGTTGGCAAAATATATGCATTATCATGCACAAGGGAGAAGCCAAGATGGTGTCATGCATATGGCTGCAGATAGCAAACAATGGAAAGAGATTGAGGAAAAATGGCCACATTTAAGAAATGACCCAAGGAATGCAAGAATATCTCTAGCAATGGATGGTGTCAATCCTTTTGGAGATCTAGAACAACATATTCTGTTTGGCCAGTTTTAATTATTAACAACAATCTCCCCCCTTGGATGGCAATGAAAAAGGAGCATGCAATGTTAACTCTTATCATACCAGGTACTAGAACATGCAATGGTTTCTTGAAGATTATATAAAAAAAAATCAACTTTGTTAAATCCTGATAAGGAACTTTTTGTTTACTTAGGGAAGTATCAGGTAAAGGATATGGATGTATACATGGATGTTAGGTTTTCAATGGCAGATATCTAAAAGCTAAATGCAGATTTTATCAAATAAACCAGAAGTAAAACACATAGAAAAATAACACAGAGAATTTAACGTGGTTCACCCAATGTGGGCTACATCCACCAAACCGCAGCCATCCAATGATTTCATTAACCAGTGTAAAACCCTATTACAATATCGCGAATAATCGCTTGTTTCTTATAATACTGTAACTCTATCCTAAACCCTTTATAAATTAGGGTTATACAAAATCGGGGATTTTTCCCTTTTTTGTGATTTTTCCCTTTTTCAGTAATTTCGCGAAAAAACCGCCAGGCCCCGGACCCCGGCGAGGATACATGAAGAGTGTACAGTATAGAATGATCAGTCGCCACATACCAACAATCTCCCACTTGGAGACTGATCAGGCTCCACACCTAAACAATCTCCCACTTGGAGACTGAACCTGGACGACACCGCTGCACTTACAGCTCCCACTGGAAATAAGCACCTTGGATCCTGCTGCTTTCTTATACTTTAATTCAACCTTGAAGGCCAACCGAAGCTGAAGAGGAGCTCAGCTTCTCCCTTATCACCGCCTTAGTAAACATATCCGCTGGATTTACATCTGTATGTATCTTTGCCAGCTTTACCTGTCCATCCTCCATCACTGACCGAATGAAATGATACCTCAACTGTATGTGTTTGGTTTTAGAGTGCAAAGCAGAATTCTTTGCAAGATGTATAGCACTCTGGCTGTCTGTAAACAAGTAATTTTCAGCCTGTTGTTTTCCCAACTCTTCCATGAAAAGTTGCATCCATATCATCTCTTTTGCTGCCTCTGTTGCAGCCACATACTCTGCCTCTGTGGTGGATAAAGCAACCACCTTTTGCAATCGAGATATCCAACTTACTGCTGTCCCACCAACGGTAAATACATAACCTGTGGTACTCCGCCTGGTATCAATATCCCCTGCCAGATCTGAGTCAACATAGCCTTTTAAATCTGTATTAGATCCCTCAAAACATAAATGTTTATCTGGTGTACCTCTCAAATACCTGAGAATCCATTTCACTGCATTCCAATGCTCAATTCCTGGATTACTCATATACCGGCTAACAACTCCTACAGCATGTGCAATATCTGGTCTCGTGCATACCATGGCATACATTAAACTACCTACAGCTGAAGCATATGGTACTTTGGACATTTTTTCTTCCTCCTCTTGTGTCTTTGGACACATATCCTTAGTCAATTTTACATGACTGGGCAAAGGTGTGCTGACAGCTTTTGCATTCTCCATATGAAATCTCTGCAACACCTTTTTAACATAATCAACCTGAGATAAAAACAATTTCCTGTTTTTCCTATCTCTTGTAATCTTCATACCAAGGATTTGTTTTGCTGCCCCCAAATCCTTCATAGCAAATGAATTTGCTAACTGTTGTTTTAACTCCTTTATGTGATCCATGTTAGACCCCGCTACAAGCATATCATCAACATATAAACATAAAATAATGTAGCTATCTTCACCTAGCATCTTAAAATAAACACAATGGTCTGAATTACACCTATTGTAACCTTGCTCAGCCATAAAACTATCAAATTTAAGATACCATTGTCGAGGTGCTTGCTTCAAGCCATATAAGCTTTTCTTCAATCTGCACACTAGTTTCTCCTTACCTTTGACCTCAAATCCTTGTGGTTGTTCCATATAAATTTCCTCTTCCAAATCACCATGGAGAAAGGCAGTTTTAACATCAAGCTGTTCTAAATGCAAATCTTCAACAGCCACAATACTTAACACAGTACGAATAGAGGTCATTTTAACAACTGGAGAAAATATTTCATCAAAATCAATACCTTGTTTCTGTGCAAATCCCTTTACAACTAATCTGGATTTAAATCTTTTCTTACCTCCATCCTCCTCTTTCATCCTATAAACCCATTTGTTTGCTAAAGCCTTTTTACCTGCAGGCAACTTGCATAATTCCCAAGTTTGATTTTTCAGCAAGGAGTCCATTTCTTCTTCCATTCCATGCTCCCACTGAACCTTGGTATCCACCTGCATAGCTTCATGATAACATTCTGGTTCACCAGCATCAGTTAATAGAATAGAGTACAAAGAGGGAGAAAATCTTTCTGGAGGTCTACTTAACCTTGAAGATCGCCTAACATTAACTGGAGTTTGTGGTATTTCTTGTTGTTGCTGTTGCGGAGCATGAGGAACCACTGGAACATTGGTGTTTGTAATATCATCCAGCACTGCATAATCCTGTTCTTTCTTCTCATGCTGCTGCAATAGATCTTTGTACAACATTTTCTCATTGAATATGACATCCCTGCTTCTCACAATTTTCTTATTTTCAAAATCCCAAAGCCTATAATCCCAAATTCAATGCCATATCCGCAAATCAATACATTGTGCTTTGAAGGTTTTCAGAAAAGAATAACTCACCTTCTTACCTTTCCATGCTTCCTCTGGAATACCACAACCCAAAGGGATGGACCTCTATTAATTAAATCAGTTTAATCTGCCCACATGTTTAAAGGCATGCAATCTCATAGTCCGTGCACGCTCCATTATTGTTCTATTCATGCGCTCAGCCACTCCATTTTCCTGTGGAGTCCTTGGTTTTCTCTACGAATACCATTAGAGGAACAATAATCTTCAAACTCTTTGCTGCAATACTCACCACCATTATCAGATTACCTTGTCTCATTCTCAACCAAGCTTCTCCATTTTTTAAAAGTTTCAAATACATCAAATTTCTGCCTAATGAAATAAATCCATAAGTTATCATCGATGAATGTGACATAATAATGAGAGCCACCGAGAGAAGATACCTGAGCTGGTCCCCATACATCCGTATGCACAAGCTCCAATTTCTCATCTTTCTTTTGTTTCCCATCCTTGAGAAAACTAACTCTCTTTTGTTTGCCATACACACAACTTTCACAGAAATCCATGCTAACACATTTTAGACCTGGTAAAGCAGTGTTTGCACAGACCAAGTCTGCCATAGTACTGATTCATTTGCAACTATCTGAAACTGCAGCAACCCGCAATAGCTAAAGTAGAAGGAACAATCTCTATAGTACCGTGCACTAAATGCTTCATCATCTATTGAAATTAAATTTCTTTTTCTTTGGAATACCTCATGTAGTAGCAATGATTCCCATTCTGCAACTTGATCTTGATTCTTCCCTTTCCAACAATCTGACAAGGTTCATTTCTCCTAGCCCAAAATCCCCTTGGACATAATCAAGAAAATAATTTCTATGGGGCGTAGCATGAAATGGAATCTAAACCCGTCAGCATTATCAAGAGAAAGAATCAAAGCATCCTCATCAGATTTATTACTTACCACATTTGCCTCTTTATTTCCTTCTTGTTTGTCTCCTTCTTTATTTTTTCGAGACCAACAATAATGCCCTCTTCAGAACTCTTTGACTGTCCCAATACTCCCACCACCATTATGCCTGATGTGGATGTTCTGAGACAAAATAACACCAACAACATTCAACTTTTTACCTGTCTCATTCTCAACATCAAGCTTCTCCATAAATTTTTGAAAAGTTTCATATAATTAGCATCATAACTTTGCTGCCTGCCAATGAAATACCAAGTGCCTTTCTGTCCAAAATATCCCAGTCCTCATCCTAGTTTCTTGGCAATCATCGATGAGATAGTGCACATAACTGATAGTTCTGCCCATTGACCCTCGTCTGAGCACTTAACCGTGAGAGAACGATAATTGAAAAACAACTCGCTCTGATACCACTTGTTAGGTTTTCAATGGCAGATATCTAAAAGCTAAATGCAGATTTTATCAAATAAACCAGAAGTAAAACACACAAAAATAACACAGAGAATTTAACGTGGTTCACCCAATGTGGGCTACATCCACCAAACCGCAGCCATCCAATGATTTCATTAACCAGTGTAAAACCCTATTACAATATCGCGAATAATCGCTTGTTTCTTATAATACTGTAACTCTATCCTAAACCCTTTATAAATTAGGGTTATACAAAATCAGGATTTTTCCCTTTTTGTGAATCGAGCAGGCCCTATTTCTCAAGCTACCACGAAAAAGCTGCCAATGCCTCAGCCCATGGCCCCGGTAGAGCTGAATTCGAACGAATGTACGCCACCCCAATGACAGGTCATGCCAACAATTGGGCAATGGTTGATACAAGATGAATTATCAATGATAGAAACTTCCTAATATATTTATTAACTCAATTATGATATGGAAACTATTTGTTGTTTCCAATTTTACCATTTGTAATTATTTTGTTCACATTTTACTAAATAGTGGTTATATTTTACATTACATTTAAAAAAGTTCAATGTGTGGCATGGGTATGATGTAAAACACAAAAGGAAGATCGAAAGCTTGTGAGAATGGAAGATAAAGAGAGTATCAAGATGGAAACCCCAATGGAAGGAAGTGGCAAAAAATGTCAATGGAGAAAGGGATGAGGTAAGACAAAAGGAAGGGTGTAATGGATAATATAACACTTATAACTTTACTTAGGCATTTTACTTAGGTTTTGCTTAGGTAATAATTAGTTTACTTAATTAATAAGTAAGCTTTATTTAGTTGAACTATTTTTAGGTCAACATTAGGGTTGCATACTTTGCTTTTATAAAGCAAATCATCTCATTGTAATATTAAAAAATTCCTAAATAATATCATTTTGCACATTGACATGCAAAGCTCTGCTTTTTTATGTTTTCTCTTCTGTGGAAGGTGTTTAGGTTTGCATGTCTAATCTAGGGTTTCTAACAGGGATAGGCTTTCCACTAGGAATGAAAAGACTCTCTATTTTCTACAAATTGCAATATTATGAGAACTTGCCAATAGCCCACCTATTTGATACTAAGCACATCGGGAAAAATGTGGCAGAGTGTTTGTTGAAACATCTAAATGGAACCAACTTTGAAGCACAAATAAAGTTATGAAAGGACCTCCAAGTTGCTAATATCATGCCGAACATGTGGTTGCATGAAAACAACTCATTTGTTCATGCTCCATGGATTTTTACATCAAAGGAGAAAGAAAACATCATTGATACAATGAAAGGCATAAGATTTCCTTCTGGTTTTGGTGCAACATTAAAAAAATTATTCACAAGAGATGGGTCAGAGTTCTCAGGGCTAAAAACACATGATTGGCACAACTAGATAAAGTTAACTTTGTAGAACGTCACATTTGTTGGCAACATAATCAGAAATTTGTATGTCTTAGTGATAACAAAAGATCATGCATATTTTAACATTGATTTTGTTAATGGTCATGTAGTATGTGTTGCTTGTACCAATACCGAGCACCTTTGATCGTGAAGTCACAATAACTATTTACAAATTATCCAAATATTTGAGGTATTTTGAATCCATCATGCATACTCTTACACAACTCTTATCATTTAAAGTGCATTATTGGTAATGCCTTTATATATGTTTGTACCTTTAGTTTTGAATAAATAATAATGCACATTAATATCTATACGTGGGTTTCATCTAAAGAGATACATCAGGATCAATTGAATTATTGGAAGAGGAATGTTCCACTTTTGATGTGTGATATTCAAATGTACTTCCCTTCGTGTAGTGCCCCGCCACGCAACCCTAGAGGAAGTTTCAATCTACTACAAATGCATACTAATTTTTTTTTAAAAAGTGAATTAAACATACATGTTCACCTATAATTGACAACCTCCCCTAAGGCTACGTAACCGAGATTACTTAATTCCCATTAACATACATCATCTAAATTACATTGCATTAAACAATTCAATTAATGACATACATTAAACATAAGTAAATACAAAATAAGAATAGATTATCCATCACATAATTCCATTTCATAAACCATTACAAGATTACAATCCTCATTCCCAGAATGAGTCAAAATACATAAGAGTATAGTTATTACAAGATCCACCTCATAACAACAAGAGGGGTAAATACAACTGATACAAGAAGAATTACAATAGTACAAGAAGAGAGTAACAATATCCACAAGCTGTCCAACTGGATGTCTCGCTTCCACGAACTGAAGAACAAAGGGGGACCCAACGGTTTTGTTGCATGTTCCACCCAACCTAGTGGTACCCGAAGGCCCACCCCCCATGCTAGGAGATAGTAAAAATACAACATGGACAAGAAATCTACTACCTCTAACCAAAGGCTAACTAACTGAACAAACTGACTCAACCATACATATGCACAATATAAATCTAACACTAACATGGTTACATTGCTTCCAGACATTATAAAATCAACTGTGCTAAAGAAATCATACACACAACATATAATCAAGGTTATCCTAGATAGAGTGTCATCGCAAGGTGCGTCATGAGATCTCCTCTGGGCATCCTTCATAGGCTCCGGTAATCCTGGTGACCTCAACCGAATCCCGGCCCTCATACTCACTCAAGCGGAATCAACTACCTTTCATATGGACAAGCTAGTTGACCTTGCCATTCCAGGCTTTCTCACTCACCCCAAGTCTAAACAAATCCTTGTGTCTATGAGTGAGGTTAATTTTATCTTGGTTAATGAGAATGCATCCTAGTAATCTAAGTACTTTACTTTAATTATCACTTCTTAAAATCAGTTTCGAAGGTTACCCGGTTTACGTCTTTGGGGTCCGGCCCCTAACAAAAGCCACTCTTCTAATGGATAACTCACTACTCAAATCTAGACTCCAAGGGTGACTCAAGTGTTATAGAACTGAAAACTCAATCTCTCCTAATCTAGGAGACGACAAATAAAGAATCTCACTCCAACACTTGGAGGAAAACAACTCAAATAAATCTACCCAAGGAAAAACGAACATTAGCTAACATGGGAATGACCCACATACACTGGAAGACTTTGCAATAATTACACAATTCACCCTTCCCCAAGCAATCCATAACAAGGGAATTTAATTAACGAAAGAACATAAGCAAGGAAACATGCTATATTTGGATATATTAAATCCATATTCTAACTAATACTTTTTAGTTACAAACCAATGCTTCAATAAAATAAATAATAAACTGAATTATTACCTCTACTCTTACAAGGAAAGAATAAATTCAATTTAAACAATACAAGATATCAAATTTGCATTTAAATCAAATATACTCATCCAAGAAATATTTCTTTTAAAAGTCTTAACTAACTCATATAAATCTTTCCAATTCACAATTTAAATAATAATTACAAACACTTGAACATGCACATATTTAAATATATATATAAAACTGAATATTATATATATATATATATATATATATATATATATATATTTGTTTAATATTGCTAATAATCTCAACCCCATTAATTGAACCAAATTCTATGATTCTAAAAAAAAACAGAATACTAAAATAAATAACTCCATCTCATATTCATATAAAATATATTTATATATATACCTACTGTATACATAATAAAAAAAAATCGCATTAAAAAAAAAGTAAATAAAAATTTAAAAAATAAAAAATAAACAAAATAAAATAAAAAGCAAAGACAGTGGATTGTGACAGTGATGGGACCGGACGGTACGTCGTCCCATGGACGGTACCGCCGGTACCATCACTGTCACCGGCGACAGTGGGGAGGCCGCACCTCCCATGGGAAGTGCGTCCCCCCAAAAGGGTGGGCGCACTGCCCATGGCAGATGCGTCCATCCCATGTGGATGTGTGTGACGGTGGGGGTTTGACCTCCCCATTCATCCACTCAAAATTTTTACTTTAAATTTGTTGTATATATATATTTTTTAAAAGGTTTTATTTATAATAAAACACACACACCCAAAAACAGTACCTTCCGCCATTAATTCAGTGCGGAATTCGAAAAAAAGAATTTCGACAAAACCACACATTAAAATCAAAGATTTATTATATATATTATATGCAATTTCATATAATATATATAAGTATATATATATAAATATATAAATATTTACCAAAATTTCCATAACTGGTAAAATTGAGGAAATGAAAAAAAAAAACCAGAATAAGAAAAAATTTCAAATTTTCCAGAATTTCGTTCTAAATTCAAGGTGGTGTAAATTAAATTTCTTTTAACACTATTCAATGAATTTTTTTTAAAATAACAATTAAATATAGAAAATCAAACAAAACTTGTTCTCTTACTGAAGATTTTCTACAAGGGTTTTGATTTTTTTTTATTTTTTTTTTAAGAACAGATCTGACTAATTTACCAGGGTAATATATTCATACTAAAACCTAAATGTTGAACACACAATTCGAGGTTAAATTTAAACTATGTTTCCTCAATTTTCCCCATTTATGGAATTAAAAGCTACAGTAAATTTAAACATTCTTCCCCAAATTTTAATGGATTAAATCTAGATTCAATTAACAATTTCCAATTCACAAATGATAATAACAACAAATTTGCAAACAATATAACATGAAATGAATCAAACAAGACAAAACCTGGAATCCAAAGCAACAGATGAAGATGAAAATCTGATGCAAGCTTCCTCCTAAGAATTCCTGCAATTTCTTAAAACGTGCAACGGATCCAATCCAAGAACTTCGATAATTGCAAACAAATAATTCTCCAAAAAACTCTATAATCCAAAATTGCTTCAAATCCTACTTTGTGCAATTTTTTTTTTCAAAAATAAATTTTCTCCTGTGCATGAATTCTTCTCCAATCCCTCTTTTTTTATCAAAATACATGCAATTCACATATATCCAAAAATATCTTACACAAACCTAATTTTCAAACGCATGCAAATTGAAAATAGATATTTATTTCCTTTTTCCATTTTCGAAAACCCCAAATTGATTTTAAAATGCAATTTCACTTTTCTTTCAATTCTTTTAATTTAATTTAATTTAATTTATTTCAATAAGCTCAATCAATTAATTTTAATTATTTAATAATTAAATTCAACCTTTTCCAAGATTAATTTAATTAATTAAATAAATTAAAATTTAATTAAATACAATTTCATCAACAACTTAAATATTTCATCTAAGCATAAATTTCACTTAATATTAAAATAAACTCTACTTTCAACAATACAATAATTCTAACATATTGATTAAATAATAAAGCATCGAACATAATCAAATAACATTGATAAGGTAAAACAAGACTCAACAATCAGGACTAACGACACACTAAGGCTAGGGTGTAGACCTGACACATGTTACCTAGTTACTATCTTCCTTTCAACTTAACTATTGGATTGACACGCTCAAACTTGTAAAACCAGGTGGAGTCGATGTCATGTACCTACAACCTGAAACCAAGTAAACAACATAATACAGTATATCCAGTATATAATACACACCATGAAGAAGAAATCATGGATTCACAGGGCACTCGCAAGCGAGTGATGCGAAACCGTCCTCTTCACCAATACACTCATCAAAGACTGACATTACATCATAATCAGAAATCACGTACTACAATATCTCAAGCTAACTCTACTAACATCAATAATCCATAATGCAAGTGAAACAATAGTCAGATAATCCACATCACACGATAATCAGTGTCGCTCAATAGTAGCAATCAAAACACAAACAACAAGGTGTGTCCAGTATAATAGTAGCTGCATCCCAAACATAGCATAAAGAAAACACACAAAAAGCAAAACAGAGGGGTATTACATTCTCCCCCCAAGGACCAGGCTTACTCCTGGAAGCCTGCAAACAAGTAGGGATATAACTCCCTCATCCTAACTGCATCCTCCCAGGTGGATGAAGTATCATCCCTGGGATCCCACTGCACTCTGACCTGCTCAATATCTCACCCTCGAAGAGTGAGCGTTTTGTGCTCCATTACGGCCACGAGCTCCAAAGCTAGCTGCCCATCCTCTACCTGTAAAGAATCCCAATCAAGGACATGAGTAACATCTGGAAGATAAGGTTGAAGAACTGAAACATGAAAAACGTCATGTATACGTGCAAGACTGGGCGACAAAGCAAGTCGATAAGCAACTGGACCAATCTTTTCGAGTATCTCGAAAGGTTCAACAAAGCGAGGCACCAACTTAGAACCCTTTCCATATCGGATAGGACTCTTTCGCGGACGCACCCACAAAAATACTCTGTCGCCAATAGAAAACTGACGATCCACCCTATGCGCATCCGCATACTTCTTCTGCCTATCCTGTGTTACCACTAAGTGCTCCCTAATCCGATCCACTTACTGCTCCATATCCTGTAACATCTCAGGTCCTAATAACACTCTGTCCTCCAATCGATCCCAACTAAGAGGAGTACGACAAGGACATCCATACAAGGCCTGAAAAGGTGCCATGCCTATGGAACTCTGGTAGCTATTATTATAAGCAAACTCCACTAGATTAAGATAATCCTCCCACCGTGTTTGCTAATCCATGACATACATGCGTAACATATCTTCGAGGATTTGATTAACCCTCTCTGTCTGTCCATCAGTCTCAAGGTGATATGCTGAACTAAAGTTCAACTGTGTCCCCATAGCATGCTATAATGATGTCCACAAAGCTGAAGTAAACACTGGATCACTATCAAAAATAATCTGATGCGAAATTTCGTACAACCTCACAATATCCTCCATGAACACTCGAGCAACTGATGATGCATTATAGGAAGTACACATAGGCGAGAAGTGTGCCACCTTCGTCAACCTATCGACCGTCACCATAATGGCATCATGTCGTCGCGAGGAGTTGGGTAAACCAACAATAAAGTCCAGTGAGATAATATCCCACTTCCACTCAAGTACAAGGTGCGGCTGAAGAAGCCCAGCTGGATGTTGGTGTTCAGCCTTCACCCGCTAATACTCCAAACATCGCGCTACAAAATTTGCAATATCCCTCTTCATCCTTGGCTAGAAATACAACTGGCGTAGATCTGCGTGCATCTTCTTCACCCCAGGATGGGCTGAATAAGGCGCACGATGAGCCTTGGTCAAAACCAAAGATCGAAGGTCACCTACTGAAGGAACATAAATATGCTCAGAATGTCGAAGTAACCCATCTGAGTCAAGTGAATATCCTATAAATCTGCCCTCAAGAGGTCTACCTGCCTCAATCTCTGCTCTCACAGCCTGATACCAACTATTTACCGAAAGTGTAGCAAGAATCCGACTCCGTAAATCTACCATAAGAGTCATCTCAGAAATCTCATGCCTACGTCTGCTGAGTGCATCAGCTACAACATTCTCTTTCCCCTAAATATACTTCACCTCGAAGTCATACTCACAAAGGAACTCCATCCAACGCCTTTGTCTAGTGTTAAGATTCAGTTGAGTGAAAATATACTGTAGACTCCTATGATCACTGTGTAACTCAAACTTGTGCCCAAGTAAGAAGTGTCTCCATCTAGTCAATGCATGGACTACTGCCGCTAACTCAAGGTCATGTGTGGGATAATTAAGTTCATGATCTTTAAGATTACGCGACTCATAAGCTATCACTCGTCCCTCTTGCATCAGGACTACACCTAAGCCCTCTAAAGATGCATCTGTACATACCACAAAATCTCCTGTGGGATCAGGTATCACTAAAATCGGTGCACTAGTCAGCTTATCCTTAAGAACCTGAAAAGCTGACTCACACTACTCTGACCATTCAAACCTCTTCCCTTTCCTCTGAAGAGAAGTGATAGGATGACCTACCCTAGAAAAACTCTGCACAAACCTCCTGTAATATCTTGCGAGCCCCATAAAACTACGGATCTTTGCCACATTCGTGGGCACAGGCTAATCAAGAATAGCTTGAATCTTCGAAGGATCCATAGATATTCCCTCTCCTGAGATCACATGACCAAGATACTTGATCTCAGACTTAAAGAACTCACATTTCGACAAGTTGGCGTAAAGATGATTTTCTCACAAACACTACAAAACCTGTCATAAATGCTCCTCATGTTCCTCTACTGTCCTGGAATATATCAATATATCATCAAGACACACAAGAACAAACCTATCAAGGTATGTGCGGAATACCCCATTCATCAAACTCATGAACACAGACGGCGCATTTGTCAACCCGAATGGTACCATAGTGAACTCGTAGTGACCATACCGTGTCTGAAACGCTGTCTTATGTATATCTACATCAAAAATACGAAGCTGATGGTATCCCGACTTAAGGTCTATATTCGAAAAGATGGTAGCACCTTTGACTTGGTCAAACAAGTCATCTATCCTGGGAAGTGGATAATGATTCTTGATCGTTACCTTGTTCAACTACCGGTAATCAATGCACAACCGAAGTGAACCATCCTCCTTCTTCATGAAGATGATAGGTGCTCCCCAAGGTGAAACACTAGGATGAATAAATGCCTTCTCTAATAACTCCTCCAACTGCAACCGAAGCTCTTTCAGCTCCTGAGTAGTCATACAGTAAGGTGCTCGCGAAATAGTCTCTGATCCAGGTACTAAATCAATCTTAAAATCTATATCTCTCCTAGGTGGCATCCCTGGAATGTCATCAGGAAAGACATCCGTGAACTCCTGAAGAACAGGATGACTATCAAGAGTTACCTTCTCCTCTCCATCTCCTAAACCCAAATCCTCAACTATAACTGCAAACAACTAACATCCACGATGAACACATCTCCTCAACTGCATAGCTGAGATGATCCTCAAATATATCGGTCTTTGTACTCCTATAATATCCACCTCTCCACTTGGTGCATTAATGCACCGAATCGACTTACGTTGACACTCAATAACTGTTCTGTGAGCCTCTAGCCAATCCATACCTATAACAACATCGTAGGATCCCAATGGTATAACTCGAAGATCTAAGGTAGTGGAAAGTGGTCCAATCTCCAACCTACAGTCAGGTACTACAGAATGTGATGTAACCTTCGCACCCGACGCTAACTCTACCTGCCACCTATCAGGTTTCCTTACGGCACCCAATCTGCAACATGACACGATCGATCACAAAATGAAAGAATCCGATGCTCCTGAATCGAAAAGAATAGTAACAGGGTTATCCAGTAACATACCATAGGTCTCTACTACAGTACCCTGGTGCTCTGCCTGGCGGTTATCAACCGCTGCAAACACAAGATGTCCTCTGCCAGCATCTCCTACTGTCGGCTCTGACGCCGCTGGTCTCTGTGTAAATCCCGACGTGCCCTTATTGCGACACATCTTAGCAATATGGCCCTACTGACCACAAGAGAAGCAACTTGTGCCTCTACCATAACCTCTGCCTCCTGCTGGTGCACTAGACTGTTGTACACTGCCTCCAAAACTAGACTGGGCACTCTGAGCGGGTTGCTCAGCATTGAAATGCTTCTTGCGCCTCCAGTTCCTATTACCCTGTCCCTGTTGGAAACCTTTCCGTTTCCCCTGAAATGACTATTGCTGACTGCCCTGTACTGATACCTGCTGAGTCTTAGGAGGCACAGCTCCCTATGTCTGCCCCCCTCGAGCACTAATCCCAACTCCTGTACCACCACCAATACTAACACTTGTATGACCTCCTAGTGCCATAGTCAGGTTCTCCTCTACCAGCTGTGCCTTCTCCACAACTATCTCCATAGACTTGGGTTCAAAGACCCGTACACCTCCACTGATACGAGCGTTTAAGCCCCTGATGAAATGCTACACTAGCATTCCCTCATCGTCCCCTATTCATGCGAATTGTTTAAGTTCATAGAATCGCCTCTCATACTGATCAACTGTCATGGCTAGCTGATGTATGGCATGGAACTCGTCGCCTCTACGCTGACGCCAATGATTGGAGACAAAGCGGGCTCTGAATCTCTCAAGAAAGATCTCCCAAGATACTGTACTCATGTCTATATGGAGCTTCTGCTCCTCTAGCTTCCACCAAGTGGCTGCAAAACCTCAGAGATGAATAACAGCGCACCGCGCTTTGGTGTTACTATCAAACGGGTGCATGGAGAAACATCGGTCAAGTCCTATCAACCAGGTTTCGGCCTCAAGACCGGTACCCACTCCATCAAATCAAGGCGGCTGTGATCGAATCAAGTCCCTCATATAATTCACTGCTAACATATCAGACTGAGCTGTAACTGTCCCAACCACAGGGTTTCCTACTAGTACCTCCTGTCGCGGTCCTAATAATGCCATCGCCTCCTCGAAGGCTCTATGTGCAGCTTCGACCCTAATGGGATCTAACTATCTACCACCACTTTCTGGGTCATTTTGTGAAGCCTGATGCTCCTCCTGCTCTGGTATACATAACACATGAGGTGGCGAGTCATGCTGACTCTCCCCTCGACCATCTACCCGGCCACGTCCACGTCCTCTCCCTCGTCTGCGTCTAGGAGGCATACTCCTACACAGACACAAAAGGGTATTAGACAAGGTACACTTAAAAACCTACACAACTAAGCTTAATGGGTACATCATAATCCCAGAGCACCCAGTGTTTAAACCTTGGCTTTCATACCATGTGTAATGCCCCGCCATGCAACCCTAGAGGAAGTTTCAATCTACTACAAATGCGTACTAATTTTTTTTTTTAAAAGTGAATTAAACATACATGTTCACCTATAATTGACAACCTCCCCTAAGGCTACGTAACCGAGATTACTTAATTCCCATTAACATACATCATCTAAATTACATTGCATTAAACAATTCAATTAATGACATACATTAAACATAAGTAAATACAAAATAAGAATAGATTATCCATCACATAATTCCATTTCATAAACCATTACAAGATTACAATCCTCATTCCCAGAATGAGTCAAAATACATAAGAGTATAGTTATTACAAGATCCACCTCATAACAACAAGAGGGGTAAATACAACTGATACAAGAAGAATTACAATAGTACAAGAAGAGAGTAACAATATCCACAAGCTGTCCAACTGGATGTCTCGCTTCCACGAACTGAAGAACAAAGGGGGACCCAACGGTTTTGGTGCATGTTCCACCCAACCTAGTGGTACCCGAAGGCCCACCCCCCATGCTAGGAGATAGTAAAAATACAACATGGACAAGAAATCTACTACCTCTAACCAAAGGCTGACTAACTGAACAAAACTCAACCATACATATGATACAAGAAGAAGGTTATCCTAGATAGAGTGTCATCGCAAGGTGCATCATGAGATCTCCTCTGGGCATCCTTCATAGGCTTCATACCTAATGACCTCAATCGAATCCCGGCCCTCATACTCACTCAAGCGGAATCAACTACCTTTCATATGGACAAGCTAGTTGACCTTGCTATTCCAGGCCTTCTCACTCACCCCAAGTCTAAACAAGCCCTTGTGTCTGCGAGTGAGGTTAATTTTATCTTGGTTAATGTGAATGCATCCTAGTAATCTAAGTACTTTACTTTAATTATCACTTCTTAAAATCACTTTCGAAGGTTACCCGGTTTACCTCTTTGGGCTCCGGCCCCTAACAAAAGCCACTCTTCTAATGGATAACTCACTACTCAAATCTAGACTCCAAGGGTGACTCAAGTGTTATAGAACTGAATAACTCAATCTCTCCTAATCTAGGAGACGACAAATAAAGAATCTCACTCCAACACTTGGAGGAAAACAACTCAAATAAATCTACCCAAGGAAAATCGAACATTAGCTAACATGGGAATGACCCACATACACTGGAAGACTTTACAATAATTACACAATTCACCCTTTCCAAAGCAATCCATAACAAGGGAATTTAATTAACGAAAGAACATAAGCAAGGAAACATGCTATATTTGGATATATTAAATCCATATTCTAACTAATACTTTTCAGTTACAAACCAATGCTTCAATAAAATAAATAATAAACTGAATTATTACCTCTACTCTTACAAGGAAAGAATAAATTCAATTTAAACAATACAAGATATCAAATTTGCATTTAAACCAAATATACTCATCCAAGAAATATTTCTTTTAAAATTCTTAACTAACTCATCTAATTCTTTCCAATTCACAATTTAAATAATAATTACAAACACTTGAACATGCACATATTTAATTATATATATATATAACTGAATATATATATATATATATATATATATATATATATATATATATATATATATATATTTGTTTAATACTGCTAATAATCTCAACCCCATTAATTAAACCAAATTCTATAATTCTAAAAAAAAACTAAATACTAAAATAAATAACTCCATCTCATATTCATATAAAATATATTTATATATATACCTATTGTATATATATATATATATATATTTTTATATTATATTCATACAGAATAATTATTATTTTAATAAAACAAATACACAGTATTTAATTATATTTTATTGTATAAATTTAATAATGAATTTTATTTTTCTTTAAATTCGAATTTATAGACTAAAATGAACATAATAAAAAAAAATTGCATTGAAAAAAAAGTAAATAAAAATAAATTAAAAATTAAAAAAACAAAATAAAATAAAAAGCAAAGATAGTGGATTGTGACAGTGATGGGACCGGATGATACGCCGTCCCATGGACGGTACTGCCGGTACCATCACTGTCACTGGCGACAGTGGGGAGGCCACACCTCCCATGGGAAGCGCGTCCCCCCAAAAGGGTGGGCGCACTGCCCATGGCGGATGTGTCCATCCCATGTGGATGCATGCGACGGTGGGGGTTTGACCTCCCCATCCATCCACTCAAAATTTTTACTTAAAATTTTTTTTATATATATATATTTTTAAAAGGTTTTATTTATAATAAAACACACACACCCAAAAACAGTACCTTCTGCCTTTAATTCAGTGCAGAATTCGAAAAAAAGAATTTCGACAAAACCACACATTAAAATCAAAGATTTATTATATATATATATATATATATATTATATGCAATTTCATATAATATATATAAGTTTATATATATAAATATATAAATATTTACCAGAATTTCCATAACTGGTAAAATTGAAGAAATGTAAAAAAAACCAGAATAAGAAAAAATTTCAAATTTTCCAAAATTTCGTTCTAAATTCAAGAAGGTGTAAATTAAATTTCTTTTAACACTATTCAATGAATTTTTTTACAAATAACAATTAAATATAGAAAATCAAACAAATCTTGTTCTCTTACTGAAGGTTTTCTACAAGGGTTTTGATTTTCTTTTTCTTTTTTTTGAAGAACATATCTGACTAATTTACCAAGGTAATATATTTGTACTAAAACCTAAATCTTGAACACACAATTCGAGGTTAAATTTAAACTATGTTTCCTCAATTTTCCCCATTTATGGAATTAAAAGCTACAATAAATTTAAACATTCTTCCCCAAATTTTAATGGATTAAAGCTAGATTCAACAAACAATTTCGAATTCACAAATGATAATAACAACAAATTTGCAAACAATATAATATGAAATGAATCAAACAAGACAAAACCTGGAATCCAAAGCTATAGATGAAGATGAAAATCTTATGCAAGCTTCCTCCCAAGAATTCCTGCAATTTCTTCAAACGTGCAACGAATCCAATCCAAGAACTTCGATAATTGCAAACAAATAATTCTCCAAAAAACTCTATAATCCAAAATTGCTTCAAATCCTACTTTGTGCAAGTTTTTTTTTCAAAAATAAATTTTCTCCTATGCTTGAATTCCTCTCCAATCCCTTTTTTTTATCAAAATACATGCAATTCACATATATCCAAAAATATCTTACACAAACCTAATTTTCAAACGCATGCAAATTGAAAATAGATATTTATTTCCTTTTTCCATTTTCGAAAACCCCAAATTGATTTTAAAATGTAATTTCACTTTTCTTTCAATTCTTTTAATTTAATTTAATTAAATTTATTTCAATAAGCTCAATTAATTAATTTTAATTATTTAATAATTAAATTCAACCTTTTCCAAGATTAATTTAATTAATTAAATAAATTAAAATTTAATTAAATACAATTTCATCAACAACTTAAATATTTCATCTAAGCATAAATTTCACTTAATATTAAAATAAACTCTACTTTCAACAATACAATAATTCTAACATATTGATTAAATAATAAAGCATCGAACATAATCAAATAACATTGATAAGGTAAAACAAGACTCAACAATCAGGACTAACGACACACTAAGGCTAGGGCGTAGACCTGACACATGTTACCTAGTTACTATCTTCCTTTCAACTTAACTATTGGATTGACACGCTCAAACTTGTAAAACCAGGTGGAGTCGATGTCATGTACCTACAACCTGAAACCAAGTAAACAACATAATACAGTATATCCAGTATATAATACACACCATGAAGAAGAAATCATGGATTCACAGGGCACTCGCAAGCGAGTGATGCGAAACCGTCCTCTTCACCAATACACTCATCAAAGACTGACATTACATCATAATCAGAAATCACGTACTACAATATCTCAAGCTAACTCTACTAACATCAATAATCCATAATGCAAGTGAAACAATAGTCAGATAATCCACATCACACGATAATCAGTGTCGCTCAATAGTAGCAATCAAAACACAAACAACAAGGTGTGTCCAGTATAATAGTAGCTGCATCCCAAACATAGCATAAAGCAAACACACAAAAAGCAAAATAGAGGGGTATTACATTGAAGAGGAATGTTCCACTTTTGATGTGTGATATTCAAATGTACTTCCCTTCGAGCTTCTTCAATTCTCAAGAGCACTACCTTGTACACCTAGTAGAAGAGATTGAACAGTGTGGTCCTATCCATATTCAGACAATGTGGCTCGTGGAGAGATATATGAAGGTTCTAAAACAATTTGTGAGGCAAAAGGCTCGACCAAAAGGGTCCATGGTTGAGGGGTACATGGTTTTCCAAACAATGGTTCGTTTGAGTGAGTACTTACCTGAATTACATCTTGAAGCTTCTTGATTATGGGATGGTAACCAACCTCAATCATTTGAAGGAGAAAAATTAGAGGGTCAGGGGGCTTCAAAGAGGATAAAAGGTATACAAAAATGTTTGAAGTAATTATTTTTATCTTAAATTTTATAAGACATAGCATTAAATCATTATTAATTCATTGAACAATTCTATTTTTCATTGTAAAGGCTAAGGATTCGGAGTCATTACATTTGTATGTTGCATACAATTCCGACTTTATGTTGGAATGGATGGAGAAGTACACTGAACAAAAGAAAATAAAGGATAAGAAGGCATGGACCAATGTATATAATAGACATGGTCAAAACACTGCTTGAGGACTTCCTGCGGCCCATAAAAGAAAATGGCCAGATAGATGCTCGTGGAATTGGCTAAAGACCAATATTGAACATGAGGCAACAAAGGGGAAGAATAGAGTGACACAACAACTTAATTTTGTAAAAGGATCTAGAAATGGGGAGGTGATGCATATATATTTAAATATTTGAGGTATGTAGTGATTTTCCTTTTAACTTTTTCATCATTGAATCTAATTAGTTAATATTTATATGAATTTAGGTAACATATTACAAAGGAAGGTGGAATTTCGGTCATCATTTTCGCATCAAAAAGGTTGATGACAAGAGACAAATGTATGATTGTGGAATTTCAGCATCATTTGAAGTGGAATGTCATTCTCATGCAAATGATAGACAACCAATCACAAGCACACTTCGCTATTATGGAGTGTTGGAGGATATTATAGAGCTTGATTTTATATCTTTCAAGAAAGTTATTTTTCATGTTCAATGGTACAAGCTTATCAAAGTGGGTGAAGACAAAACTATATTGTTGCACAAGAATGGATTCCATATGATCAATACATCTAGGTTTGAAGCCACTTCTGAACCTTATGTGTTTCCAAATCAATGTGATCAGATATTTCTCATTCCAAATTTAGAAAAACCTGGTTGGTCATTTGTGATTGATTATGATCCAAGAGGACGAAGAGTAACATTTGTTGAAGATGAAGAGGCCCATGATATACTTGAAGATGCACAAGCCCCCCTTGAAGATATAGATGGCCAAGATGGAGAAGACAAAAACTTAATTGGTAATGATGCATATGACCAAGATGAAGATCATGACGAGTTTACTGAAGTCTCTGAAGGATATGAGCAACCACATGAGCATCAAGTGCATGAAGATGATGAATTTATTGATTTTCATTTACCTGTAGTTGAAGGTGAAGAAAACCATGAAAACTATGGTATTAATTTATTTGTGGATTTAGGGCCCATTAATGATGGTGCATTTATGCCATCAGATGACGACATTTCATGTGAGAATGACATTGTTTGATCATCAGGTTCACTTTAATATGGTTGTGAGGATTCAGTACAATATAATTCTCTTTATAGGTTAAGTATTTTGTTTTTAATTGTACACAAAATGTAATGGAAAGTAAGTAATTTGAATGTTTTGAGTGTTCTATTAGTGGATGTTTGTAACATCAATGAATATAGCTTACAATTTTTTTTCAATTGGATAAGTTGTTTCATTTCATTTTATTACTTCTTTAACAATTTACTTGGAAGACACTTTTGTTTTTGGAAGCTTTACATAATCAACACCTATGCACTTTATGCAATTGACACCTAAGCAAGAGAAACACAATACCATAAAGCTAAAAAAACTTTGGATGTTGAGCATTGTTTATGTTTTTCTTATTTATTGAAACATAATAAAAATTATGTATGTTATTGTCCATGTGCTAGTGAATTTGACTCATGTTACTAATACCAATTGCATATGTTCTCTAATTAATATTTTGTCATTATGTGTTTCTTTAAGAATGTGCCTATGGGTACTCCCAATTCTACTATGGGGGATCCATTGATCTTAAATGGGCTAATTGAAATGCTAAGGAACGGGTAAGGGCAAAACATTACTATGATGATGAATGAGGTAAGTTTGAAAAATTTCTTTTATAGGTTCAATTATCTTATGTTTCGTAAGATATTATGTTAATTTATGTTTGTGGAATGTAGGCCATCTTTAAAGTCATTTTGACCCCTATCACGCCCTTTAATACATCTAGTATTATGGCAGGGGTAACATTTGATGTAGATTCTTGTGAATTTAATTAATTTATTTCAGATTTTATATTTTGTTAATATTTGTGTTTTTGCTACAGGACATTTCTAGAGTTAGTCCATTGAGAATGCATCTTATTGGCATGCGAGATCCAATTATGCCATCAGATACACCCAATGTCGTGCAAAAGGTAAGAGAGCTTGTTTGTAATTTTTGTTTTTCATATTTTAGTGTAATTTCTGTTTTTCAGATTTTAGTGTAATTTTTGTTTTTCAGATTTTAGTGTAATTTTTGTTTTTCAAATTTTAGTGTAATTTCTCTATTTTTGCAACTCTGTATGGCCTATACAATACTTCCATGGTCTACAATCTATGTGAAGTGATTGTGTTGGGTCTTAATTTTCTTTTGGGTCCTATTTGAGCTCTTTTAATCAGGTTTTGAATTAGTTTGGTAACTTTTTCTCTTTACCGCTTGAAAACCCTACCTTTAAAGGGTTTAGTGTGCAAAATATAGATCTAAATGCATTCCACCAATGTATGATAGCTAGGAATGGTGAAATTGTGATTGTATGTTTTTTTCAGGTGTTTTATAGGATTAGGGAATAGGGGATGTAGGTCCTTGGAGGTTTTGTCAAGATCCTAGCCTAACATCCTCATGTGTTAGGCTAGGTAACATAGCTAAGAAGTAGGACAGTAGATTGGAGGATTGAATGGTTGATAAAATTTGTAGATTTTTTTCATTTGAGATTGGTTCAAGCTGTAGGTAAAGATTTTGGAGGTTTGGGAGAAGTATTTTAGATACTTCCTTTGTAAAAGTGGCCTAAAAGGCTTATTTCTTAGCGTAGCAGACCTGTTTTGAGCTCTTTGCTCCAAAACACCCTATGTCTTGGATGAGATATGTTGATGTATTCCTTAATGGGTACTTGAAAAGGCTTAGAACTCTTTGAGTGACAACTTTCTCTAAAACTTATATCAAATTATTTCAAATGGGAGACCTAGTAGGAAAGGAAGGCTAGGTATTGAAAGTCACACATGTGGGAGTCTTGGAAGTGAGTTAGTGTTTGAAACATGTTCTTTTAGGTATCCTTAAGCTTAATCCACCCATTTTCTACATCATAATAACACTTTAATATTTATATTTGTGTCTTGTAGGATGTTTTAAAAAGATGTGTCATGCCCTCTACATCTAGACCAGAAACACCTATCACAAGAGTGGCATCAGGAACAATACCTCATAGCATGCCCTCTACATCAAGTCTGGGTTCAGTCAGAGTTCTCCCACCAACACCTGAACAAGTTTCCTTGAGGAGTCTTATTGAATCACAATCAAGAATACTAAGGCTCCTACCAGATACTCCTGAAAATGTTGAAATTAGGAGAGAAATATCTAAACAAATTGAGTTATGGGAGAGGACATTGTTGGGGAGTACAAGGCTTACTTTAGATGAACAGGTATAATTATCTGGAAATATTATCTTATTATTCTTTTCTAGTTCATATTATACTTTTATCAATGTAATAACATGTTGACTGGTAAAAGTCATATTGATGATTACATGGTTGCTTTGTGATTGTAATTTGTGACTACATGGTTGTTTGATGATCTCATTGTAAATACATGAAATAAATGATAATATGACTGATGTACCTTTAATGGAATCTAACTCAACCCCTATGACTACAACAATATCCTCAGTGACTACAAAAGAAATGCAAGAAGTTACAATCTTGCTCACCTCAGAAGGAAATGTCTTGAAGGATGAAATGGGGTTAAAAATTTTTCACTTCATTTTTCGTCGTGCAGAACAATTATTTGGCAATAATATTCAAATGGATTGAAGGAAGCAAGAAAGTGCTAAGAAAGATGAACTCTTTAAAGATTTCATAGTAGCATTTGGAAATCCAGGTTTTAATAAGGACATTATTTTAGATATTGCACGAAAATACATTCACTCTAAACGAGACAATTTAAGGTCGAAGCTGAAAAAAGATTTGAGATATCCACGTCCAGCTTGGATCATAGACCAAGTGACATGGGATGAACTAATGAAAGATGCAAAATTTAAGAGGAAGGTCCACAATAATCCAAACTATAGGCCATTTGCACGAGGAAGATCTAAAAGACGCCTTCGAGATACAACAAAAGCAACCCAAGCTAGGGTGTCAAGTATTGGATCTCATAAATTAGGATCTGGTGGGTATAATAGCATTCGTGGTAGCTTGGTAAGTGAATATTTTTCATCTTCTGTATTCTCTATTTCATAAAAAAATTATGAAAAACTTGTGAGTTAATTGTATCTAATTATGAGTCATTATACCTTTTAAATTTGGTTATAATTGTTTATGTAGGTTCACCAATTTCAAAAAGAAGCTTCAGAGGAGGACCTAAAATATGCTTTACTACATGGTTCCCAAGGCCTTCGACAACATATGCTAGATTGAGGGGAGAAATTAGTCATTGGTCATGAATCTGAGGTAAGTTCTTTGCATGATGTGATATAATAAAATTTCATATTTAATTTCATTTCCATTGCAAAACAAATGATATAGATATTAATCTAGACAAATACACCTAGAATTACAATAGTTTCCTTTTTCATAGAGAAATGAAACAAGCAAAGCTAAAACTATGATTTGATATGTTATTTTAATGAGTTAAATTGTGTTGTGTATAGGAAACCCAACAATCCAACTCATCAGGTAGTGAGCATGAAGAGGAGCTAGAGGAGCATGATTTGACTGTCATTCCAGAACCTCGGTAGGAAACAATCCTTGAATTTCAGCAAGTGGGAGACAAGGATAATGAGGAGGGTGTTCAATGTGATGAACAATTGACACCCACAATTAGAATAGTGCCTCGTAGAAAGAGGACATAAAGGAAGAGTGTTACCACTACCTTGACAAATTTATTGGTTGAGACTTACCATATTTGATCTGTTATTTAATTAGTAGTCCCATGGCTTATGAGAACTTAAAAACTAAAATGATTGAACAAAGTATCTTGCCTAGTCTCTGTCAAAAATTTTAAAGTGTAAATTTTTCCCATTTCTTTTCATGGTATTTTAACTCTTTCATGATACTGACAATTATGATTTCATGTTGTAACATTTTATGATTTTAACCCCTTACTGATTCATTTTATTTTGTGAATATTGTTGACAACAAATATGATTAATTAATGAATTTTTAGATAATTATCCATTGTTAATCTATTGTGGAAGATTAAATGCAGCCAGAGGGCAATCATTATTGAAATGTGGTGCAACTTCCTGGTTTTCTCTCTCAAATGTGGAGTATGGCTAATGACAGAAAACCATGTAATGCTTGCTGAGGTTGTCCACTTCTTGGTTTTAAATCAGGTACTGCTTCAAGATTGTAATGTTTATATTTTCAACCATTTCTTTTATGCTAGGAAAATTGTGAATATCATAAATAAATCCAGTATTTCAACTCATCTTTTGTACATTTATTGCTTAACATGTACTAGTTATCAGACAATTCAAGGTAGTCATATAGTTTGCAGCACAAGAATTTTTGCATCATTTAGGGTAGTTTCTAGCAAGTAGACAAGCAAATGCTCCTCAGGAAGCTCTATAGGTGCTCGATGTCTTTTTGACAGAATTTTCAACTCACAGGTAGACATATCTTTTGGTTTTAAAACACATTCATTTGCCACTTTTTCTTATTATTTAAACATTCATTCATTTCAGTAATATATGTTAAAAATATTTTTTTTATGCATCATATGTATAGGCTATGCATATACATGCAGTGGGGGTCTACTTGTATGTTTTTGTTTTCATTGAAATGCAGGCCATGTGTTTTTATTGTTGAATATATGTGATAGTCTAAAGGTCCATGTGGATGTGAATTTTCAGGTATAGTTTTGTTGGAAGGTCATTTTACTCCCATGATTTGGGGAGACGGTAACACCTACGAGAGGGTTTGGAAACTTGGCATCAATTTTATCAAAGTATCAAGCCAACTCAGATTGGCTTGTCCCTTAATATAGGCACTGATTTTCGACATCCAAGTTTAAGCTACATACAATTAACATGTATTAACCATAGCTCTATTTTTCAATTGCATTTAAGTTGTTGGATTACGCTTGTACCAGTCTTGGAATATTTGGTAATGATTTTTGGATGGCAATTTAATATTCATATGCATTTCCTACCATTTTGCAGTTATGTCTTCAACTGCTTTAATTGAGCCACTCCCTATGATTGATTTTGTTGCAAAAAAATTAAATAAGCACGTGGTAACAAGGCAATTGTCTGACGCTAATCACATAAAGGTATTCTTCTTGTCCTTGAACCTGTTCATTCTTAGGCTCATTTTTTATTTCATGTTTGAAGGAATTTCCTAATGTCATTATTCTTTGCATAGCTTTAATGACATTATATAACTGCTGAATTATGGTATATTTTTCATTGGTTTGGGTTGTGTGAATTGACATTGTACCATCAATTTCAATATTTATATCTATTCATATGCTAACTATATGTAGATGTAAGTCTTGGAATAAGGCCTACAACCTCAACATTCTGCTTGAAGCTTGTTCCATTTCTTTATAATAGATCATAGTAATTTTATTTCCCAATTGTGTTAATTCTACTTCCTTAATCATATTGTGCAACTTACTGTTGTTATGATGGTACAGTTGCTATAACACAGGTGTTGAAGTCATCAAGGGCCTTGCTTGTTGATCAGTTTGATTCTAAAGAAGATCTAATTGATGTTGTGTTTACATCTTCCTTCATACCAAGGTATATAATTTATGTTTCTTAATTTTAATTATGTTTTTTAAATTTTCTAAGTTGTTAGTAGTTGAGCTCATTGTATATAGTTTGATGACTTTCAGCCAAATACTATGTTTTAGTAAGATTCATTCGATATTAAAGTAATGTTTCATTTCATATTTATGACAATAGCCTAATACTATAGAGGAGCAGATTGATATGCTAGAAATGATGAGTACGTCCTAATGTGGGTTTTTGGAAAATGACTTCTTCTATTTATCTTATCTTCTTAATTTATTTACTTGACTTATTTTGCTGAACTTTTGTCATTTACAAGGCTTCTAAAGAGGAATTTTGTTTAACTTGAAAACTTGAAGTTATGTAATCACTTTACTTTGTAGAATGAAGTATTTATATTATTTTATTGAAATTCCATAGAGGTTGATGGGGCATTGGACAAAGCAAGAAAACATAAAAAACATCATCTTGAAGATACAATGAACCTTTTTCTGAAGAAGAGAAAGGTAATATGTTGTAACATGTTAGAGAAATATTTAAGTTGTTGCGATTGCTTCATATTAAAGTTATGTTTGATAATAGTTTACTTATTACCCCTTTATTTATTCAATAGTTGTTGCAAAGATTTTTTTATTTGCATTCACAAGACTTCACACTCTTTGTTTTTGTCACTGTTAGGCATTCTGAATTGTGTATTGTCAAGGCCCCTGCACCCGCATTAAATTACATTATCTCAGTGATTCATGTTGTGGGTTCGTTATTTTTCTTTTTAAACACTTTTGGTTTTGAAGATTTAGATTGGAACTAATTTTTGTGATCTGAATCCACACATAGATTCTTTCTCTAACATGCTGTATGGTTCTGATTGTTTTCTATTTTTTCTTGATTTGAAAGGGTTTTTTTAATGGAAAATATTTTATTGACCTGCACCAACATTCAAATAGCCTGCATCTCTTATTGTGTTGTGTGGGACAACCATTAGTTTTGGGGTATTTATTATGATCTTTGGGATGCGAGTTGTTGGGCATTGGCCTTATAGCCACCATTAGGCAAGTGCCAACTATAGTTACTCATGGCATTTTACCAAATCTGCCCTAGAGGTTTTTCCCGGTTTTGGGGAAATTTAAATAGAGGTGTTGCCGCCTGTTCTCTTAGTCATGCATATGAAAAATGGGAGGCACCAAGATTAAGGGTGGTTATTTCCCTGATTGTGACTGACAAACACCTTACTTTTGTAAGCTAGAATCTAATCATATTTAGAGTAGTATCTCTTTTTGGCTTATTAAAAAGTTTTGAGTCTCGATGGAAGCTTTGAACCCAGAGTACAATTTGCCCCAAAGGAATATAGCATACAGTTATACCATATACAAAAGGGAATTGAACCTTGGTCCTCCTTTTGGTCATTATGTCTATTTGTTGTTATATGGCTAGTATTTCATAGGAGTAGTATCTTGATAAGTTTCTACATTTGGATACAACTTGAATTGACATCTAAACATGTTTCTAGAGAATTTGGTTTTGGATGCTCTTTGAAGCATCTTTTCAATTTTTTAAGTGATTCAGTAGATTGGATTCTTTTTTTAAGGTTCATGTCTTGCCAGTCCTTGGATTTATCATGAAATATTGCTAGGCTATTTTACGATTTTGTTTGCAATAAGTATTCTTATTGTACTTGAGCAATTCTAAAGTTACATGGCTAGCATAAATTCTCTTTTTTTTTTCTAATAACTTAGTATGATACTGTAAGGCTAGCATCATTGTGCTTTATTGTTCTTGTCAAAATTCAAGATATAACTGAGTCTTTTTAGTTTTTATGTTCCAAAGGTCACTACCTTTTTGAAGCAGATTACTATTCACACAACTGCACCATACAATATGTGTAGATTTATTCTACATATTATCAGGATGAATGTACACCATTTCATATGGTGTACGGTTGTGCCCAGCTAGACACAACATAGAATCATTATCAAATTTTTTGGTCATTTGGATTTATTTTTTCTTCTATACTTTGGGCACATCTCCAATCCTTTGTGATTTTATGTATGGCATGATTGCTTTGAATCAAAATGGCTCTGTGTTCTACCTCTTCCAGAAGGGGCACTAGAACTAATTGCAGCAACATCATTTTGTGATGAATCTCTCTTGTTTGCCTTCCATTCTACAAGTCATGCTGGTCTTGAAGGTAGCTATCATCAACTTCTAGTATTGCTTGTGGGTCTCTGTATTATTTGAGATATACTAGGAGCAGCCTTTCCCACCAGCTTTATGGTGGATTTGTTGAGTGGTATGGCAATTACCGCATAGGGTATATGGTTTTACCAGATTGCTTTTTTATTTTTGTTAAATTAGCACTTTATCTAAAATAGTTGTAATGTTAAACATACCCATGGACATAGTTTTTTATTCTTATATTTGTTCACTCAATATTTAAATCTTATTTTTCCAACATTAAAATTCCAAACTTTTCTTCATTATTATATGCATTCCTCTTATAATTGAATTAAAAAAAAAAATTGGCTTTGCATTTCCTTAATATGTTTTTGGTATGATTACCATTGATTCTCTTACACAAATTTTCTACAGGAATATGAGGAAAAGATGTGTGAGAAAGGTGAAGAGCTAGTAACGTTTAGGTAAGCTCTAAATTGCATAGGGAATGAAAGATTTTGAAAATTTTCTATATAAATGTGTGGTTTAGTGTGTTGATATATCATCATTCATATAAAGGGTGAAAATATTTACAACTTTTCCATTCATTATATGTTGACTTATGCTCATTTTAATTACTATTTAGTCATCTAGGTGCTCCACCAAGATGGAGGTCAATAGAAAAAGAAGAACAAAGGGTAAAACATCTAAAGCCAAAGGTAATGTTTAATTTACATTTTGATTTGTGGTTTTCAAAGGCTAATTCATGATATATCTTACCCACGTAACAAGGAAAACTTGGCTTGCCATATTTTTATAATGAAGTAAAAATCGTTGGTCCTTTTGTTATAGAATTTTGTTTATTATCACCCCACTCTCAATCCTAGTGGAGCACCTCCTTGAGGAAAACTCCCCATGTACAAGTCATCAATTGGTATGGTTTCATTAGTTTGAAGCTAAACTATAAATATAATGCAAACCTTGCACTAGTTATTTTTAAATTCATTTGTTTTCATTTGATTGTTTCTATCTTTTCATTGATAAATAAACTGCGAAGAAAAGGGCTTCAATCTTCAAGGTCCTCTGTTTTATGTATATTACAATTGTGGTTGACACACATGTACCACTTGGTGCACTATGTGTGGTGTGATTTCACATGTCAATTGTGTATTGTTTACAAGTCCAATAATTCCATTGACAAGTTCATCAAGTAGTCATGCTTCAACATTGAAGTCTAATTTTGAGTGAGAACCATCATTGCCAGTGCCCCCACCACCACCACTGTTGGTTTCTGGTGAAGTCATCTAGACCTCTAAAACCATCGTATGTAAAGTCAACAACAACTACTATTGTTAAACATTCTTTGGCTCAACATACACCCGAGCTAACTACAATGGAAATTAATATTTCTCCAAACATGGCTCATTTGTTTCTATATTTTTATGAGATTTTTAACTCACAAGTTGTCCTTCAATGTTTTTGTTTTTTATTTTTTTATAAAAAAAAAATATTAGCTTTTTTATGATCCAAAGTTCCATGAAATTGAATTTATACTCATTGTTTACTTGAAAATAAAACTTGTAAGCAACTTGTTTGACTTTTAAGTTAATTATACTTGTTATCTACTAGGTTCCAACCTTTGTTCCTTTAAGGAGAGGAAGCACTCAAAAGGTGAAACCTAAGCCCATTGTTGCAGCCAGTTCTTTGGGCCCTGTATCTATAATGAAGCCAGATCTTGTTCAACTGGTAGCTAAACCACACAGCATTGATGTCTCTTATGTAGCCTTCTTAGAGGACATGAAAGCTCTTGGTGCACTTGGAATTTTGTAAATTCGGCTAACAGGATAATGTACATGATAGCCCCTATAGAAATATATAAGGGGACATCAAATGATCCTATTTAGGGGAGTTCAATTGATACTATGTTATTTTTCTGGCTTAGCCAGCATTCAGCTACCAATGCAACCATTGTACATACACATTTTATTACAGCCAAATGAATTATTGCTCATGGAAAGTGTATGCTTGATTTCTTGGGAGCTTTTATCTTTTCAAACACTTCCTCGCTTCATATTTTGATTCTCGTGTACTTTATTCTGCACATTTTTATAGCAAAATCATTATGTTGAATTTTTATTGCAGCCTTCTATTTTTTATTCTAAGATTGTTGGAAAATGACTACATCAGAATCAACACAAAACGATAACATGTAATTCAAATATTTCGTCAACTTCAAAATATGACACTAGTTTCCCTTCTATTTCATCTTTTAAAAGTCTACTTTCTCTAAAGTTTCTTGTACAAAACTTATGTCTAAGCAATTTTGCCAATAATGGGCACTCATACTTTGGAGGTTATGACTCCATTAACTTCATTAGTAAATAGATAGTCACTTCACAAATTTAATAGAATGAATGAGAAAGAGAGATTATAATACATCAATTCAAAATTGTACTAAAAAAATATTTAAAATAAACTGTTTATTTTTTTTATAAATTTTTTCATATTGTCTCTTTAGAGACAATAGTTGGGATTAAAGACATTTGTCTTTACAGAGACAAAAGCGAAATTGTCTCTAAAGAGACAAAAATACTTATGTTTCATATTGTCTTTAGAGAGACGATTTTTAAGACAAAAACTTGAGACATCCGCTTAAAGACATTATTTAAGACAATAAGCAAGTTTTTTTGTATCTCAAGTTGAGACAATTCACTCAACAATTGTCTCAAAAAATGTCTTAAACGCCCCCTATATGTAGTAGTGCACTTTACCACGATCATGTCCTTTACTGTTGGCGGTTTCACGATGGCGATCATCTACTCTTACCTCGCTACCACGGACTAACCGCATGTTGCCTGTGGCAATGCGGTTAACCGCCAGATCAATCTCACCGCCTTCCCGCGGTCTTCAGTCTAACTGCGTGCGATGTTGCGGTGCTCGTTGTTCCTCCCAACCTTGTCGTTTGTTGACCGTCAGATCATGGTTACCGCAACCACCGCGGTCTCTTTCAAAACCACCACGATACAGCGGTGCACTGTCCGCTGATAGCCAGAGCGCCAACCACCACACCGCAACCTTCTTCTCCCTCACCGTAGTAATGCGAGATAGCATCTTCTGCTAGTCACCGCGGCCTCTCCAAAACCTTATGCGGTAGCGCGGTAGTTGACTATGTTTGACCTTCCTTCGGCGGCAGTTTTGCATGTTGTGCTGACAATCAATTAGGATATATAAAATGTTATATTAAATCTAAAGGATGTATATTTAAACCGATTGGACTTTGTTTGAAAGGTTTTTGCTGGCATACGAATTTGTCATTACTACTATATTAATTTTGTCTTGACCGTAAACTTTTATATACTGACATGTTTGTATTTTTTGAAGAGAGTTTTAATATGAAAAATTGCTCTAAAATAGCAAATGTTTTAATGGCTGTTCTGTGAGTAAAAATTTTAAAATTATTTTTCTCTGTTAATTTAATCTCTACCATATCCTTCAAAGCATGCATGTCGATGAGTCATTTGTTCTTAGCTGAGAAGCGTATTCATTGATGGCTCCTGCCACACACACGTCTCTTCCACAGCCCCCTGTACCATAAATGATAGTGACATTCATTAAAATAAATTATAATAGTGGCAATAATGAATGTCAAGTACTGCAATTGTGTGTGCGTGTGTATATATCTATACATATGTATAAAAGCCTGCCTGCCTATCTGTGTCGAGAAAATGATGGCAAATTGCTGCTAATTAAGCTTTAAGCATTCCAACATACTTTGTGATACACACAAAATTTGGTGAGACTAAGAAACAATCATCGTAATCAAAATGGTATTTTTCCTAGTTTTGATGATGAAAATAAAAGTTTCACTTAAGACTCATGTTTTTATGAGATAACAAAATGATCTTCTGAATGATATTAAATCTTCCATGACAATAAATAACTTAAAATTACCCATTCAGATTCGATCTATAATATTATCTATTTATATATGCAGTTGATATCAGTACATAGCGGCTGGGTCCAAAAAAACACTTACGTGTATAGGTATAGTTACAGCTGAAAGCTGGTGTATTAATGAAGTCCAGTTTGTCGCTCTGATGTTCTGGTTTTTGTATTTGTATTTTTGTTCGTTCTTGATGTCGTCAGCCCATGAACAAACGGATGCAAAGTCACCGTTTTTATAGTGTCCAAGCAGATGCCCCACTGCCTTATTTGCTGCTGGAGTTAGACGGTCCTGCACTTACATATTTTGACAGACAATGAGGAAAAAAATTCAGCTTTTAGAAACAGGAAATAGACAGATCATAGCACTAGAGAAGCATTGCGACGGCAACGTCTACCCAGCCCCAGGAATGCACCCAGCATGGATGCATGGGGATGGATGTGCCATATGCCTCTCCCCGGGGATACAGCTGAGAATGAATTGTTTGTAATCTGAGCTGTTGGTAAGAAGTACGGTTCTCTAATATCAGTAAATGCTGTTTTATTTCCAACTATCTTTACTGATTACTGGTCGATCTGATGATTGAGGTATTTAAATCACTTGATTCCGTGTTGCGTACAAATAAGTTGAAATCCGTCAAAATAAGTCGAATACGAATAACGAATAAAGTACTTACTGTTATTACTAAGATAGCGGGTTTGTTTAGATATGCGGGTTTGTTAGTGGTTGTCTTTCATGAGTTCAACATATTTTTTAATTTTTTTAATTATTTATTAATAAGTTAGTTTTCAATTAATTAAAAATTAATTTTATGTTTTTCAAATAAATTTAATTTTTTCAATAAAATAATAAAATAAAATTAATTAATGTACAATTAAAAACTATTATGAATTAGATGAAATTTTGTAGATTCAATTGTGTTTTAACAAGGTAAACTATTTTTTTAATATTTTTTTAGAATGATTTTTCATTTTTTTCTTTATTAAATCTTTTTATTATAAAAAATCTTTTTTCTAATGTATATAATTGCTATTTTTTTATTGATTTTTTTCAGAAGATTTAGATTCATACTATTAAAATAATAAAATATAACTTAAATTAAAACACATCCATAAATTAGCATATAAAGATAATTAGGGATTTGATTTTACATGTAATTAAAATAAAAAATTAAATTAAATTTTAAACTATTTTGCATTGTCACTTTTTTTATTTTCCAAATTTTATTAACTTCAAAACATAAATAAATACAAATAATAATTAAATTAAAATAACTAAAATTATTATAATTATTAATTAAAGTATACTTATAATTCTATTATTATTAATTATTATAATTTTAAAATCATTATAATTAGGATGAATAAAATAAAGAATAATGTAAAAATTATGGTTAGAACTATTAATTTAAATTAAAATAAATTAAAAACAAAATGTTACTAACAAAAATCAATAAAATATGATTAATATATATAATGTTTTAAAATTTTATTTATGTATATTTATCTTTATTCCAAATCTTATTTCCAATATTAATTCATAGAATTTTTTTTTTGTAATGTCACTCTACAATTCTTTATTATTAGAGTTAGGGTTACAACCATAATTTAGTAATGGATAGTGTTATGACCATAGTAGGGTTAGAGATAGATTTAGGATTGAGTTAATGGTTTACAATTTATTGTTAGGATTAATGGTAGGGTTAGATGTAAATTTAAGATGTGAGTTAGGGTTAGGGTTAGGTCATGCAAATAAATTAACAATATTGAAACATTATAATTAACAAAAGTTGCATTTATTTTTATTCACATTAATAAAAATTACATTTATTTTTCTAAAATTTAGAAAACAATGATTTCTTTGTGAAAAAAATAAAGATTTTCTAATATTTTCCTTACAAAATATGTCATGTTTTAATTGTATGCATCATTGCTTATGTCTTTATTGATGGACTGTGTGGACCTACCTTTAAGAAAATATAGGTGTTATATTCATGGCTTAAATATAAAGCAATGGGAACTACTCTGTACAATAGTTGTGGGCCCCTTACACCAACTCACATAATTACAACCAATCAAAACTCTTTTTTATGTTTTCTATCAAATATTTGATCTAATAGTATTTATCTTTATTAGCTTCATATTTACACTAAAGAGAGTTTAGAAGGTGGAATCCTAGTACCAATATTGTATATGGTTGTTTCATATTATAAGCTTCTAGTTAGGGATTCAAAATTTTATGATAAATTTTATAATATGCACAATAGATATATTTTATTCTCATATTTGTTTTACTTTTTTTTCTTTTACCTTTTTTTTTATGTTTTGATTATTTATCATTATTTTTAATATTTTTTTCATCTTTTACATAATTTTCTTTTTTTGATCTCAACTCATTTAAAATGAGCTTTTGTTAGGATTAAATACTTCATATTTTAAATATCTATGTCATGTGTCTACTCTTGCATATATCTAGAATTCCTTAATTAAATGATAAAATAATGAACTATTTTATTAAATAGTGGTATTGTTCTCTCTAAATGTAATTTTTCTTCTCTTTTGACAAAAAAATGACACAACATAGTAGAAGAAAGGAAAAATCCCTTCTTGAGGGAAATTTAAACATTCTCAAAAAAACTTATCCTTGATCCTAGTAACAGTATGATGTAAGCCTCTATTGTCTGGATAGAAATGTAGTTGTGTAAATTTGATATTTATATAAGGTAAGGTGGTAAAATAAGATCCATAATTCAATAGATTAAGGAAGGTAATAGAGTATCAAAATATATATTCAACTATTTGAATTACAAACATATGAGACAAAAAGTATGTTCATATATGGATGATTTGGGATTATTACACATAGATCATACTAAGATAACTTTACTCTTTTAGAAGTTCTATAAAAATAAGAGAGAGATAGAGAGGAAAAGGGAGAAAAATAGATAGAGGAAGAGAGAAGTGAATACATATATCTCTCCTTGTCTCCCTCTTCTTCTCCCTCTCTATATATTGATTTATCTCTCCCTATCTCCACCATATTTTTCTCTTTGTGTAACTAAATATCTCTCTCTCTTTGTCCCCTCTTCTTTCTCTCCCTCCTCTATGTGTTGTGCATATAACTTAGAAAATAGTATTAAAGATGCCTTGACAGTCAATAGTCATTTGTTAGAAGTAGACAATGGCCCAACTTTCCCCTTCCAATTAGCACATGCTAAACCCATACTACTTGGTTTTTTCCCATTCATATCCAAGTCTTGGACACTTTGTACCATCTAATTTACAGATCTAACAAACCATATCTCATCATACTCTATATAATACATTGGACCTTTGTCATCAAAATGATGCAATTGCTAAGTTTTAGGTTCAAAGTATGTGCCTATATTCAAATTCTCAAGAAAGATGATAATGCTCATGTAACTTAGTCAAAAAGTATTTTTATAATTCCTTTCCTTTCCAATGTGTGATAATAATATGCCACTTTGAGGGGGTAACCTCCTAATCCAGTCTGACAGGGAAACCTCCAAATATCTTTGATGAGAACATAATTCACCATATGATGATGAAATAAGACTCAAAACCTCTGATATATACCTATTTATGCGTAAGATATCACCCAAGTTGACTTAGATAACCCTACATAAGCCCTAGGCCGACCCAACTAACTAAATAATAATATAATAATGATAACATGACAATTAGAATTTAAGATAACCATAAGATGACTATTCATAACCCAATATGCATTAATATTAAGGGCGTAACATGCCCCCTCACTTCAAAGAAGCATTTTCCTTAATGCTAATAAGGTGTGGATTCTTCTAAATGAACTCCTCATCCTCCCATGTGGCATCCTCAACTGGTAAATTCTTCCATTGGATGAGATACATAGTTTTCTAGTCCTTAGCTTCTTTGGGCATGTTTGACAACTGAACTCTAGTTCCAATATGATGCTTCCTTCTTCATCAAGCTTTGGTAATATTTCTTGTGTAGGGACATTATGCCCAATTACCTTCTTCAAATGAGAGACATGAAAAGTTGGATGTATCTTTGTTGTTGGTGGCTGACTCCCTAGAACTAATTGTATGCTATGATCATTATCCCTCCTAGGAGGAGGTCCTTTAGGAATATCACCAAAAACTACTGAGTGATGATCAATGGTTTCTTGTGAATCTGGATGGATGGGAGGATTGTATTGGTAGACTTTTAATGAACATAATTGGGCCACAAATCCATCAACTCCTTTCTCAAGTAAATTACATTTGATGAAATCTTACCATTTGTGGGGACCTTTCCTTCAACTCTCTTAGCTCTAGTTTATTTCCTTTGGTTGAAATCTCATGAACACATATTATTTTCTAGACAAACAACCTAGATCTGATCTACAACTAGAGCTGGACAAACGATCAAAGCACCTAGTCATTTCACCATTTAAAATCTAAGTGGAAGGATTGTTAACAAGCTAGAGGTGAACTTCAAGATCATTCAAGAGCAAGTCAAGAGCAACATTTCAAGGCTTTATTGTTGCAATTTAAGATCCAAGCATCATGTCAAAGTGTTTGCGATTTTATGTTATCATGGTTTTGTGAAGTCTAGTATCATGCTATCATGCCATCTAGCCCCTTCCATTCACCTACTCTACTAAACCTCAACATATATTACTTACTTATCATCCCTTGACAATATCAATGGATACCACTTCCTCTATTGATCCCATTGTGAACTATTTGATCCATAATATGGGATTCATACAAAAATAATGAATTGCACTCCTCTCTTCTTTCCAGGTCATTTGTTGACCAGCTCAAACTTAAGGCATGTTCCTTTATCCTTGTAAATTTTGTCTCATCCTTTCCCCTATAGTTCTTAGCCCTAGACTGTAATAATTATAATGGAAAAGGTGGTCCTAAGACATTTCTTCTTTCATAGCCACATACGTCAACTATTAATTTGAAAATTGTATGTTGGCTAAAAATTTCCATAATATTTCAAAGAGCAAGCCTTAGAAAGTTTCTTCTCTCTTCATGACAACTCTACTCATTCTTTCAATGAACTCAAGAACATTTTTCATTAATTTTTTAGTTTAATTATGGATTGTAAGTTAGCTTCACAAACCTTTCCCACTACAAATAAATTTCTAATAAGAAAGTGACAAACTTTATCTTGTGATATCATTCCCTTCTTTCTTGGATATTCAATCCCTTTCTAAACTCCAACAATTAATTAATATTAATTTTAAAATATTTTCAAGAAAATTTGTGATATGATTTTTTTAATAAAATACTCAGCATTCCCTCACCACTATAATACTATAAGGGACAATGATTAGACAATGAGTCAATTTGAGGCACTTCTTTCTTCAAACCTAGTTGAACTATCTCTGCCTCATCAAGCACATTTTTGTACCTTTCTAAATATAGTTCCAATAAGAAGAACAATAATTTATTTGCTCTAATTTTTTACCCTAAATCCTTAGTAAACCAATTTGATATGGTAGTGTCACCTTCCTCCTTGATGTTGGCTATATCCTTGAGATCTTGGTGTAATTACATCACGTCAATAAGTTTTTAAATCCACTTCAAATTGTGTTATAGTAGCTTCTATCAAATAATATTGTCCAACTCCCTCCTATCTAACCTCTCAATACCAATTTTAATCTTCTCAAAATATATGACCTAAACTCAAGGTACTTTATTAGAACCTTATTAGTATTCTTGCAACATTTCATAGAAAAATGTGTATAATTTATGTTATATATACCAAGTTTACTCATCCCTTTATCTCTACCACTAAGTGTGTTGCATCAATTATGTTGTATGCAATCTTTTGGATTAAATTGTATATGTTTTTAAGTCAACATTTTAGATCACACTCAGTGATCCATCATTGATGATGGATCACTGAGTGTGATAAAAAATGTTGATTAAAAAAATACATAGTTTAATCCAAAAGCTTGTATGTACAACTTCATGGATTGTGGAAAATTCATACCATCTATCAATTAAGCTTTCTAACTCTAATGTATTCCCTATTTGAAATATAATATATACTATTGAGATTGGTCATTCTAATTTATATCCAAATTGAAATCCCCCTTCCAATATCATCACCTTTTCTTCTAATTAGATTCGTAATGATGGCTATCATGGTCCCTTGTATGATGTGGGGTATGTTCTCTATAAGCCCTCCTTTAGCATTATAGTGGACCCAACATACATGTTCAATATTGTCACATAGGAAAATTTGTATAGTGCTCATTTGTAATAGGATTCCTATATCCACTCTAAGGTGTTATTATATAATTATAATGGAATATTAATTCACACTCTCAATTTTATCATCTTGCCCATTTAGGTCTAACCAAAAATCCTAGATACTGTGTTCCATATCATCCCAACCTCTAATAGATATCATATTATATTTAGCTATCTTGCATGCTATTCCTTTTGTCATTCAATAGTTTCCTAATTCATTTCATAAAAATATGATTATCACCATTCTTCATTCTCCTTACCATACTATCTTTGACCTAGGACACTTATTCATGGACCACTTTCTTAAAATTCTATCTAGGCCTCCCATCATAATAATGGATGTCATCAACACCCCATACTAAAGCTGTATTACCTAGATGGCTACCATTTGTGCTCATCACTCTTCTCATGGTATCCCACCTCCTTCACTCATACTTCCATCTCCCAAGGTCTTTTAATATTTATGTTATCCTTTCCACTAACCCTCCAAAAATACAAACCCAAACCTAACCCAACATATCCCTAAGCCACAACCTAAAGATAAATATAAATCCAAAGTTCAAGACTAATCCCAACCTAAACCAAAACCCCCATCTAAAGAAACTTATTAGTCTAAAATAATCCTAATATCTTCTACAGCTCCTCTAGTTAGCTAACAACCTAATTCTCAATTGTCACTTGAAGAAAAACCTCATAGTAAGAAACATATTAAAATTAAAATAAATTATGTTTTTCATCTCCCATATACCTAATCTTCTCTCTTAGACACTCTTGATGTGGCACCCTTTGACAAACCTCTTGAGCCTCCACTTTTCACTATGATTATAATATATTTCCTTGTATTTTTATCTTCCAAGATTCCTCTCTTCCTTAGATAGCCTAAACTAAACCCATCCTTCCACCTAGCCCTTGCCACCCATCCTTCCCAAAAATTCTCAATTCATCCACATAGACATGGTACCCCATAAAAAATCTAGTGAAAAATTGAACATTACTTGGTTCCTTCCTTCTACCAAACTAAGAAAAATTGCATGCCACCTCCTTTTGTTCCACTAGCACCACTAACATCTTCCTCTTCTTAACATGACATGGTTTCTTCTTAATAGCCTATGGATCCTAATGCATCCATATCTATTACCAATGAGAAGGATATCAAACCTATCGATTTCTTTATTATTGAGTTTGTAGCTCACATAACTATTGAGTTCCTCTTTGGCTCAATTACAAATATCCACTCTCTTTGAATACTATTGACTTGTGATTTGACTCTTGCTTCAAATATTCCAAGAGAGGTTCTCTTCTTTTCAATTCTAGGAATTTATTTCTCCTCTACCATTTCCTTATATACTTTATGTTCCTTTTATGCCTCCTTGATTTACATATATAAAATCCCATCATCACTTAGTACCAAGATATGTGTTAACTATTGGCCATTGTGACAATAAAAAATTGCCAAATGACTATTAAGGAATATTGTGTTTATACATATGTGTGTGTGTTTCTACACTCGTGTAATCATATATGTATGTGTATGTTAATTTATCTTTGAGGACCCATTCTATGTTTACTTTGGAGATTAGATTTTTTTAAAAGAGAGAACAAAGGGATGTGTCAACTAGAATGACTTCAAACTCTTGACAAACTGAACCTATTTATATGCTCAACTAGCTATAGTTATTTGTTTTGACCATGCAAATTTTATAATGAGTAACATAAATATTTAGATGAAAGAGGTTGTTGTTGGTATTAATATGTTTGAATATTTTTAAATCCTAAATTATTCCTTCGTTTAAACCCTTCTTACACTCTCCTCAAAGTAGAAAATTTTGAAACTTAGAGATTTTACATTATAAATAACCTCAAACAGACAAAAGAAAATTTAAAACCAAATGTATAAAGAGATAGAAAGGATGGAGAAGGAATTTGCATATTGTAATAGATTATTGCTATTAAAATTGTAATGGTGAAAATTGCATATATTGCACTTCACCCTCATTTTGGGCACTCTGACTTCATTCATTAAATTATATAATAAAAGCTAATAAGTAGCATGGTTTTTGTTGAAATATAACACATAAACCAAACCTTACTTGATTCCATCTGAACTCATTCCTAGTAATTGACTTCAATCCTCAACTTATCCATTTTTCATCCAAGTTCATATATCCATTTTTTTTTGAGTGAATGAGATCAATTTGTGCTTTATGAAAATGAATTTAGAGCTTCTGAAGTTTAAATTTAAATTTTGGTTGACCCAACCCTTCCTTCTAATAATTTTGTGTCAACTCTAATTCATTTCAAATCATCTCATATGAGCAACTAGAATCAAACATTATACCATGATACTACATCACCTACTTACACCAACATCTAGGACATTCTCTACATAATTTATTTTTCACTCCTATCAAAAGTAATTAAATTCAATTTTGTAGGGTTTGAAAAAAAGGAGAATTGATCCTTATCTAGCAAACTACACAAAGATGTTACCAAACACAACCAAATAGCTAAAATAAGTGACAAAAAAGAGGCAAATAGACAAGTCGGTATCAACCTTTAACACATATAAGATCCATGCATCAAACTTCAAATTTGTATGCTTGAATCAAATCTCTATACATATTACTTTAGCTTGTATCACTTTCCCATAGTGGAAATGATTCAATATAGCATACAATCAAATTCCTAACTCCAAATCATTCATCTTACTTTTAATCTTTCTATGTATTAATAAATCAAATACAAAATTACATTTGCATTGATTCAATTTCATATAATATTTTTTATTTATAATTTAGTTTACACATTCATTTTAATAAATGATTCCAAATAACTACACATTCCAACTCTAAAATTTTAAAATAATTATTTATCTTAAGATTATATGCTAAGAAATATTTTATTCCAAATGATTAAATGTCACAAGTCTAAAATCTGAAAATAATTTCTCAGTGTTAATCACAAACAAATCTAATCAAATGCAAAGCTTGACTTTGTTGTTAAAGTACTCGCCCAAAAGAGTTATAGACGTAGCTATAGATTATTCCTGGCAACTGAAGATTAGACTGATGGGTAAGCTTAAGAATTTGGTAAGATGACAGAAGAATCACATAGAGATGGATAAAGATTGTTTCGAATTTTGTAGAGACTGGATTGATGGTTATTCGTAAGAATATACAGCAGTGGGATTGCGAACATTCCAACTTCTACGAATCTGGCCTTGACTTTCAATCAAAACGTCGAGTCTTTATCATCAACACAACAAAGTTATCCAAGAACAAATGTTGGTCCTCTGCAAAGCTTTTCTACAACATCACGAGTTCTGGGGTCAGTGCAAAGCATCTAGTCGGAGGTGAAAAAAGTTTGCTTATTGACCAGATCTCTTCCTCGAGATTCTTCATCACATCCACACACAATCTCCTCGTCAGCAACACTCCGCTCTTCCTTTGCGTCTTCCAGAATGTGCATAAGCTCCTCTATTTGATGGGAAAGGCAACAAAGTGTTTGCAGAGTGAAGAGTACTCTTATTCGGTTTCTTTTTCATTGCAGCAGTGCCTACGTTTCCTCTCCTCCATGAACTGAACAGAAAATAAATAATCAAAGACAATATTCTAAAGAACACTCTTGTATTTGACACGGCCTCAAAAAAGAGAGTGTATATATAAAAAATTAATAGAAAAAAAATAGAAGATGAGACATGAGGAGCGGTGGATCGTTTACCTGGTGCTGCTCTGTCCCCCCCCGAAAGATGAAAATTCCAAAATGCTGGTTGTTGCTACGCTTGTTAGAAAATGGAGATCGCTTAGGGAGAAAACAAATGCGGAGTGAACTGAACTCATTTTTTGAAGAACACTTTAATTTTGATGAACAACGGGAAATTTGGGTGGGCACTGGAGTTCAAATTACATAGTAGTTGAGAAATAAATTTCCCGCGTCCAACATTAATTAATCCAACCTGTTAGTTTCTGGCGTCGCGGTGTTTCATCTGAATGCTACGGTAGTCGAGATAGACCGTTCGTAGCAGGTGTGACAGGCTACGACCATCTGACACTGCCAAACGAAATAATGTACGAGGGATGCATAAGTACATGGATGATGGATGGATTCGGCATCCATGCCCCGGTGCATTCCTGGGGCTGGGTAGCCAGTGCCCATTGGGCAATGCGACAGCCCATAACCCCAGCAGACATGTGGCAAGGTTGTTTCTGACAACTATGGGATACATTCGAGCGTGACCCAACTTAATGGAGCATATTCGTGCCAGAACCAGGACCAAATCCTAAGAATATAGCCCCAGACTAGACTCTAGTCCAATCTTACCTCATACCAATTAATGGGAACCATAACCTCAATAGTATCTTGCTATTTATTCTACGAGTATAAAAATTGAGTTTTCAAGATTAATCTAGTACAGTATTCAATGCTCTGGTTTTAAAAAAAAGGGTCCTCAGCTTAGCAATGCTGCATATGGTATAATGCCCAACTCGTCCCCAACACAGTGCACCAGGAAGAGCCGAAATGATACAAATCACTACACTCCAGATTAAAAAAAGCCTCAACCTATCCATCGTATTGCAATTTTCACCGTCAACAGACAGATAAATGGCGATCTACAGTATATCCCGTGGGCTAGAGATGTGAAGTGTGGGCTTGGGCTTGGGCTTGGGAGGGTGATCTATATGAAGTGCATTGAGTCTAGTTTACAGGAATGCCGATGTCAACCCCTCTTAACTCGTTCGTTTCCCGCGCAATGTTTGGTCAATAAAATGCTAGTATTGGTACTGTGATAGCAACTGGAAAATGCTAAAATTGGTACGGTGGTAGCAACTGGACAATGCTATGACTGCTACTGTAAGTATAGATAGTAGGGGAGAGGACTCATCAGTTCTGTAACTTAATTTTGTGCATTTCAAAATCTTGTGTCATATCAAATGATTTTAAATTTTTTATGGAAGTTCTTTAGTTAATTTACTCTTTAAATCTAAGATTTCAAGTACTCATTTGATGTAAAAAATCATTTTTGAATTCCTTATTCATCTTAATCAATTACCACACATTATAATCGAATTTATTGACATCATTAATTGAATATTTTCTCCCTAAAATTATATAGAAACACATTCGAATCCACATACAATTTTCTCCCTAAAATTTTTTAGGGACACATGACAGATAAATGATAATCTACAATATTTCCCGTGGGCTTGAGATCTGGAGTGTGGTATTGAACTTGGGATGCTGATTTATATGAAGTGCAAGGAGATGCCATAATCGAGAATTTTTCAGTTCCCACCACTGTTTCCCGCGCAGTGTCTACTCAGTTTCAGTTCCGTAGCAATAAACAGTACAGTTTCACCATGATTAAAAATCACAGAGTTGGTGAGCCACCATCACGGTTTTCAAGTGTCTGCAGAATGGCTAGGCGTGTTTCAGATGCATTTTGGTTTTTTTGGGTTTGCGTGTAACTTAAATGTATGTAACAAAACAACTGTGGTTCCAGACAGTTCGTACTGTGTGTATGCTGTTGACAATGCTTTTCTGCGATGCTCTGTCTTGCTGCCAGGGGTCAATGTGTACTGTTTGCTGCTCTTTGTAAATTTGGATCGAACTTACTGCAAGTTGTCTTTTGCAAACAAGTTGTTGCTATAGTGCCCGCATGTTTGATGAAGGTCCCATGGAATAGTTGAATATGTACGCAAGGTTTATGAAACCAGCAGCAGCACATGGTATTCTGACTTTAAAAGGAGTATCAGGATGAAGTTTCTTGTCGAAATTTATTTCATGTTCTGATGCATGTATCTTTGTAACTTTGTATTCATACAATAGCAAAGGTGTAGGATATATGCTACTTTCAGCTGTTTTTGGCAACATGTTGTTTTTTCCGATGCTGTATTTATATAACAGTTTGTAGTTGTTTTCTTTTGGATTTTTCTGCTGATGTTCTTTAACAGTATTGTTGTTTTTTCCCCCTGAAAATAATTTATATCAATTGATAGAAAAGATATTACATATTGTAGAAGCTAGAAAAGCTTTGCAGGGAGAAGAAGACCTGAAAAAACAACGAAAAGTCAAAGAGTAAAGTACTGTCAGTAAAGAGCAACAACAAACAGCAAAGCCCAGGAAGAACCATGAGCAAAGAAAGACCCAAAGAGTCAGACACCAGAGAAAACAAACCACACACCCAAAAAGAAAGAGCAAACAAAGAGCAGGCCACCAAAAGGCAGGAAAAGACAATAAATCAAGTATGATCAATCATCGAGCAGTAAGAAGTCAGCAAGGTAGATCCCTCCAAATATTCCTTGAGTTCCCATCTATCCACTGCCAAAAGTAAACCAGCCTTAGAAAGAACATCAGCCTCCATATTGAACTCCCTGTAAACATGTGTGATGGATATATGGACAAAGGAAGACTGCAGCCTTTCTATCATGTCATAAATGGGTGTGAGAATCAAATTTTCAACACGATAGATCCCATTTATCCAGGTGATAATGACCTCAGAATCACCAAATACTTGAAATTGATCCATCCTTCTATCCATGGCTAAAGTCAACAAAAGTTTCAAAGCCATAATCTCAACAAAATTGTTAGTACCATTGTCAAGTCCGGCACTAAAGGAGATATAATGATTTGGTTTGAAATAAGTAATGCCACCAGCGCCACAAAGAGCAAAATTTCCTTGGATGACCCCATCAAAGAAACCCCAAGGATGGGATTTATCAATCAAAGGAGGAATTATGGATCTCCGAATATTCATCTTAGGAAAATGCTAAAAGTGAACAAATATGGAAAGAATCTGAGATGAGCATTGGAAGAAAGGAATCCATTTGTTTTGAAAAATAGCAGCATTTCTAGCCAGCAAAATACCCCACGAAACAAGAAATGGAAGGGCCCAATAGGAATGTAGGAACTAATTTTGTTGTTCCTTAGTAGCATTGTTGTTGATCTATTGTAATTTTGATTCTCTTAATCCAATAAAAAAAAACAAAGAATTCTATTTTAATTTCACCAAATATTTGTTTAATCAATATTTATGATGGAAAACTCTTTATAACTTTTTAAATTTATAGATAATTAAATTAAATAAATAGCTATTATGTTCATATTTTTTATTTATGATTTAACAAATAAAATACTTTTAATTAATTAAGAAAAAATAAATCAAATTTATTAATAATTTTTATTTTTTAATATCTTTATGTATTATAATTTAAATTATTATTAAAATTTGATATTTTTTATATATAAATAATATATGTATAAAAGAATATATTTTTTTGTTAAAATTATTTTAGATCAATAAAATCATATATTTATATCTCATAAAGAAAATTCATTGATAATGTAAAAGGGGTTGCACACAATAGGGGTGTTGGTAGGCACCTACAATGTAATTTTTTTTAGTAATATAATCTTTAATCTTATGTATTAAAAAAATTAAAAATTTATATATTTATAATTTAGTATAAATTAATAATAAAAAGTTGTGTTTAAGTTTTTGGATTAATGTGTTTTGGTATTAATGTTAAATTATGACAAAATATAATGGATAAGGATATTTAATTTTATGATTAGAGAATTAATATTTTTTATAAAGATAAATTAAGTCAATGAAAATGGTCTAATTTACAATAATGAACTTACATTAACAATATAATAACACTAGGAAAAATGACTAAAGGTAATAATGATATCTTGAATCAAAAGCCTAAAATGCTACTAAATTATACTTGTAATAGAAGACCCGTAATACCTACATTTGAAAGAAAACTTGTGAGATGTAGATCTAGAATAATAGTTAGTTGTTACTTTATGAATTTCACAAAAAGAAACTAATTGTTTAGTGTCAAGATTCAAACACTAAACAACATAGTGCTTATTGAGAGGAATATAATTTATTATAAAAATTATGATGTTTAGGATTTGAATCTTGACACTAAACCATTAATTACTTTTTGAAAAATTCATAAATTAACAATGGGTTGTTATTCCAAACCTATGTCTCATAGTCTTTTTTTGAAATGTAGGTATTATGGGTCTTCTATTGCAAGTATAGTTTAGTGGCATTTTAGGATTTTGAATTCACAATATTATTACTACCTTTAGATCTCTCCTTGTGTTATTATAATGTTAATAAAAGTTCATTATTATTGTATATTAGACCATTTTCATTGATAGACTATTATGGTCCTAAGGATTAATTTCTCACTACAAAAGAGTATTAAACTAGGATGTATAAATTATCTTATCACTTTGGTTAAATAAATACCACTAAAATAGATAATTCTAATATCTTAGCAATCTTTATACGGAGAAATCAATGTCAATTATTTTGTGATTATTATCTTGTTTAAGCTTTATATTTGTAGTTTAAAATAGTGAACATGACAAGTATTGTTTGAGTTAAGAGGTAACTCATTTTAAGGAACCTTTGGATCCCTTTTTGTGATCATGGAAGGGTTAAACTAAAAGTTTAAAAATGGGTTGTCTTAGTCCATAAGTATGCATCTGCAACCTAGAAATTCTCTATGGGCATAAGATTTGAGTTTATGACATTACACTATATTTAGAGGTATGAGGATTTGTACTAAACGGACTAGGTTTTTGTGCATATATAAAATCTTATACCTTGAGGGTGTAATTAGAATTAAGTTACTCTTTTTAGGTTCATATTTGATTATTATGTTGCCATGACATGCAGATAAAACAAGAGTGTGTGTTTATATGTTGTCAAGTCTTATGCATGTATGGGTTGACCTTGTGGTGTACATGTTTCTAACTAATGTGGAAAATATATTGGCTTACCCTTTTGAGTTGAGTTTTTTTCCAACATTCTACCAACCTAAAAAGAAATCTAGTGTAAAGCTATGTCATGATAATTTTTTACTATGGTTGTATAGTTTATAGTGAGTAGAAGTGGATTGATGTTAAACGTGATAATGTTTGTTTGAAGATTTCCTTTAGTTTCAAAGTAATATATTAAAATATGTTTCATATTTCGAGAGTTCAAGTAAATTAATTAAGAAAATAATATGATAATGTAATATGTTGATGTTCTTAGAATGTGAAAAATCCTTAAAATGTCTAGGGATGAAGTTTCTTAATTTTGTGTTAAAATATGAGCATTTGCAACTAAGATGAGATAAGGATGCCATGAAAAATGACAAATTGGACCATGGCATTCCATCACCATGAGACCACATTTCTTTGAGGCATTTTTTCAAACAATTCACTGCCTTGTCTATGCTACCACATTTTTCATACATGTCTACCAAAGCATTTTATCAAATAATTCACCACCTTGCTACTATGACTAAAAGACTAAAACAGGTGCTTTTGAACAAGTTACAGATGCTTGGAAAAATATATCAAAGCATAATAGTAAGCAATATATAGTTTAATAATTACTCAAAATTTTGTTGACTATCTCATACATTATAAGCCATTACCTTCATCACTATTCTAGTTTTCATAATTGAATAATGTTGTTTTATTTTTAGATGATGCAAGCAGAGACACCTCTCGATGTTCATAGGGAAATGGAGCATGGTGTCTCTTTTGCAATAGACATCTCGATGCCTTTGGTGATGGTATGAGGCAGATTAGTAAATTTCAATCATATTCGTTGTTATAGTTGTTTATTATTAAAAAATAAAATAATTATTGATTTGTAGTTTAATTTATATTTGGATGGTCTCTATAGGACTTTGGAATGCTACAACCTAAGCATGCCACTGTGGAAAACAAGGAGAGAAATCATTTGGAGGCAATAAGTGATTATTTTATTAAATATTTCATTTTTTATAATGTAACTTTTATATATTAATGTCTACTTTTTATTGTAATAGCTAAAGCTCCATGAAGAACTAAATAGGAGAAGGAGCCCTTGAGTTTGAATTAGACCACTCTCATATGCATCTTCATCCTCCCGATGATCAAAGGTCATCTATGATCTATTTTCTTCACCTAGAGGGGAATTACGTTTTGTTGGGGTCCTTTGTTGTATGCATATATGGAATTTGTGGACATATATTTTGTATTGCATATACTTGACACTGTATTCCTATCTAGAATTCTTGTAAGCCTATATGGCTATTTTATATATATGTTAAACTTATATCGACATATATTGGTGTATGTCTATATGGCTATTTGGTTGATACACATCTTTTTATTGATGGTGTCCATATTTACATTATAAATCCATGCTTCAATGGATATTTGTAGATGGTTTAGTTCAAATATTTAAAATCCAAGTGTATTATATGCACTCTTCCTTTATATAATTGTAAATATACAATGTTTAAAAATTCTTCTCCTCTAAGATTATTTTACAAAGTGTGGGCGGGTGCATGGAAATGGGTAGCAATTCCATGGACACCCTAAAAAAAAAAGTTTGAAAACCATAACACAAGCGCGTTATGTCTCCGTTAAGCCTAGGCTAGGTCTCGACAACTACGAAGAAATAACGCGAGCGCGTTATAACCCGCTCATGTTATTTACTGTTAAAAGCAAAAAAACAAATGCAAATCTCTTATTTGCATTTCGACTGGTTTTTTTGTTGCACCCACGGCCAAAAACCCCACAATATCGTGCTCACATTCTAGGAGGAGAATCTCTTCACCAACAATCTGTATTTCTTCACAACGATGGCACCATGACGACAAGGAGTTGTGAGAGGTAAGGATTCTATGGTTTTTGTTTTGAATTTGTTAGTTTTAGGTTGAATTTGATATCTATTTGTTTGAATTTTTAGGAGATGCAAATCAACCTGCAAACCCTCAAAATCCTCAACAGGAAGACCAACCAAATCCTCAAGATCAAAATCAACCACAACATCAACCTCCTCCACCAATCACTCAAACCCCTCCTAGCACTCAACAAAATTTAATGAGTGAAATTGAGAACAACAAAAAACAAATTGAGGATTTGATCAATAGGTTGAGTGATCCAAATGGCTCGACCACAAAAAGAATCACCATAGAAAATTCATTGAAAAATATGTTAGAAAACATAGATTCAATTAGCAAACAAATAACTTGATGGGAAGATAGGAGGCAGCGGCTAGGGACTATTATGCAAATAAACTATCGTACAAGGATGTGAAAGATTTAAAAATTACAAAAGGTGATTTGTGCTCATTATTCACCGAACCATGCACAAATCAAAATCTTACCCTCAATGCGAAGAGGTTTCCTATCCATTGGTGCCACCATCGACAGATTAGGGACCGATTTTATGATAGGTGGTACATGGTCTTTGATTACCCACTGTATAACAATTGTGAGGTCCCGCAATATTTCCTTAGGAAACTATACAATGAGTTCATATTGAACAAAATCCCAAATTATTTTGAGATGAGGGATTTCCAAGGGAGAGGTGGGGGGTTAGCTCAGGATAGACCTGGTGCACAGTCGGATCCTACGCAACAAGGTAGACGAGATCTCGCTAGGCCATCTCATGAGCATATTGTTATGCCTTCCATCGTGAAGGAAAGTGCTGACGTAGAGAAATTGCAGGCAATCAACACTTTGAACCAGAGTGTCATCCATCATACTAGGCCTATTCTACAACGTCATCCAGGGGAGTCTTCGAGTGGTGGCCTTCGAACACATGTGTGTCAATCTTGCGGGGCTACTTGTTCACATGGCCCCACCGACCCTTAGGAGACTGCTATGCAGGATTTGTTTGTAGCTATGGAGATGGAGAGGACAATTGACATTTTGCATGAGGCATATGGCATTGATAGTTAGGTAAAAGTTAGTGCATGTGTTCATTGTTAAATTTCGATTTGGAAATGCAAGATTAACTAAAAATGTTTTATGATTTTGATAAAATTGCAGGGTCACAGTGTTGAGACTAGATACACTGGCCCCCCACCAACCTATTTCTGCAGTACACCTATCGCTAGGGTATGTAACTAGTAAACAATTATAAATTTATTGCATGTTAATGGCATTGTTTACGAATGGTAATTTAATATGCAATTTTGGATGTTGAACAGACTAATATTGGAGGTTTTGATGGAACACTTCCTAGTGGCGATGGATTTACTCAAAGCTTCACGCACATAATAGAATAAATATTTTAACTAATGAATCAAGTACTTAATAGATTTGTGTAGTTTATACATGCACATCATTGATTATGTTGAATAATTTGTTGTTTTATTTTTAGTTGTTGTGAGACGATACACCTCTGAATGTGATGTGGGCAATGGATATTGGTGTGAAATCTGCTATACAATCCTCGATGGCTCTGACAGAAGAGGTATGAGGCAAATTAGTAAATTTACATTTACATTTGTTGTTATAGATGTTAGTTAGTGAAAAATCAAACCATTATTGATTCATGTAGTTTAATTTATATTTATATGGTTTATACAGGGCTTGAGCACGCTTGAGCATGGGTGTGAGAATATTTCCCTCATGGAGAGAGATCATGAGATGGCTGTAAGTGATTATTTTTTCAAATATATCATTCTTTATAATATAATTTCTATATATTCATGTCTTTACTTCTTATTGTAACAGTTAAAACTTTAGCATGAACTAAACCCTAGGAGGAGTAGTAGGAGCACTCCATGAGCACAACAAAAATGAGTGAAAAACCTATCGCCATCCGAGCGAAAAGTAAAGGGGAAGATTTTATTTCCAGGGCATGGAGAGCAATGACTTTTGATTCCAGAGTCCTTTGTTGTATGCCTGTATGGTAGTTTTGTACATATTTTTTATTGGACATATTTGACATTGTATGCCTAGATGACATTCTCGTAAGCCTATATGGCTATTTTGTACATATATTTCATACTTATATCGACATATATTGATGTATGCCTACATGGATATTTGGTTAATACAAATATCGTTTATCAATGCCTATCCATATTTGCATTCTAAATTGATGGTTCAATAGATATGAGTTACGTGTATTCAATTGTATACTTTACAACTTACATGCATTCGAATGTATACTTTGTGGCTTACATGTTTTCATGCATATACCTTGTATTCATGCATATACTTTGTTTTAATTTGTGTATACTATGTATTTGTGTGTATACTTTTTGAGGCTTATGTGTTTTTGAGTACTTTTACTTCCCTTATTGACATGTACATGTTTGACTTATTCACGTGTATAATTATTAATTGGTTAGCCCTAGCATTGATCTATGCCATCTTCAATGCATGATCCTTGAGATGGAGTAAGAACACCCTCAAGGTCAAAAGGAGTTTCACATGCATTCTTCATAGGCTCATTTTGGTAGTAAAACCAAAAACCTCTTGCATCATTGAAATGATTTTTTTTCCTTTATAGCAGGTCTAAAGCCATTATCATTCTCCATCATTTCTTCATGTATCCACTCCCATTAATGGTTGTCTCATGACCTTCATGAAACCAAGCACTTATCTCATTTCTGATAGAATAAATGTATGAAGATTTATCTTCCTCCTTATGAACCATTCATTATCATGAGAGATGGGTTCTTGTGAACCACTACTAATGAATCATGGGTCAATGATTTTCACTTGTAAAACTACACGATTGAATCCTGCTAGCAATATCACAATATTTATATATCTAAATGTGTTATTTCCTTAAGCTAAAATTTGTGCTTATACTTATGTGATTGATGTATGTTTGTGTATGGGATCATTGTAATTTCTATTTGATGATTCTATTGTGTCTTTAAGGTTTATTTATTAAAGGGTGCATGAAACAAGTTTTAAATCGTTAAAAATCTTTGATTTTCTTAGGTTTTTCTATTTGTCGAGTCTAGGCTCCGAGCCTGAGTCCAAGTCAAAAAATGGCTTGTCAAGTCTGAGGTGAGTCCTAGTCTTGTAACACTAGTGTGAACACATCAAGGAATAATGTATATGCCGATGAAGAGAGAACCCATCCTTGTTTCCAAACAAACCATGGTATAGATATGGTTGGTCGAGATAAAACATCACTCTTCTAGATTGTTCGAACCATAATCTTTCATGGTTACAAACACACCTTCATTACATGTGTGTTCTTGATCCTACTAAAGAAATGGTGGAACATGTTGTAGATCAAATATTGCAACCCTATGTCCACAAGAAGGTTACTTACCCTGATTTCCGCAAATGTCTTTAAGATGTTCATCCTTCTTGAGTAATGTGAACTATTGATGTCATCTAGATCTTTGAAACTATCTGCAATCATGTGCAATATTGTAGAAGCTAGAGCTATATCGAATACTACAAATGACTCTGCTCGATGGAATCCTAATAGCAATATCACAATTTGACACATTGTATAAAATACCTCCTACTTATCAATTGACGAGCTAAAGGGGCTCTATAATGAATGTTTCATAAGGCACAACACTTGCTAAAGGTTTTGTGAATGGGGTTGCAAGCCAAGTGGTCTTAACCTTGGGGAAAAAACTTTGTGGTTAAGCGCTTGAACTGGAGTATATTGGAATAGGTGACCTCCTGGGAAGGCCTAGTGCCTCACCTCTGTGAGTATCACCTAGATGTAATGAGTGCTAACTGGTCCATTCAATATCATTTCAAATTTTTTGCTTTAAGCAACTTACAAATTTGCAACTTTAGACTCCTCCAACCTAAGGGATCGATCTGGTGGAACATAGCTCAGAGCAATTCCACATGTTTCGATGCAAAATAGGACCATGCCTAGTGTAAAAATACCTATTTGGACGTGTTGGAATAGTCCACTTGGTCACACAAGTTGCAGAATGAAAGTTGCACCACTTTGCACTGCTTGCATTTGATACTTTTTCCATCAAGTGAAAATCCGCCACCACTGGAAAACCACTCTGAGATAGCCAAAACCGAGAGAGGTTTTTGTAGAAAGGCTCAACACGATCCTATAGGATTAGACGAGAATTTTCTAAGCATCACGGTATCTGAGCAACAACATGCTGAAGTTTGCAGCCATTTTGCACTTTGGACCCTTAAGGGATTGATCTGGTGGAACATAGCTCAGAGCGATTCCACATGTTTTGGTGTGAAAGAGGACCATGCCTAGTGTAAAAATACCTATTCAGACATATTGGAACAGTCCGCTTGGTCACACGAGTTGCAGAGCGAAAGTTGCACCACTTTGCAACTTTGCACTGCTTGAATTTGACACTTTTTCCATCAAGTGAAAATCCGCCGCCACAAGAAAACCACTCCAAGATAGCCAAAACCGAGAGAGGTTTCTCTAGAGGGGCCCAATGCATTTGTGTAGGATCAGATGAGAAGTTTCTAAATGTCACGGTATCGAAGTAATAGCATGCTGAAGTTTGCAGCCATTTTGCACTTTGGACCCTTAAGGGATCGATCCGGTGGAAAATAGCTCGGAGCAATTCCACGTGTTCCGGTGCAAAAGAGGACCATGCCTAGCGTAAAAATACCTATTCGGACGTGTTGGAACAGTATGATTGGTCACACAAGTTGCAGAATGAAAGTTGCACCACTTTGCAACTTTGCACTGCTTGAATTTGATGCTTTTTCCATCAAGTGAAAATCCGCCGCCACAAGAAAACCACTCCAAGATAGCCAAAACCAAGAGAATTTTTTCTAGAGGGGCCCAACACCTTTCTGTTCAATCAGACGAGAATTTTCTAAGTGTCACAGTATCTAGGTAATAGCATGCTAAAGTTTGCATCCATTTTGCACTTTGGACCCTTAAGGGATCAATCTGGGAACATAGCTCAGAGCGATTCCACATGTTTTGGTGCGAAAGAGGACCATGTCTAACATAAAAATACCTAGTCAGACGTGTTGGAACAGTCTGCTTGGTCACACAAGTTTTATAACGGAAGTTGCACCACTTTGCAACTTTGCACTGCTTGCATTTGATGCTTTTTCCATCAAGTGAAAATCTGCCACCATGGAAAAAAAACTCCAATATAGCCAAAATCGAGAGAGGTTTTTGTAGAGGGGCTCAACATGATCCTATAGGATTGGACGAGAAGTTTATAATTGTGATGGTATCCGAGTAATAGCATGCTGAAGCTTGCAGCCATTTTGCACTTTGGACCCTTAAGGGATCAATCCGGTGGAACGTAGCTCGGAGCAATTCCATGTGTTTCGATGTGAAACAAGAATATTCCTACCATAAATATACCTATTCAGACACATTGGAGCAGTCTACTTGGTCACACAAGTTGCAGAGCAGAAGTTGTACCACTTTGCAACTTTGCACTGCTTGAATTTGACACTTTTTTCATCAAGTGAAAATTCGTCGCTACGAGAAAACCACTCTAAGATAGCCAAAACCGAGAGAGGTTTTTCTAGAGGGGTCCAACGCCTTCCTGTAGGATCAGACGAGAATTTTCTAATTGTAACGGTATCCAAGTAAAATTTTGCAGCCATTTTGCACTTTGGACCCTTTTGGGATCGATCCGGTGGAACATAGCTTAGAGCGATTCCACGTGTTTTGGTTCAAAAAGGACCATTCCTAGTGTAAAAATACATATTCAAATGTTTTTCAACATTTCGCTTGGTCACACAAGTTGCAGAACGAAAGTTGCACCACTTTGGAACTTTGCACTGCTTGAATTTGATGCTTTTTCCATCAAGTGAAAATCCGCCGCCACGAGAAAACCACTTCAAGATAGCCAAAACCAAGAGAGGTTTTCCTATAGGGTCCCAACACCTTTCTGTAGGATCAGATAATAAGTTTATAAGTGTCACGGTATCCAAGTAATAGCATGTTGAAGTTTGCAGCCATTTTGCACTTTGGACCCTTAAGGGATCGATCCGGTGGAACATAGCTCAGAGCGATTCCACGTGTTTCGGTGCAAAAGAGGACCATGCCTAGTGTAAAAATACCTATTCGGATGTGTTGGAACATTCCACTTGGTCACACAGGTTGCAGAACGGAAGTTGCACCACTTTGCAACTTTGCACTACTTGAATTTGATGCTTTTTCTATCAAGTGAAAATCCGCCGCCACGAGAAAACAACTCCAACATAGCCGAAACCGAGAGAGGTTTTTCTAGAGGGGCCTAACACATTTTTGTAGGATCAAAAAAGAAGATTCTAAGTGTCATGGTATCCAAGTAATAGCATGTTGAATTTTGCAAGCATTTTGCAATTTGGACCCTTAAGGGATCGATCTGGTGGAACATAGCTCAGAGCGATTCTACGTGTTTCGGTGAGAAAGAGGATCATGCCTAGTATAAAAATACCTATTCAGACGTGTTGGAATAGTCTACTTGGTCACACGAGTTGCAGAAAAATGTGTACAAATTGTTTACATGACCTTTTTCACATTGTTTACATTTCAAAATTCAAAGTTTACAAATTTTCCTACTCAAGGCATCTATAGAACAGGGTGCTACTACACCAAACATGAACTCCAGCCTTACAATATTTGAGTATATCTCACTATGTAATTAAATATTATTACAATGCCTCTGGCACTATGTTCTCTCATATCTTTTACAATGTCACTTATACATTCAAGATTCTCTTTAAATGTCTACATCATAGGTGCTCATTATGAGGTTAACTTCAAATGAGTAACTTGAGATTCCCTCGCTGAGCTTCACACACTCTCTTATAATGGCTTGAAATCAAAATTGAGATTTGTCAAAATCATCAAAATAAGTATGTTGCATTGTTTTTTTGGCTGAGATTCTCTTTGATGGCTCTTAAATCAGCATTTTCTGCAACGAAAGATCAATCAATTTTTAGTAGTTTACTTAAAAACATGCAAAGTAAAAGAGAAAAAGAAAGAGCATCCAAAATGGAAATGAAATAAAAATAGATAGAAGGCACTTACAGATGTTGCATGCAGGCATCAAAATAAGGATGTTGCATTGCTTTTCTGGTTGACATTCTCTTGGATGGCTCATATATCTACTTTTTTTGCAAGGGGACACCAATCACTATAAAAGAAGATGATAGCATTGGCATCAAACAAATTAATGTGCATACAAGTATAAATTAATAAAAAACAATGTGCATATACTTACAAATTAATCCAATGAACCATCTGGGTTTGCTCTACTCTTTATTGTGTCAAGTATTGCCTCATGGTCAGACTCACAGACCTTCCATAATGTCTTGTTCAAAGGTCTACCCCCATATTTGGTCAAATGAGCATTTGATGTCATGACAAGGTTCGAGTAATGAAGAATCTTACGATGCATGGCAAAGTCCTGAAATAGCCAATGTTTAACACTTGAATGTGGGTACCTTCTAAGCCATGTTCTAGTAACCACAACTAAGCCTGTAGGGTATTCGATGTTTTCTCCATCTATAACTGGGGCCTCCAATTTTTTTTTGGTCTCAACACAACGACACAAGTAATAGTTTGTTCCCTCTTCATTGTCTTCATCTGCAATAATTGCATAAACATGCCCTACATTGATATGTGCAAAAAATCTCTTGAAATTTGTCAACATTACGAATACAATACAAAGTAAGATAACGATATGGAATTTCAACAACTAAGAAAGTAGATATATCACCTGGTTGAACTAGATCTGATACATGGTCAAAGTCGACCGATGATTCCATCTGTGTCAGTTCCAATGTCGTCGGAGGGTGATACGTGTGAAGTGGGCTAAGATAACTTGTGAACCATTTGTCAACCCACTCCCTTGACTCACAATCATTCCAGGCTTGCATTGTACATGAAGAACAAAAGCATGCCATCTTTCGTGTATCGATTCTCCATGAACCTGAATTTGAGCTAAGGAAAGAGTGTACCTCACTCGATCTTGTTAGTGTACAACAGTCTTCATATGGTGCAATGTTAGTATCATCCATCAACAAAAAAAATCTACGAAATGAAAACATACCTTCATTACCTGGACCCATCAAAGCATTAAACCACTCGACGATTGATTTTGCATCTGTCAACTTTGCATTGTCTTCATACTTTAACTCTTCTCATGCTAATGCTCTTTTCACGCATGCTCCTGCACCATCATGCTCCCCCTTTCCATGTCCAGCCTCACAAAATTTCCACATATGTTGAACACCTGTAATGACATGCATCCTACACAACCAGTAGAACATGCACAAGTTCTTGAACTATTTTGCACAGTTATCAAACCATATTATATGTTGATCGTATTCTATGCCCCTCTGAGCCAAACCACTGTAGAACATCTGGAAGCAACCTTGCACGAACTCTGGAGAATGTGTGCGATCATCACTAATGTAAAAGTGGTACTCCCTCAATACCTTCCTTTGCTCATCTGTACTATCAGATGCATGAACGAATCCTATGTGCACAAATATTGAAACTTGTGTGGAGTTGTAATACTGTGACTGCGCCTCATGTTGTGGCTGTAGAGTGTAGTTATCTACAAATTCAACCACGGATACTATGCTTCCAATTGGAAAGGTTTTCTTGCATAGCTTGAACTGTGTGTCCAACCATTGGGCTCTATGGGTATGCATTGCATACTCAAACAATATATTGTCATGAAATGTGGTCATAAATTGGTACACTGGAATCTTCTCAATAACCAAATCACACCTTTTTGCTTGAGACCCATCTTTTGTAGCATATGCCACTCTTTTATACTTCCCGAACTCTACTAGTTTGTGTTCCACCTCATTTGTGTTTTCCATATGTTGACATACTGGCATACGCTGGAAGCCACTGCAATGCTCACATGAACCATCCAAGCATGTTGTCATGTAGAATATCTGGCCATCCTCTATTTAACATAATTTTTTTGATAAGAACTCTCTTGAAGATTTTGGTGGGGATTCTATGCCACAATCATGCAAAACATCGTTAGTATGAAAATCTAAACATATAGAATGATAAACATCATAATGGTTAGAAAACTCAATATGTAGTCTACAACAACAAGTAGTGTGTGTGTGATTTATCTTGATAGAAAAAGGTTTAATCATTTCAAAAAATCTTTGAGAACTACTAATTTGAGGATAATCATTTTCAATTTTTTGAAAAAATTGGGTTTGAGTCATATCCAAAAATGCTTTGCATGTGGCTGACGATTACGACTACTGATTCTCCTTCTTGCCACATCCCTTTGATTCGGAGATGGCCTTGTGTTATTCTTCCAATACTCTTCAATTAGTGTTCTCAAGGCTTGGACAACTTCTTTATATTTTCGTGACAGTCTCCCCGAGAATGCCCATAATTCATTTGTATCATAGCCCTCAATTCTTTATCGCCTTTGAATGGCTCTTGATAAAGTTTTTCTACTAATTCTCATTTTTTGACTAGTCTTTTTAATTAGATGAGCTCTCTTTGTTTGATAGCTTACCAAAGTTGATGTAATGACACGTCGAGTGACATTACTATCCTTTGAGTGTGAGGTCTTACCCACACTGTCATAAGCATTCATTAGATTCTTCACAATAGTGTCTTCACTCGATGCATTCAATGTTCTCAACCCAGGAGTCTTCATGATGTTCCTATACTTTGCACCCTGCATCATTTCAACAAATAGTTGACATCTTCCAGTCTCATTTAGCCTTTCAAAGAATTGTTCTCAAATCTTATTAGCATATCTTCTACAAGTGTTTCTTGAAATCTTACCTTCCATGTGTTGCAAAATCTCATCATCAATATTAATCAAATACTTTAGCTTTCTACACAAAATTCTAGGTGGTGTTCTCCTAGGTACATACATCTCAACATTAGGAATTTCATCAATATTTAATTGAGGTGGGCTAGATTGCGTACCTTCGATCGAGGGTTGAGAATAAGACATACCTTGAGGTTCACATGGGGATGATGCCATACCTTCTTCATCAATTTTGAGTGATGATGTACTATCAACTTGAGATGTGTTGGATGGTGTCCAACAATATTCACTTGCGGTACATGGTGTCCCGCCATATTCACTTGTAGTAGATGGTGTCCGTCAATATTCACTTGTGCTAGATGGTGTCCCTCCATATTCGCTTGTGCTTAATGGTGTCCCTTCATATTCACTTGTCGTAGAGGGTGTGTCTCCAACTATGGTATTTGAATCTGTCTTATGATGATGCTTTCGCATTCGTGCCTGTTGTGCTGCCAATTCCCGTTCTCTTTTTGATGGTTGAGGTTCCTCTAAAATCGGTTTATTTTCATCAATCGTTTCCAATTTCTTCTTTTCACGATATGTCACCACCCGAACTCTCTACTTTTCTTTCAAGGTTTTCTTCTCTTCGTCTGTTAGTTTCCTCTATATCTTTTTCTTCGGCATGGCAGATAATTTTATTTGTACCATGGTAATGAGATGAATATTAGTTCCTGAGAAATGTATCCATTGAAGTTAAGTGAAAAATATATGTTATTGAAGGCTTTATTTAAATAATACTTACAATCATCGTGTACAAAAGTTAACCTAGCATGTAGACAAATGTCCTAACTAAAAGTGAATAACCATGATGGTGATTTTGAAAACTAATGAGTGTAATGGCATTGCGAGTGTTTGATAGTTTTGTGGTGTAGGAGAACCTTGACAATCTATGCTTCCATTTTGAAATTTGATTCAATTTTGGGTATCTTCACGTTGTAAGAGGGTCATTAAAGACATTTTCCATGTACCGGTTATATGAGCTTTCAAAGGTGGTTGTTTGTTAGTTATAGGAATTGGGGGGAGTTCGTTGTCATTTAAAAAGGTTTAAACAACCTCCATTGGCTCGAAGGGAGGATTTTTGTTCATTTTGAAATCCATTTTTTTGATAAAACAAAATGCTCTTTTTCAGAAATTCACTGTTTTTTTGCACTTGTGTGCACTTGTACGAATCTATACAACCTCCCCTTGATAGAAAAATAATATAATATTGTAGGAACATGTCTTAACTCTCTAATTTATTTTTTCTGAGGGCTTACCATTACGTTTCAAGGGAGCAATTGACAATTTTCTGAAACTGCTCATTTCAAGGTAGTCAAGGGTTTGAGTAGGATTTAATTATGAAATGACTATCCCACCTACTTTTATGAAATTTTTCTCGGTGGGATGGCATGTACATTGCTAGATTAGGGTATTTTATTTTTCAACATGCCTTGGAATGAAACTAATGACAATAGGATGGGGTTCTTAGCTCAAACAAGCACTTTTCCATGAGATTTTGAGGAACCAAGGAGTGATTTTGGAAAAGTGTTGAAGGAGTGGTCTATGTAATGAAATTTTGACATTGTGCAGGGTATTTTGAAGAATTTTGATGCTTTGGAATGGTCTGGGAAGGCCTGGGTATAGGATTTTCTATAAACCCTCCCTCTTTGCATTGAAAAATGGGGGTTTCTGTATTGGAAGCCTAGTTGAGCGGGTAAGGTCCTAAGACCTAGAAATTATCTTGTTTTGAGACCTAATTAAAGACTATTTTTTGGGTTTGGAAGTCTGGTGTGAAGATATAAGGGTAGTTCCTTTGTAAAATTGGCCTACTTGGAGGCCTAAAATAGTGAAAAGGTTAGTTTTCTTAAATTTGTCCCAAATGAGTCATGTGATGGGTTAAGGTATGTCTTGAAAATCTGAAATTGGTGCTAGAATCATTCTTTTATTTTCCTGGTGTTTTGGAAAATTTTGGAGTTAAGGGCCCAAAACTGGTTTTGCACAGTAACTAGATTCCAAGGGTGAAATGTCAAAAATAATGTTTATGTTTGTTGTCCAGCTTGAAGGAGTGTTGGGATTGGTCCATTACACCTTTTTAATCTTCTTAGATGCCTCTTGAAGGCAAGTTGACATCTTCAATGCTTTTGGGTCCTCTAACTCTACATAAAAAATGAGTATCACAGTTTGAAGTGTGTGCATGGTTTGGGAGATACATGTGATAGTTTGCAGATGCTTGGCTACTAGTAATGTGGACAGTGAAAAAATAAACTAAGTTTGTGTGTAAGGGAAAACTTATGAAAGGTTTTATTTTTTTTGTACGAACTCAAACAAAGATTTATTAAGCAAATAATGGTTTGGTTGTGCCTTAAGAATTATAGTTTGTGTTTGTAAACAATGGTGCCATTACGGAAGATTTAAGACAACTTATGAATGACATAACCATTGGTTGATGTTTTGAGGAACCTAGTTGATTTTAATCAGTTATTTTCAATATTTTCAAGGTGTTTTGAAGGCCCTTAAGGAATTGGGAACTCTTAATGCTAATTTGAGTATACGAATCAAATTTTTTGTGAAGGGAAATATAGTTGAATAAGTGTGTCAAGAAAGGTGTTGATTTCTTCCTTTGTACTGCATCAGTTTGTGTAGAGGTATTGTATATAATGGTAATTTAAAATGTGCATTGACAACCTGAGGTTATAATGACAAACAAAATTGAAAGCAATCCATAATAGAATGAAAGAAAATGTGTAAAGACTTCACATACATTAAAAACCAGACTTTCAAATGGAGGATTTCAACCCAATTATGTAGCCTTAGCTTCTTCTTTCTTCAAACTCCACAACAATTTGACTTTTTCAAAAGCTTTATCCCTTCCACACTTCAATTGTATATCATTTTTCAATGGAATTCAAACTTCAATTGATATTATATGTCTTTCAACATGGAAACTCTGTTATTTCATGCAAAGGTGGTAAAACAATCATGGAAAAGGTGATGGAATGTGAAAAATATGCTTGCACACTTCACAACATCATCAAAAAGCTATTTTTTGTCGGAGCATGTGTAGAACCAGGGGAATATGCAGACTGTGGGCCTTCAAATCATGGGTATATAGAGTTTTTTACCATTTTAGTGGAGTAAAAAACACGCTCGCGTTATGTGAAATTTGGTTTTCTTAGTATATAGAGAGGGAGAGAGTGGGAAGGAGATAGAGAGGGAGATAGAGAGGGAGGGAGAGAGGGGGAGAGTGGGAGAGAGTGGGAGAAGGGGAGAAGTGGAGAGTGGGAGACCGAGAGAGTGGGAGATAGAGAGGGAGGGGAGAGATGGTGATAGTGGGAGAAAGATAGAGTGGGAGAGAGTGGGAGAAAGAGAGAGAGATGGAGGAGAGCCCGAGAAATACAGAGTGATGAGACTAGGAAGAGTGACAGCAGAGAGGAGGAGAGAGGAGAGGAGAGGAGAGAGCAGGAGTGTGGAGAAAGACAGAGTAGAGATGGGGAGGAAGGGGAGAGTGGGGAGAGGCAGGAGAGTCTTGTGAGAGTGGAGAAAGAGAGAGTGGTGGTGAGGGGAGTGGACAGAGAGGAGGAGAGAGGATGAGAGGGGAGCATGGGAGGAACAACCCTATACCTTCTTAATCCCTCAACCTCAACCCTTAATCCCTAATCCTCAACCTCATACCTCTTAATCTATCAAATCCATCAACCTCAACCTCAACCCTAAACTCTAATCCTCAATTATTATACTCCTTTTAACTTCTAACCCTAAACTCCTATCCTCAACCCCTATAGTTTTCTAATCCTCAACCTCAACCTCAACTTCTCAAACTTTAAACCCTAATCCCTAAAAACTTATACTTGTTAATTTGCCAACCTCAACCCTTAAACCCTAATCCCTCAACCCCTATACCCTCTTAATCCAT